>DF236975.1:0-145739 GCA_000708835.1 Klebsormidium nitens | reverse complement strand
AACTATCCCAAGTATAACTATACCTAGTTTGGCCACGTTCGCTTGAACTGACGGAAACTAGGCGCCCGGGGGACGGGTGGGGTTGGTTTTGGTGGTTAGGGTGGGTTCGGGTGCGGAGCGCGTAAATGTTTGGGTTAGGTTTTATAGTTTGTGTGCCCGGGGTACTCAGATCTAAGTTCAAGCGACTCTTCATTCACAAGCGAAGGTTGCCAGTACCTATCCTACATGTCCCCCGGGCGCTGCCGCACGAACGACAGTCACGGTCAACCGTCACCGTCGATAAATTTGCAACACCGTGACATCGAGCGCTAATGCGGTGCCAGGTGGCAGTGACCTGTAGCGTGCACTCCCCCAGGTCTCTTCCTTAGGCTTTGGTGTTCACACCCTTTTCACATAGGTACTTCTGAGGCTTCTATTATACTCGATTCTTCAGAGTGGAAGATCGTGGCAGGATCTCGTGTTGAGTGTCTTGCTTCCAGCTGTACTCATTCTGAATCAAGACACTTTGGCGATAGAAGAAAGGACTGAGACTGGGACTGCTCCAAACGCCCCTGCATTGAATGCAGCCAGCACACTCCCCGCAATCCGGGATATATGTTTACTGTACAGTGTATAGGTACATTGTACTCGTTGATGTCTAATCAATGCGCTCATCTAGTGTCGAGGCGTCCGGCGAAGCAGAGTTCTGGAAAAGCAGCTAAGCTGGGGTTGTGAACCACTGCCTGAACTGGCGCACAGGCCGGGAGCGCGAATCTGATATTCAACAGAAACAAAAACAAACGGAGGGCCAGATTGCAACACCTGGAGTAGGTTGTTGCGGAACAAAGAACTGCCCACGAAGGCTGCAATGTGGAGCGCACTGGTGGAGTCTGCAGCTAGTGACTCTCAAACTGCACCTACTTTCTGAGCTGAACACTCAAGCAGAGCCAAAATCCTACTGAGCTGACCCACCTGATGTCTACAATCGAGGTCACTTCAGAGATTGTATACAGAAAGGGGAGAAACTGAAGAGCGTAAAGGTCCCGGGAAAGGAGGAGCTGCAGCGATGACGACTGAAAGAGAGACTTCCATTGGAAGTGCAACGGAGGGGGGCCGGTGGACAAGTGATGGGGAGGGGAGTGTGCCCATTGAGAAGGACCTGGAGAGCAATCAGGCGCGTGGGTTATAGAATCGAAAGTGCGCCTCTCATGAGCCATCATCAGGTCATCATCTTTTGAAATGAGATCTTCAGGATGAAATGGCCACTTTGGCCCATGTTTGCGGTACGGAGGTCTTTAGCCAGATGCTGTTCTTGCATTGTAAAAGTGACACCCTCTGTGCGCCATCCTCAGTTTAGGAGTCTGCGATTGGCGCTCAGCAAGTCACAGCAGGGCTCATACCAAGGAACAATTTGCGAGAGTCTATGCATGGCTGAAGTATGTAGATCCTACTTCCGGTTCAATAGTTTCAATGCGCAGTAGTTATGATTGCAGCAACTAGGACTGACCCCTTACTGAGCAGTGGTTGACTGACAATGTGAAGTTTTCTGTGGAGGCATCCTGGGAGACCCGGTTGAAAACCGCCTATTCTCATGACTTGAGGATTCTTGGCCCTCGTTTTCAAGTGGCAGGCAGAGTCGTGCTTTGCAGAAGCGCGTTAACACGTTTGTGCTTTGCAGAAGAGTTTGCAGGGGAACCGATCGGTAAAGTTCAAGACGCCGTTCTTGCTCAGATTCAAGGCCACAGTCTTTGGTATCAATTTGGGTGAGTGGTTGCGTTAACGCCTATCATCTTGCATCACTATGCAAGGTCTCGGTCCTTGGTGGGTTAACGCGCTGAGAAGTCTGCTCACAATGAAGCTCGGGTGGTGCTTTTGGGATCCTTTAAAGTTCCTGTTCCAGAACATGGTGTACCATCAATCAGGGGTAAAAATGTATATGTTATGAAAGCAATTACTCTGCAAGAAATGGTCTTTCAATGCACAATTGGAATGCCCTTCTCTGTGTCCGTGTTTCCATATTGCGGACACTGTCAAGCTAGGAAGCTGCAGCTAATGGTTTATATGCATTCTGTCATCCGCCTAAAATCTCGTCTGTGGGGCAGATCCCTTGTAGGCGCTCTGCATCCTTTTTCTGCACTCCGACACTATTTGGCTCGGCCGTTCTCTTGTGAGCTCCTTCTAAAATAATGGATTTAAGCCTGTAGAACGTCTTGTGTGCGTGCGTCATTATCAGCATCTGAGGCAGAATGGTTCACGGACTCTCGTTCAGACGTTCTACTTGAAAGACGTTTCTCTGCCGCTTCAGAGGTTTTCTCATTTCGATTGAATCTATATACGCCATATCCTCTGATCGAATGTCGTATCGTTCAGGCTTCCCTTCGCTTTTAGAAGCGTCTCTGCAGCTCATACAGGCAAGTCTCAAGCTGCTCGGAAGGCAATTCCTTACGAAATCTTTAGAACATTCGTTACCCTACTTTTTCGCTCGTTTCCTTTCCCCTTTCCGCTCTCGTTCCTCCATCTATTCGCGTTTCCAGCATTGTCGTCCTACTTCGACTCGTTCAAAGCCCTCCGTTGCAACCTGTTTCACCACCCCCGGAATTACGTCTTCTTTAGGCATCGGCAGCCAGGCGCTGTTGTGGCAGCAGATCGGGGCCAGCCCCGCGATGCGCTTCCTGCAAATCCCCAGCGGAATATCGCTCGCCGTCTGGTGCGTGGGAGTGCTGCTCCTCTTCGTCATACCAGTCACGTACCTGCTCAAGCTCCTCGTCTGGCCCAAGGTAAGCACAGCTAGCATTTCGATGGTCATGTGCGATTTGGCAACGGCTGAAACACGTGTTGCGACGGCGCTTTCGTTCGATGCGGATTCATTCAAAGGAGCCGGGGTGTTTGGGTTCGGGACTCTCTTGATATCTGCTGATGTCTCCCCCTCTCTGACCTTGTCGAAACGGGCCAAAGTGATCAACACCGCTTTGTTGCCGCTGCTTCAACAGGGAAGGGGGTCCTACTAGTCTCAGGGTGGCTTTTGTAGGGCTTTCTTGTGCATGTTCAGGTGACTGTTACGTGTTGTAAGTAAATTTGTCTCGTTGGTCGTTGCAACATGCAGGGAACGCCGTTCTTTCTCCCGAGCTGACCGAGCAGAGTTTTGAATAAGTCTGTATTCCTGAGCACTCTGTTTTCCCCTGGCCGGGTTGAGAATGCCGACCACTTTCGCTCCTTGTCATATCACCAGCGTTTCCGCCCCGACTTCGATTGCGCAGCTCTTTCTCTCACCAATCAGAGGCGCTCATCTGCCGGCAACCATTGACGGGGGTCGCGAACCCATTTGTCAAAGTCTGCAAGGAGTGATGAAGAACCGTCTTCAAGATTTGCACCGAGACGTCCCTGCGCTGGGCTAAAACGGGTTCTAAATTTGAGAGGACTTACTGCCCGGTGCGAGTCACCGCTCTTCCTTTCACACCTAGATTCAGGCGGGGCTAGTGCCCCCCGAGGCCCCCCCGGTCCTTCCTCTTGTGGTCTTTGAATCGTTGAACAGGTGGGGTAAGAAAAGGAGATACAAACAAGGGTAAACTCATTTTCGGTCCCGATGACGAATCCGGTGCCAAGTTTTTAGTTCTTCCACGGCCAGACCTGGACTCCCCTCGCTGCGACGCTTCTTTTCAGGCTGTGCGCCGGGAGTTCCAACACCCGATCCGCACCAACTTCCTGATCGCCCCTTGGTGGGCGGCTCTTCTGCTGTGCTTGGGGGCCCCGGGGGAGATCACCGACCGCATCTACGGGGAGGGGAAATCGATCCACTGGGGCGCCGCGCTCGCCTTCTCAATACCCCTGCTCGCGTCGGAGATGATTATGCGTTACAGCCATTGGATTTATGGCTATGAGGATAGGCTGACCACAACCGCGAATCCAGCTTGTCAGGTGACCGGATTATCGGTTTGGGATGTCTATATATGTCCAATTCGTTCATTCTTTAGCTTATTGCGTCTGGGAGTCTTAGTAACTGGTCCGCTTGATGATGTTTGTCAAAAGACCAACCCTCAAGCTCTTGTTTGCGACTGAAGAGTACGAGACGAGAGCGGCTGGAAAAGACATGTTCACGCCTGATTCACAAAATTTGGACGTTGATTCTGCATCCTTAGGCTTGGTAAAGACGTGTTATGACGGACGTCGGGGTTTGAATCTGCACATTTAGACTTCGTGTCTGGCCGAGCGTATGATTTCCGCTGTCTTTCAGCATTCCGAGATAAGCAAGGACTGCGAAACCGGTCTTTCCTGAAACTTCACTGGAGAATTTTGTTTTTACGCTTCTGATCGTGATCATCGCAGATTGCGCTTAAAGGCAACTTCATATCCGCGATCGCGTTTGCGCGCGCAGGTTGGCCAGATCCAGCGCTCTTCATGTTGTCAGTCGGGTAAGCTTATCGTCTCCCCCTTTCACTTGGATCGCTTTCTTCAAAGCTTCGCCGGATCGAAGAAAACCAGTTTGTATTCTGCACATCGTCGGAAGACGATACTTGAAGCGGGTCCGAATTAGATTTGAACCTGTTTGAGTTTGATCTGAACCGCACTTTCAATTCGGATCTGGTTCGGACAAAGGCTTTGCTTTCGCGCGGTGATATTAGAAACGAGACGTCTTACACAGTCAATGAAGTACAAGCTCTATACATACTAAATGATCAATATATATATATATATATATATATATATATATATTCAAGTGACCAGAAGCCACTTCCTTCACCCGGCGCTAACAATCTCCGCGCCTCTTCTCGCAGGCTCATCCATTGGCTCGTCGTTTTCAACACCCTGTACATGCGTCCCGGTAAAACCCAGGAACTCCCCCGGCCACTCACCCCGCTCTACTTCCTGCTAATCGCCCCCCCGGCGGTAGTGGCAACCGCCTGGGCGGAGATTCAGGGGCCCGGCGAGTTTGACCGCCTGTCGAAAGGGTTCACGTTCGCGTCGCTCGGTTTGTTTCTCGTTCTGGTGGGTTAACGCTCCTTATTTTTGGGTTAGCTGTTTTTGGCTGTATAAAATGCTTCGATCCAGAGGCCTGGCCGCTTCAATAGCCTGTCGAAAGGGTTCACGTTCGCGGCGCTCGGTTTGTTGCTCGTGCTGGTGAGATATTGCGTTCATATTTTTTGGTTAGATGCTTGTTGCTATTGAGACATCTTCGATCTAGAGGCCTGGCCGCTCCATGAATGGATAGCCTGTTCAAAGAGTTCGACGTTGCGGGGCTGGGTCTCTGTTTCATTTTGGTGGATAAGACCACATTCTTGTAGATTAAGCTCAGTCTGTGGCCCTCGGTCTTGCTGTTAGACCTGCTTGTGGTTTCAGCAACCGGCGGCAACCTTGAAGCCCTGCGTCGGAAGGTTCGGTTTACTCGCTTGTTGTTTCGTAGTGTTGCACGAGTTGTTCTGACTGAAGTTGAGCTGATCCATCGTTCATATCAAAAAACACGATTAAAGTCGAAAGAAAAGCTAATGGAAGGACTTGGGTTCATTCGTCCACGAATGCTTACCCCTCGTGAAAGGTACGAGAAAGTGCTGACAGCCGGAACGGCAGAATCACCTCTCCCTGGTATCATGTACGAAAGGGTTGGCGTCTTCCAGTATGCCTTGTAATTTATGACGTGTCCTTCCCTTCAACAAAACCCCAAAACCCTGAAGCCCTAAAATCGTAAACCCTTGCAGGCTGCCCGGGGGAAGATCATGTTCCATTGGACGTTTTCCTTCGCCTGGTGGGGCTTCGTGTTTCCAACAGCGGCGGTCGCCGTCAGTTTCATGTTGTATGCGGACGCTATGCCGGACACGTGGCAACGATGGGTCGTGCGCGCGCTGGCGCTCTTCTTTTGGGCGACGTCAGTTGCGGCGTTTCTGGTTAGCTCGTGCGTGAGCCTTGGGAAACTCTGCATAGGGACTTTGTTCCCGGACGATGAGGTTACTGAGTCGCTTCTAGAGGAGGAACAATGAAGCAGGGTCTCAAAACGGGTTAGCTTTTAGAATGTTTATCTGTGCAAGAGCTTTTTGGAAGAGTATTGTAGATGAGATCATGCGCGAGCTAGGACTGCGAACTTGAGCACACGAGTTGAAGTCCAGGAAAAACGAGTTGATCGTGGATGCAAATGTACAATATTGAGCTAGACGGCATTGAGCAGAACGAAAAGACTGGTTCATTTGCGGGTTGCTCAAAATGGGTGACGCCGTGCTAGTGACACGAACCTTCTTATAACGGCATGTGCAATATGATGGTATTTTCCGATGATCTATGACATTACTGCAGCCATATTTAGACGCCACTCCTATAAGCTCAAGAAAACGATCTGGGAAATTGCAGTCTCGCCCTGTGAACCTTTCGTGAGAAATGGCAGGCCGGATCTAGCAGAACTGAAGACGAGGCTGTTGTCACTTCTAAGGGCAGGTCATTGCCTACTTTTGAAGTAAAGATGCGAGGTCGTACAGTCACGTGCAGTGAACTTCCCACACTACTACCGTATGGTCCTTATACGATATACTGACCACATCACGTAAGAAAGTTAATTGGTGCTCTATAAAAGCATGTAACAGCGCACGCACGCGCGCGCACGCTTTCCTCAATTGGGCGTGCATGATCTGACGCGGCTTCATTTGTTGCTCGCGTGCAGGCCGCGCCGCTACCGCCAGTCGGCTAGCTAGCTGCATGGCTCGGCGCGCGCGCGCGCGCTGTACGGAAGAACGCGGCCGCGCACGAGCGCCCCGTGCACCAGCGGCCATGCAAACTCGTTGAGCTGGAAGATGCATGCTTCTCGATTGCGAGCCGCCATGGCGCCAGGGGATGCAACAGCTCCGGTCCTTGCGTGTTTAAGTACTACGAATGGTAAGCTTATGTGCTCTAGTTGCATTGATGGCCATTCCTAACGCTGATCGAAAGGGCGTGAGATTCAAATCGAACTCTGCAAATCAGTAACCGCACATGCCTACAAGTCATGGTGGGTTTCTCATGCTTTGTCGGAGGAGCGCAGTGACAGCGTGCATGACTTGAAAGAAGGACGATGAGACGAGCAACCAACCGTTTGTGCTGTTGCGAGAGTGCACTGTATACCTTCTAGATACGGAAACAGGACCTTTGCAGCGGTGTTCGAGAAGCATCCTGCGCGCTTCCATGAATGCATATGCGCGGCGGCCTGAATGCTTGATGGGTATTTTGTAACTTACTTTGTAGCGCTTACATTTGCGGACAAGGAGAGGAAGATTGGTATGTGAGCAAAGACGTCCAGAATGGGAATCCGAGCCAATAGGACCGGTGACTCTGCAACCGAGAAGGAGCGCTCAGATGATGCAGAAACGAAAGGACTGCACGTTTCCAGCACACTGGACATAGATAGCATTCAAACAGGAACGTTGGCGCAGGTGGGCCCGCAAGCACACGATACTTCCTTTGCTTGTTTTACTCTGCGGTTTTACATATTCCAGTTCTATGGTCCAGTTCTATTTTTGCTTTGGTTCAACTATGAAAGAAACCTGATTGATATCATTTAGGCTGTAGACTTCTGAAGTTTTGTATTGGCTGCTTGATGTGCTTTGTCCAGTTTCGTGGCGGTCTTTTCATCTGGCATCTGCTGGCTCCATGTCACCCTTTTGTGCTTCTCCAGTCCCACAAGGCTCAAGCTTTTCCTGGTGTGCTTTTGCTGGCTCCTGAGGACACACCCCAACGCTTACAGGACAGGCAACAAGTATTCTTCACTTCCTTTCTTGTTTCTTTGTTGAATGCGCTCAACAAAGGTCTGGATGCAGTCTAATAGAGCGAATGTGATGAACAGGAACGAAAGCAGCCGCCGAAGAAGATGCCATTCCTGCTGCGCTTCCGCGTGACGGCTTTCGGCATGAATCTAGGTAAGGGCCAATTGAAATCCCGGACTGTTCGTCCATCTTCGTCGATCTTTAGTAAGTACTTGATTGGCCCACAAGACCTCTTCCACGTCTGCAACACTGCAAATATTGCCCCTCGATTGCCACTGGTTTGACCACCTGGTAGCTACTGAGGCGACCGGCCCGCTGCACAGCGGGCTTGGAGGTCGCCGAGCATCACGGTTCACAGTTGCGCTCTCTCTATTGGTGCGTTCCTGCGGTCAATGATTTTGAATAGCAGCTCCCCAAGGGATGTCATAGTCCTCTCGCAAGTATTCACACTTTCTATAGCTATAGCAAAAAACAGTTGCTGTTGTAGTCTCCCTGCTTCCAGTCAATTATCTCCGAGGTTTTTGGAACGTATTAGCACCCTCAACGATGATTCTAATTGCGTCTGTAATAGTGTCCCTGCCTGTGCTCAGGCATCGGCAGCCAGACAGTGCTTTGGCAGCAGCTCACAACCCTTCCGGCGACTCGCTTCCTCCACATCCCCAGCGGAATTCCGCTCGGGATCTGGTGCGCCGGAGTGGTGCTCCTTCCGATCACGTCGGTCACGTACCTCCTTAAGTTCCTCATCTGGCCTCAGGTGCGACTCGTATTCAGCTTTAGCAGCTAAAACATCTTTTCCGCAAATAGTATCCATGTGGATCACATAGAAGTTCTTTTCCGTCCCGTTTTTGGCCAGGAAGTCGGCTATTCTGCCAATTCAAGCCACATGCCTGCTTAAAATCTGGTCGTCTCAGCTATATACCGTCTCGAACAGGATCGAATATGGTTGAACATGAGTGAGAGCGCCGAACATGTTCGAGCTCAATTTCTGCTTTAACAGCTACGGGATTCAAGTACCTGGGTCGACTTCAAGAAACTTACTTGAACGGGGCTGTCGTGTGGAATATGTATCCACTACCATCACTCAGAAGCGCTTCTTGGGACCACCAATATAATTCACCCCAAGAAAATCGAAGCAGATATTCAAGTGACGCGACTCGGAGCCAAGCACGACGCGAAGGGATCCCTCTCCGCAGGCGGTTCGTCTCGAGTTTCGCCCGATCCGCACCAACTTTCTGATCGCCCCTTGGTGGGCAGCTCTCCTGCTGTGCTTGGGGGCCCCGGGGGAGATCACCGACCGCATCTACGGGCCGGGAAAGACGATACACTGGGGCGTCGCGCTTGGCTTCACAATCCCCCTTCTGGCCTGGGAGATTCTGCTGTACAGTCGATGGATCTATGCGTGCGAGGGCAGGCTCGGAGCGACCGCTACTGCAGCCACTCAGGTTGGGGGCCGCCGTTCTTGAGAGACTCGTCAACCTTCTGTTCTACGGTTCTCGACTCGCTCTGAACTTTGCTCAAAGAGTGAAGCTTTGACACGTTGGAACGTCTTTGCTAAGCGCCACTAAGACGAGGCTGATCAACTTAATTGCGCAGATCGCTTACGTTGGCAACTTCGCATCGGCGCTCGCTTTCGCGGGGGCGGGGTGGCGCGATCCCGCGCTCTTCATGTTTTCGTTCGGGTAAGCGTCTTTTTTACCGTCCACGTTTAGGCAATGAATCACTTTATTTGGGCTTGTGCTCTTTCTTGCCGTTTACGTATAGGCTATGAAGCACTCACTTGGGCTGGTACTTAACTTCCGAGTTTCTGGCTCACGTCAAACATTAGAGTTGTTATTTGGAAACGTAGGATTCCAGCAGAGCCCTATGACCATTCCTTGCGTCGTTCTTTTTGGATCAAAGGTTGGGGCAGAAAGCTTGAAGACACGAAGTCCATCAATTCGAGAATTTATGGCATTAGACCACAGAAGGGTGCCGGATTCCTGCTCAGATCCTTTTCTTTTGGCCTAGACTACAAGCGAACTCAATCGAAGAAGGCCGAAGAAAAGCATGAAGAAGCCCGAGCAATGGTTGAGGATAAGACTCAAGCAATGCTTTGTTTCGTGGAAAGTGATGTCCCGTCAACTGCAAATGCTCCGGGGTTCCTTCCTAGAGTAGCGGGTGGGTCTTTCCCATCGTACGCTGGATTTCGCAAAAAGTTTTCCGCGCCTCAACGGTTGAAGATAAACGAAAGCCGCGTCCACAATATCTGCAGAATTCTTCACTGGGTGGTCGTTTTCACCACCGTTTACATGCGGCCGAGCGAATCGCAGCGCCTCCCTCCCCCCCTCGGCCCGCTATACCTCCTGTTCATCAGCCCCCCCGCGATGGCGGCTACAGCCTGGTCAAAGATTCAGGGGCCCGGCCATTTCGACAGCCTGTCCAAAGGGTTCGCATTCATCGCATTGGGGCTTTTCGTGGTTCTGGTGGGTTAAGCTGACCCTGCCGTGCTTTACTCGGGTAGACTAAGCCAACCCCGCTTTTTCTTAATGAGTATCTCTGAGTGAATGAGCAACTGGGTCCTTGGTGCTGGAAAGGACGTGCAATCAGCGGAATACGCCTATGGTTTGTCCTATTAGTTCACTCAAGTGTTTTGGGTTCCTAAAACAGGGTCTGTATGTCGTCCTTTTTTGTAGGCTGACATAACTCTTCTTTACAGTGATTGAGATGTTCTGCACTCTTGAGCTTCCCGCCAACCAGCCTCTTGAATCTAGCCACTTCATTCAGACCTGTCCAGCACACATCCCTTAAATATGTTACTTCCGATTACGCGAGCGCCGCCTTGCGTGTGCCGAACGGAAAGCTGACGTCATGCTTTCGCACATCCTTGCAGGCCACGCGCGCACACTTGGTGCTGCGCATTACCTTCTCGCTTGCGTGGTGGGCTTTCGTCTTCCCGCTCTCCACCACCGCAGTCGCCTTCTTTTACTACGCTGACTCAGTAACTAACTCGTCGCAAAAGTGGGTAGTCACGGGGATTGCTCTCTTCTTTTGGGCGCTTTTTAGGGTTTTAGGGTTTTAGGGTTTTAGGGCCCTAAAACCCTAAAACCCTAAAACGCAAATTGACCAAGGTTTGACTGCACTGAGTAGCTTGCTGACTAAACGTCAGAATTCTAAAATAGGGCCCAGACGCGAGACGGTCCATGCATGTTGTGCGTGATGTAAACTTCAAGCACAGGCTTCGAGTAGTACGTGAGCTACAGCAGGCGGCCGCCTAGTGGGCCTCGATCTTGTTGGCGGCATAAATTCGCCTTGCACTTGCAAGGTTGTCACTGTCATCATGCAATATACGCAAGCGCGGCGCCGCCCATGGGGTTTCGTAAATTTGTATTTGTAGTTTTACCACACGCATGCTCAATCATTAAAATCAAGATGGAGCATGCCAAGCGCAGGCAATCTGACAGTGTGGATGGCCGCCAGCTCAAGCTTCAAATCATTGATGGTACTAAACTTCTCCGACGATCGAGAATTTATTATATTATTATTGTTTTATTAACGTCGGTTCGGAGCCGCGATCGGCTTAGTCGACGAATCTATCTATTGCTCAACCCTTGCAATATACTAGCCCTCCTTTGGTTGCTAAGGTAAAGAAACTGGCCTACATGATATTTGTCCTGCAAGTTCAAAAATGCTTTTAAATCCTGCCCTATGTCTCCAAACAAAAATTGAAACGCTGCTCTTAAGTCGTCATATGCTGGACAGTCAAAGACGAAGTGGACTTCGTCTTCAACACTGTCCGAATTGCATACCAAGCACCTCCTCTGACTACGCTCTATCCTTTGCCACGAACCAATTTCTATAGCTAGAGTATGAGCGCCGACCCTAAAACGTGCAAGTGCAAACAGAATCGGGGAATGTGCTAGATCATCTAAGTAGGGCTCAAACGTGTACCCTTGCTTAACACACTCAAAGTATGTGCAGAATTTTCGGCCATAATCTTCTCTCAAATCCTGCATGTACGCAAGTTCTGAACGCTCGCGAAGGAGTTCAACGTCATAAGCTCCCGCTAGCTGGCCTTCCGACACCAGTTCTTGAGCTTTTTCCATTATCGCTGCGAACCAGCCCCCGCTACCGGCCGCCCACATCTCCCTCGACTCCTCAAACGCCAGCTTCGCTAGTCGATTACATGGAAGGCTTTCAACCCGTTTAGCGAACTTGAAGATCTGCTCCCATCGTTTGATCACCAGTGGAAAACGGCCGAACTCGCCTAAAACCGCCTTTGAAAGGGCCGACTTTCTCACTCGAAGCAAACCCCGCAAGAACACCCGGTGCACTCTCTCTGCTTGGTCTCCGACCCCACGTTGGGCCATACCCCGGTAGCTGGAGACGATCTCAACTCGCTCTCCCGCATAGAGAAACTCGTTCCTCACCCTTTGAACCCCGAGTTGGCCTCCAAAGACAATGACCTGCGTCTTCTGGAGGTTGACCGAGAGACCGCTCTGCTCACTAAATCTCTCAAGAAGCGCAAGCTTTTTCTGCAAACCCTCCGCGCAAGTTGAGAGAAGAACCACGTCATCCGCAAAAGAGAGAAGAGGAACTGCGACCCCCTTTAGCGTTGGGTCCCCTGCGCTGCTACGCATCAGCTCCTCTAAGCCGTCTGTGGACAACCCAAACAAGAGGGGACTTAGAGGGCACCCTTGCTTCACGCCCCGATTACTCTCAAAAGTCTCCTTCGAGATCCACCCTTCACCTCTCACCCGGCACCGCACGCCAGCGTACATGCTCTGCACACTCCGGAGGACCTTCCCTCCCAACCCTATTTCACTTAAGCGGGCCCAAAGTTTTTGGCGAGGCACCACATCGAAGGCCTTCTTGAAGTCTACAAAACAAGCAAACAGATGCCGATTCCTGCCCCTCCCACACCTTTCCGTCAGGACCCGAAGCGCGAGCATGTGATCCGTCCCCCTGAACCCCTGCCGGAAACCTGCCTGCCCCTGTGCCCGCACCGACCCCTTTTCTGCCCACTCCGTTATCCTCCGGTTCAGGACCATGGCATACAGCTTGCCCAGAACGGGGCCTACTGTTACTGTTCTGTAGTTGCCATAGTCCGAGGGATACCCCTTTTTGAAGATCGCAACTAAGACCCCCTCGTTCCAACTTGCTGGAAAGACACCCTCCTCAAAAACCTTATTGAAGACGCCAACAAGCCCCCCGACCAGCTCGTCCTCCCCTGCTTTCAACAGCTCTGCCGTAAAACCCTGAAGATCCGCACTTTTCCCGTTCTTCAAGCTTCTTAGAGCTGCCCTCACCTCCGCCTCCGAAAGCTGCGCCTCAAGACGCGAATTGGCCCCCCTCTCGTTCCTTTGCAAACCCCCGGACTCAAGCCCCCTCGTTGCTCCCCCAGGCGGCTCCCAATCCACCCCAGACTGCTCGTAAAGAGCTTTGCAATGGCTGACTAGACCTGCCTCATGATCACTACCGAGACCCCTTCTGCGCTTGCGATACTGCTTCCAAAATCTACTTGGGCTGTTCAGCATCTGGTCTTCAAGTTTTGCTGCGCGATACTTATTGAACTCTCGCTTCTTTCTTCTCACTATGCTCCGAACCTCTTTCTTTAACTGACTACTGAGGTGAGAAGGGCCCTCACACTTCAACACGTCCAGAAGCTTTCTCCGAGCAGTCCTACAATCTTCGTCAAACCATTGGGGGCTGCTTGCAAACTGCTGTCGCGACAAAAAAGGGAGGCTGCCATGACACGCCTAGGCGATCAGTTGCACGCGTCATCTTGCATAGATACACAATGCTAAGTCTGCTGAGCAGAACGGACCCGAGAAAGGATTTTGCGGTATCACTGAGTTTTGAGATTTGGCCTAATCATGCTACCGGCCACAGCGTACACCCTGAAAGTGACGGCACCCAACTGCATCTGCTAGTGACAATACATGCAGCTGCCGAAGCCGATATTAGTTTGTCGTGCAATGGTGACGACCGGCCGGTGCATAAAAGAAGACAAGCACAAAGGCCCCCATTTAATATGGTCCGTAAAATTTGAGTTTAGTCCTACACGGGATGTACACACTATCGTTTCGCCCTTCGAGCATCATATGGAAAGACACCGTCCAGATTAGCGTCGCCAAGTGAGCCGCAGCCGCAGCTGCGTCTCAGATGGCTCAAAGTCTTTTGTTCGCTCAAAAACGTGACGCACCTACTGACAGTGACTTTGTAACCCTCAAGTAAAGACTCTATAAGTTAATGCTTTGTCCGGAATATCTTGGTGTGCTAAGAGGGACAAGAGCGGTGTAGATTTGAATCTACAAAGCCTCGTTAGCGC
Organism: Klebsormidium nitens; assembly: GCA_000708835.1. Classification (NCBI taxonomy): domain Eukaryota; kingdom Viridiplantae; phylum Streptophyta; class Klebsormidiophyceae; order Klebsormidiales; family Klebsormidiaceae; genus Klebsormidium; species Klebsormidium nitens. The sequence goes on along the minus strand of DF236975.1, from coordinate 131,738 downwards.
CCTCATCACTTGCGCCCTCGTCTGTTTCAGAGTCCTGCGAGCGGAGGAGCTTTTCAGAAAGGATCTCTGCGAACCAAGGGACGGAGGGACCTGTCTTCTTAACTCTAGTCAACACTTCTCAAACGCGCCATGCACGAGCAAGAGGTGCGAAACTCACTCCTCGAATGCGCCAGCTTTTGCGGCATGGCAGAGCTGATCTCCAATTTTTCGGTTGGATTGACGTTCAGGTGTGCAAAGAAGCAGCTTAACTCCTGTAAACTCCCTTCCTCAGGTATTCTTCTTCTGCATTAGGTCGTGACCTCCTCACAGACTAATAAAAGCTCGCTCTACCAATGGGTCCGAAACCGAAGAGCCACGAGTCCGATCGGTGAACACTAAGACTCAGTTCCTAAACTCCTCCGCACTTTTTGTCAAATCAATGCTGGGTCATTTCAAGGAGATTTAGGGGACGCAACACCGAGTAACCGTTTCTGCAGCGAGCAAAAAGTCCTTTGATTGAAACAGTTCTCATCATACTCTTCGCATCTGACAGCAATAGTGGGTGGAAACAAGGAAAACCTTTTTTGCAAGACAAAGGGCCATGGAGAGTAAGTCAAGCGCTCCAGCTGTGTCCGAAGTTCGAAGACTCTTCTTAGCTTGCGTTCGGCAGAAAAGACTTCAGTTGGTATGCGGCCAATCTAGTATTTGCAATTTCTTACAATCGGAGCCGTTTGCAAGCAAGTCGCAATATCAAGCCTTCACCTTTCGAATCTCCTCCAGCACCATCTCCTTTTGCTTCTCCGGGTTTGGCTGATCCTCCGCCTCTTGTTCCGCTGCCGCTTTCCGTTCCGCTTCCGCTCTCCGCGCAGCCTCCTGCTTGCGCGCTATCGCCGCGTCCGCTTCTGCCTTCTCTTCCGCGTTCCGTTTCTGAGCCTCCTCTTTCTCCGAGGCCTCTGCAGCCGCCCTATCCTCCGCATCTGCTTTCTCTTGCGCTTCCCGCCGCTTCTTTGCTTCTTCCTTTTCTTCCCGTTTCCGTTTTGCCTCCTCGCTCCGCTTCCGCTCCGCCTCCTCATTCCGCTCCCGTTCCGCCTCCTCGTTCCGTTTCGCCGCTTCCGTTTCCTGGAGCCGCTGCTCCTTGTCACGGATCTCGGACTCCAGCCGCTCCCGCTCAGACGTCCGCGACTTTTCGGCGGCGTCTGCAGCCTCCTCTAGTTCCGTCACGCGCGCCTGGGACTGCCTGGAGGGACGGAAAGTCGAGTGTGGTCATGTAAATGATCAGATGCTTAACTACCAGGGTCAGACTTCAGGCGTGCGAGTCAGACCCAAATCATACGCGTCGATGTTTGCTTTATGGAAGCGGAACGACAGGGCGCCGGTTCGGCTTAGTTGCTGTCTCGTACTTTCGTTTGCAGTACTAATGCCTCAAAAGACGTCGCCACTGATAGAGGGTAGCGACACCAGCTTTGCAATCGGTCAAGGAAGTCCACCTTGCGACCTTCAAACTAGACATTACCCTCTCAAGCCCACGCGCTTCAACGCAACATTCCCGAATCTTACGCTGACGTCAGCAGTTGCCGCTGGGAAATGAGCCATTCTTCCTTGAGTTGGAAGCGATTGCAAGACAATTTTGCTCACTCCAGCTTGCTCTCGAGCTGCGCGACGCGCTCCTCCAGCGCGCGCTTCTCCTGCTGCGCCGCGTCCACTCTCGCGTTCGCGGCGTCGACTTCGTCTTGCATCCGCTTCGCGGTCGAGTCCAGCTTGGAGCGCGCCTCTGTCTCCAGGACTTTATTCTTCTCGGTTAACGACGTCACCTGGAAAAGGTGACAGAAGGTTCCGCGTTGACCAGAAACTACTAGGCTCGCCAGCTTTATACTGGACGTGGGACGTAATCTGCTGAACATATCGCAGCTGTTTGGGTCATGTTTGCCATGAGTTTCAAATCCTCGGAGCATTAATCCTGTTCTTGAACCGTTCGATCGACAACAAAACGGCATCTGACGGCTCGAGATTGCAGACCACAACTCGAAGATTGGAATGAAGTGGCAAGTTTGACGCAAATAGCTGTGGAACCGATTGATTTGAAGATCCGCTCGGTTATCACTAATGTCGCTTAGGCGCATTGTGCTGAGTAATGCTCGAATCCAGCTTGAGAAGGGAGACAGGCTTTACAACCTCACATATGCTCAAAGGTTGTCATTCGCATGGGGGATACGCAGGATTGCGTTCTAAGAAGCCGCTGTGAGTGTTTGGTTCTCACGACGTCACGTGCTTTGCAGTCCTTTCTTGGCTTCTGCTTGTGCTTTTGTAAAAAGTTAATCAAACTCGCTGATGAAATGGGGTATCGTAAAGGAGTCTGAAGCAGAGCTGCAGTGCGTGTGTGAGAATGACAAGCAAGGACTTGAGACGGAACGCCTGGATCGGGAAAGAACGAAAAGTAAAGTAAAAGAAAGAAAAAGAGCTTACGTGCTCCTCGAGATAGATGCTGTGCCTGGTTGCATTCTTAAGCTCGTCCCGCAGTTCCCGAACGGCGACCTCCATTGCTGCGGTCTTATTCTTTGCCGCGTCAGCAGCCGCCACTGCTTTCACCTGGCCCGTTGCAAGCACTTCCTTATCGGCGTTCTGCACCCGCAAACGAGAGGGAAACATTCAAACCTCAACGAACAGACTCGAATCCGACGGAGAGATCTCTGCTACTGTTTGACTTAGTACGAGCACATTTTGTAGCTTTAATCCGGCGATGAAACAAAAAAAGTGACAGCTTTTAGGTGAGCGACACTCGAGAATCTTTCGACCCGAAAAAAGAGTAAGAGTGCGTTCCGTGCGAAGAAACGACGTCGATCGACTTCTTTTGGAAAGCTTCGGAAACCACATGCCTCCATCTGGCCCCGATCACCTTGCGCGTTTTGAGATGCAAAGTAGGTTGTCGTGGCGCATACAGAATGACATGGTCCGCACCTTTTCCGCTCTCTTCATGAAGATCAGGGAATACGGAGGCAAAAGGCAGCATGAGTAGAAAAGGGTCTTCTCAACATCTTTAAAGAGCTCCAAAGGTGCTGAACCGCAATGCGGTGGATCATCACAGCCTGCTTCGCCTACCTGTGCGCAGTTTCGTTTGAATGGACCTATTGACAAGCAAAGCTAAGACGGAAGCAAGCTTACCAGCCTTGCGATGGTGTCCTTATGGTATTTGACGGCCTGCTTCATCTCCTCCAGCTCGCGGTGCATTGCCTCCGACTCTAGTTTCTTGACCTGCACCTCTTGCTGGACCTCCTGGAGCCGTGTCTGCGACAAGTCCTCTGACTCCCTGCAGATAGGGGGTGAACACGTTTGGTAACTTCCTTTGGTTCCAGAACGTCCCATGAAGGGACTTTAGTCTAAGATTTTCTTTGGTTCTAGGATTCTGCTCTTTTGTCAAGCTTTTGTGTGGCAATCTTCCTTCGATCCCAGAAGTATGTTAGAATGAAAAGCCTCTTGCTGACAGGTAGTAGTCCGCTCATTTTATTGGAGTAACAGGAGTTGCAAAAATTGGTGAATACTCGTACAGGCTAGTCTTCCCAAAAAATAGTACCACTTTGGCCTCTTTGAGAGTTCTTGCACACTGTCAACCCCTCTCCAGTTCTCGGAAAGGATTTCATTCCGCCAAAAGCCATCCTTTGCAGCAACATCAACAACGTTCAAGTTCAAACAGTAGCCTGCAAATACTCTTTGCAATGGAAAATCAAAGTCTGGACCAACGCAGAACACCCATCATCATCGCCTGCCTAAGAGAGATTCGAATTTGTGCGATGCACTTACTGGAGCTTGCGCTCAAGTTGCTCCCTGAGTTTGTCCTTGCTGGCAACGTCCACTTGCAGCTTCACTGCTTCCTGCAATCCAGAGACACTGCATGATTGCACATTCTTGTGAGCGAGACGGCCCAACACCGACATACTTGCTTTCAACTTGCACTTTGCATTGGAGTGTGCAACATAGGGGACATGATTTGGGATGCTTTTGGCAGCCTAGGGGATTACCGCGGGGCAGGAGTATGCGGTCTTCCTGCACATTGCAACCGGTGGTGCAACAGCATCAGAAAAGAATGCTCATGTAGACTGGTGACAAGGCAAAATGTTCTTTTTTCTTGGTCGATGTAGAAGGATTGTCAAGGAGACATAAGGTTGTTCATACATAATACCTCTTCTTGACGACTCTTCTCCTCCCTAACCCGCTTGAGAGTGCCTTCCAGTAGGTCGGCGTTCTTGGCAAACTGCGATGGCAACATCGGTGTCAATATGAGATGGTCAAGCCATCAGTGCTCGCGGATAATCTGATTGTGTAGGGATTGAAAACCAGTAAAACCAGTAAACCCAGTAAAACCACTTGAACCACCACCCATCCGAAAGTGATATGAGTATAGAGGTGCCACCATTTGGCTGGTTGCACAGCATTGGGCATGCCTGTGTACAACTGACCCACTGCAGAACATTTCCAGAGGCATTGCAACTCTTCTCATAAGTTATATCTTTTGATGCGTCTGAGTTGGCAGGTTGTCGGGCCAACGATTCTAACACTGGGCAGCAGTCGAGCACTTTAAAATGATGGGAGTGTCAATACGACTAGGACTGCGACCACCCAAGAGTTCAAGCACTGAGACGTGCTGCGCATCACCTCTGCTGCCAGCTTCTTCTCTTGCTCCAGTTTTCTCTTCCAATCTATTATCTCCTCCAATGACTGTGAGTACAAGCTCTCCCATTGCTTGCTGCAGGCGAAGAAAGAAGTGGTGATCAACCAGGTTTCCAACCACTTGATTGAGGCAATCCTAAACATTCGCCTGGTGTGATAGGAAACTAAACGTAATGCCACAATCTTGGAAGGGGCTACAGAATGGGACCTCTGAACTGGCTTCACTGGTGTCCATGATATTCTGCAACGGGCCCAGAGATTGCAAGATCACAAGCTCGGCAAAGGAGCTGCAAGTACAGAATGCAATGGACCTCTCAACAGTCATCAATGTTCACATTGCCGGTAGTTCCACAAAAGTGCGTCACCACAGTGAGGAAGGAGCCATGACCTTCAATATCACATAATGAGGGATATACACAAGTAAAGGACGTAACAAAAACTTCTCCCCTGAGAACCATAGCGGTGTGCTTACCTTGACCGTGCGAGCCTGCTGAGCTTCAAGCTCTGTGACATATGATGCTGAAAGGACAGCCCGACAATGAGCAGCAGCACAAAAAGGTAGCACAGGGCTACCGAGTTCACTTTTTTGAAACCACTGCTTCCCAGCATTCCCTCTGCCACCTTGGCGCGACTTTTCCAGGCATCGCTGAGAGAACCTCTCGGTGACGGCCTGTCGCGGTCCAATTTGCCCTGAGAGTCAAACACATTCCGCTCGTCATCCTCCTTGCTCCTCATGCTGCCCGACGTCCCCTGAAAGACAAAGCTGGAAAGTTGACCGCTAGAGAACCATCGCAAGGTGCCCTACACAGATGCACACAATGCTGCTGCTTTGAAAACGCCTGCCTCGAGCATCTGGAGTTCTGAAAACCTGCAAAACATGCCAATTGGCTGCCCAGTTGGCTGTGGAGAAAGCAATGGCATTAGATTTATACCAGCACAATGCTTCGGACTCGGAGTGATCTACGATGATATTGAGGGGGGCTCAGAAGAAGACAAAATCCAAGCCGGGGGCCCTTTCTCGCGACATCACGGGTGGTTGAGTGGCCGGTGAAGACAAGCTGACCAACACAACAGCTCAGGAGAAACGCTTTGGGGGGCCAGGTGTTGTGTTACATTATGCAACTGAGCACGGCCCGGCCCCCCGGCTCCCCGAAATGTCGCCAGGTAGACAGGTCCCAGTACGTACCTCAGGGACTCAACAACAGCAATGAACGGCCCTGCGATTGCTACCGCCGCAGCTTCGGTATGTACCGGCTAGGCGGATGCCAAGCCCGGGGTATTGAGTAATCTGGCAGTCGAATCAGCTTGAATGTCCAGAATGTTTCATCGTGCAGGGGCGCAGCCGCCCGCGTTCGTCGGAACCGGTGACGAGCGGCGGGCCCGCGGCGCCCGGGCGGCCGCGAGTGGGTCTAGCTTCGGCACATTCAACCGAAGTTTGCACACAACCGCAAGTCTCATTGTCAAAGCCTTGCATGATTGCGCTTGCTGCACACAGATGACAGACGTGCAACAGCTAAGCCTGCAAAGCGAAAGAAGTGACAGACTCTGTAGGATTTCCGTACATGCCCGCAGGCCTCTCCAGACTATCACGCACATGATGTTCTTTTTTCAAAACGCCGTAGCCACACGGGCCATAGGCTTCCGTGGCATACAGGGGGCATACATACATGGAAATCAATGTTTTGAGATATGAGCACCTAGCTACCACCGAATCTTCGTGTGCTACTTTAGTCCAAACGTAGCTCCTTGCCACCGCCTTTTATGGTCTGATGCACTGAGACGTATGCTAGCGAGACCAGCGTTCGGGTGGGAAAATTCTTTTCCTTTGGCTGCGGTCTTGCGCGTGCCTGAGAATGCTAGATACCGGCTGCAATCTGCGTCCGGTAAGCGCTACGAAGACATGAATCAATGGCACACCAAGACAGACCGGACCCTCGAGTCGGTCAAACTTGCACCCCGTTGGTCGCATCTTTGATGCCTCTGTTCAAACCTCCAATGTCCGCACAATTGTCGGTCATGATCTCGTTTTGACGCTCTGATGTACCTCTATGCTGACTGAACCACTACGGTGCTCGTTTCACCTTCCTAAATCACCTCTTTCCGACCAGCGGAACGCAGCTTGCAAGAACTGACCTCGAGGCTCCCCCCTTCCTTCCGCTCTTTTACTCAGTTAACCTCCTAACCATACTCTCCTAACCTCCTAACTTTTACTAAACGCAAAAAAACCGACGGTCATCCAACCTCCATCGGCTGCGGCCGTTGGAGGGCGGCCTCGTTGAGAAGTGTCCCGGTATCCACACTCAGGGAGTCGAAAGGCTGAGCCATTCTGCGTAAGTACTGCACGGCAGAAGAACACGGTTTCACTTGGGGCTGACCGACCGTGAAGTGGAGTACTTTGCGTACATACTGCGAATTTGATCCCTCTCTGTGCTTCTTGTTAGTAATTAGGTATGACCATTTCAACACTTGAGTTTGCATAGCTACAATAAGCAGGTGGACGACCGTTGGAGACGAGGCCCTAAACCTTTGACAATGCTCGCCGCGTGTCCGGTATGGAGCGCATGTCTCTGTTCAGACTCACATGAATTTGTTTGGTTTACCAGGACCTAAACTCAAATCAAATCACCGGCAACTGTTGGGTTAGACAAGCAAAGTCCCCTTCGATCCGAAGCTTTCGAAGCCCGAATCACCGCCCACCTTGACACGGAGTGCCGGGTCTGTGCTCAGGTTCACGCGTAAAAGACTTCGTTACACGAGGCAATTTCAGTGGAACCCGAGGCAATTTCAGTGAAAACCTTTGAATTGGGAAACACTAAAACCCCGCCTATCGCCTGCCCCGAGCGCGATATGAAGCGCCAAGTCGGCGCTCAAGTTCGTTTGAGAATTTCTTACTTACGAGAGAAGCTCAGCTGACGTGAAATCATGTAACCATAACAGCATTGGACACCTCGTAATCTCTAACACGAGATCTCTAGAAATCCTCAACCACCCACACGCGGAATGCGGAGTGCCATGTCGGTGCTCAGGTTCATGATGAACCTGCTACTCCGAATGAGGATCTTAGAATGAGGCCAGTTGAGCAAAACGCTTATACCCAAAAAGGAAACACGTCAAGGTGTCACTCACCTCGCGTGCGATGTGTAGCGCCATGTCGGTGCTGAGGTTCATGTGGCTGTCCTTGAGCTGCGACAGAATCCAGTTGGGCAGTTTGGACCGCTTGTCGTGCCGTTGGTACCGCTTGTCTGCGAAGATCATCATGCCGTAGTCCGACTTGGACCGAATAACGCGCCCGACGCACTGGGCCGCCTGCCGGATCGCGTCGAACGTCAGGAAGTCGTTTTCTTTGATCTGGAACGTGTCGCGCAGGTACTCGAGGCGCGCGCGCAGGATCCTGCGTGGAAGGAAGACGATGTTAGACCGTTTTGAGGCTGTAAGTGAGATGAAGAAGGGGCTGTGAATCGGGGACACGAACTCCATTTTTCCTTCGTTTGTTTGTAGGTAAGATGAAGTTTGGGAAGCACCTTCACTCTGACGGGCAAATGCAGGATACAAGCGGGAGGAAAGCAAAAGGGAGGTGCAGCGACACTGCGCAATGGTTCATAAGAGCTGGCCAAACTTCGCAGACTGTAGAACCTTGAAGAACCGTGGCTCCATAGCAGCAAGGGCACAAGACAGCCTGTGAACAAGCGGCGCCTTCCGACATGTTCTCCGTCGACCAGAACTGCGGATCCAACGTCGGTTTGGACAACGTCCCTCTAACCCTGCTACAATTACCGGCACGTGCCTGTGAAGTGGTCGAGCACGGACGGTACCATACCGGACCGGTTGCTTTTGAGTATTTCTGCAGCTTAAAAGGGGGGCTTCCGTCGGACGAACAAGCAACTATACAGGAAACAGGGGTCACTGGGGGCTTACCTCGGAACGAAACGCCATATATGATGACCAGCCGTGACATATAGCGAGACCCAACTTCCACTCACGAAAAATGGGAGTTCACCTCGATAGAGTGTACTGGAACGGCACGCCGTACATGATGACCAGCCGCCCGTAGTGCCGGTCGAAGTCAATCCCCTCGGCGACCTTCCCCCGGGCGACGCTGAAGAAGACGGCGCCCCGGCCGCAGTCACACGCGCGCCGGTAGTTGTCCAGCGCGAGCGTGGTCTCGACCACGTCCTGGGTCTCAATGAACACCAGCTTGTGTTGCATGATCTCCTGTAGTCGGAGAAAAAGTGAAAGCATTATGAGCTATATGTGAAACGGAATATGCGCCTTCACTTAATAGATTCGTCCATTGCCGATGTCTTGTCCGCGAGAGTCGTGTCAACACGTTCTGGGTCTCGATGAACACTAGCTTGTGTTGCATGATCTCCTATGGTGGGAGGAGAATCGAGGGCGTTATGAGCTATATGTCACACGAAATACGCGACTTCCATCATTATACTTCGTCAGTTGCCAACGTCTTATCCGCGAGCATCCTCTCGACCGCGTCCTGGATTTGATTCAACATAATCGCTAGCTTGTGTTGCATGATTTTCAGTGAGCGGAGAAGCGTTCTGAGCCAAACTCTCTAGGATGACATCAAATGTGCGACGTACGTTTTGCGTTTTTCGAGGATTTTATCAGCCGTATATAGCCGTTCATGCAGCTTTCGCTTGCTGTTCATCAGGCGAGCGCGAAGTTTTAAAGCTTTTGTTGAACTAAACGAATCCCGCTGTTGGTTCCAGGTGCTTGTAACGCACACCGGCATCTCCGCCTCTCCATTTGAAAGAACGTCCGCCCTTGAAGCGAAGGAGTTGACCGGAACTCACTTTAAGGATGCCCATTTCGTTCCAGCTGTTAATGATGGCGTCCATGTAGGAGTACGAAACGAAGAAGCAGACGATGCCGTCGGGGACCGCCTGCGCCATCTCGACCAGTAGCCGCCCGTAGTTGCGCACGACCCCCGGGTCGCTGCGCATGTCGAACTTGGTGCTCACCGGGAGCTGGTCGCTGCAAAATTGACACAGAAAAAGGGTTGTCACCACAGGACGGACTGGCTAAGAGGCTTGTATGAACAAAAGAGCAAGATTCTTGAATCAGGGTCCACCAGCTGTGCAGGTCGGGATCCCTGCGCATATTGCATTCTTGCGTACAGAGAGCTGCTCGCTGCGTACTGACAAAACGATTTTTTTCAAGGAAAGAGCGCTATCGTCTTTTAGTAGGTGTGTCAATTTAGAGGATTGAGAACGCGCCTGACTTGCCGCAAGCGTCGAAGCTGATGCTATCAAAGAAAGCGCAGCGATCAGCAATCCGTCTCCGAACCCATGGGGCGACTTTGCTTATACGGGTTCATTAGAGAGGAAACATCGTCACCATCAGAAATGTTGCGTGAACGGGTTCTGCCACATTGCGGAGAATGAAGAGCAAAAAGTTGTTCTACGGACCTGCCCCGGGAGAGGACCATTGGGCAGAGGCAGTCTCGCGTAAGACTCATGGCGAAGGACTGGATGGTGACCGGGTTGAAGTTGAGCAGGCGCGGGTACAGCTCAATGGGGCTCAGCGTGCCGGACGTGATGATGACCTGCGGACGGCGGGAATCGATCATCAACCCTCGTTACTAATTGGTCGAAGAGAAGATTAAAAAGGTGGTGACAACTTTTATGCACATCTTGCTTTACGACGCCGTACGAGCAGTTACACAGGAGTGCGATGGTCCCCCTCGGCTCAGACTCTGATCAGCTAGACAACCGATAGAGAGGCGGCTAGGGCAAGTCGCCGAAACATCCCAGTGCCAACAAAGTCTAGTGTTCAAACGAGAGAGGTAGACTGCGCCGCCACCACCAGCGGTCGACTTCAATCAAAGCTGCCCACCATGTAATTGCAAAAGCTAAGCTAATGAACGCGTGCCACGTGTCGCTCACCGATTGGAAGCGCTCGAAGACGGGCTTGATGGCGAGCGAGGAGTCAAGGCAGCTTAGCTGCATCACGGGGTCCGAGATGTGCGGCATGCGCTCGTCGAACGGCTCGATGATGATCGCGAAGCCCTGCGTGTAGGTGCCCACCAACGTACCGAAGTCGCATACTAGCTGCAGGAGAAGAAGCGAACACGTTTGAAGGTGTCGGAAAGAATGACAAGCTCTGCAAGTTGAACGGCTCGATGATGATCGCGAAGTAGGTGCCCACCAACGTCCCGATTTCGCATACTAACTGCATTTAAAAATACTCAGTGTCCACATTGACAATGTTTTTTGTCGAGGTCTACGTCAAGCTTTGCTGTGAAACCGGGTTTCAGCTTGTTCAGGCATCGCCTGACAGGAGGGAATCAGATTTGGAGTCAAGCACTATCCTTCGCAGCGGCGAAATGTTGGAATCGGACCCTTCATTCATAAATGAAGCCGCATGCCTCGTACGTTGCTAGCGTGAGCGACTGCTCCTTCTGTTGGCAACACCTGGTCTTAGGGTGCGGTGAACCCCGTTACCAGCCAGTAAAAGCGTCGCAAGGGACGTGCTCGGAAGCACCATATGCGAGGATTAAACAGCGAATTTTAACAGGTGCAAACATACACAAGTCGAAGAGCCCAGAACGCAAAGACTCAAAGAGAGATGGTGGGATCCTCGATGTCGATAACTTCAAGCGTGAGCATGAAACGATTGCACGAAAGGTGCTCGAAGAATGTACGGATGGAATCCATCAAATGAGAAAAACGTGAAGCCCAAACTCCCAAACAACAAGGACTCACGGTGAGGTGGTGGAATTCCTCTGTGTCAGTGATCTCGAGCGTGAGCATGAGGCTGTGCAGTCGGTCGTAGCAGAACTTGAGCGTCTTGGCGTCGATGCCCGCGCTGTTATTCAGGTCGTCCAGGAAAGACAGGGGGCCCTCGCTCTCCACCTGCCAGGAAAAGCAGCGGAGATATTCAGAAGTTAATTAAGAATATCTGAATTCTTAATATCGTTTCGTTTGAAGGACCGGACGCCTTATTTGAGTCCTCGAGCCACCAAAAACGCGCCTTTTGAGTACACGGCAAGAAAACGTACGCACCTGCTAAGCGATGAACAAAGCGGCACAACCCTAAAGCAAAGCTTGTCTGGATTTTGTACATCACTCAAATGACAATGTTAAACGACGATCAAGTGCCGCGGATCCGTCGCTGCCTCTCGTCACTCAAACAGAAGCGACTCGGCCACCCAGCCAATACGCGACTACCTGCCAACTCAATCATAAAGGCCTCAATGAACCAAGAAGCACAGTAACTTACAGCAGGGTACGAACGTCAGGAAATCGTGTCAAAAGCGAAACAATCCCAACCTGTTGCGCGCCCATCCTCCGCTTGAGGTACTGCACGAACCGCTTGAGGAACGCCAGGAAGTGCTCCGCCCGGCGAATGTTCCCGGGGACCGCTTCCCGCAAAATGTCGTCCGGGAGCGCCGGGTTGGCCAGCATCTGGTCGTTCTGCGGAAGGGTGCCCCGCTGGGCCAGCCCCTCCACCAACCGGTTGTACTCCGCTCGCAGCCGATCCGCGTCGGTGGCCTTGAACCTGCACGGGATGATTCAGCAACTTTTAGGGTTTTGAGAGGTGCGCTTACAGTAACGAGGAAATGAACCGGGTTGGCCAGCATTAGATCAGTTTGAGGAGGGCGCCTCACTGGGCGAGCCTTCCACCAACCGGTTAAACTCGGCGCGCAGGCGATCCGCGTCGCTGGCCTTGGAACTGCACGGTATCGATTTTGAAGTCTTCTTCGTTTCTTATTATTCTATTAATGGAGCTTAACAAACTCAGGTCCAAACGAAACGGATCTAAAGCAACCAAACCAGGCGGTTAGCACCGCTTTAACGACTGACTCGCCGTCTTTGAGTCGGGGGGAGTATCGATAGAATTTGCTTACAGTTATGGTTATCTGATGGAAGGTTCACGGTAGCGGGCACAATCTCCTCCAGGTACAGCAATCTAATCCAAAGCCCACTGCATTTGGCCAGCAAATGCATTTGACATTGGATGCTCGTCTCGTCACAACAGCCACATGCCCCTGATCGAGCCCGCAAGGGGAATTCTTCCACAGCGTGCTCGACAAAGACAAAAGTTCTGATGTGAGCGCGCTCTCTCTTCTGACCCGTCCCCATAGCTTGGTCAAGTTCGGTTGCGCACTGTTAATCGGCCCCGCTTACGGATATACTCCAGAATTCCGAATGGTGATGAACGAGCAGTTATATCCCCTCACTTTGTTCTCCAGTTTCCGATAGAGTCTGCCTCTCAACTAGAGTCGATATCGAGAAAAAGTGGGATCTGCAACCGGTCACTCGGAGACGACCTATCTGATGTCTTTAGGTCCCTGGTTTAACCGAAGCCCTCGGCTACAAACAATCTATCCTCGGAGAGTGCCCAAGAAGCAGAAAAGCTCTTACGAAGGCCCACTTTTGGACGACTTGGCCGATACTTGTGAGGTTCCGCCTCCTGACCAGAAACCAGACTAAGCAGTACTCTTTAACATGACAATTGAGCGAGAACGAACTCTATAAACTGCTCACTTTTCGACAACCTGCCCCAATTTCGTCAGGTTCCGCTGCGCGCCGTCCAGCGTCTGCTGCCGCAGGTTCACGCTCAGCGCCTCGATGCACACGTTATCAATATTATGCGCCTCGTCGAAAACGACGACGCACTCCTTTTCCAGCTCCCGGGAGATCACCCCGGCCACTTTGGGGTCCAGCATGTACTGGTAGTTATAGATGACCACGTTCGCGAAGGTGATCATGTGGCGCGCCAGAAAGTAGGGGCACCAGCCCTTTTGCCGACCGAACACCTGTACGGTGGACGTTTGTGAGTTCGAAAGCCGGAAGGTGGCTTGTGAATTGGTACACGCCGTTTGGGCTGCGGGTTCGAGAAACTTTAATATCGTTGTCGACTAGTGGGCTTGAATGGAATGATGTATAATTGAATCTTGAAGCGCTCGTCTGCATCTGGGCTGAGATTTGAAAAGCTCGGCTCGATGCTCATGTCCACCAGAGGTCAATGAAGACATGGGTTTTCTGTTGACCTGCTGTATCCTGGAAACAGATGCGTTCCTAAAATATCAGATACGTGGAAGGGCACCGAGCATGTAAAACGAGCCGTCTCTCAGCTCGGACTCAATTTATGGGCCCCTCCTTCCTCCTAAGCAAACGAAACATTCCGTCTTTGAACTTGGGAGTCCTCAAGTCATCAGATCTTCTGAGATCGCCACCTTCATGTCGTGCAGCGTGTAGACCCCCGCCGGCAGCAGCGCATCCGCTCCCTTCTTCTCATACCCCTCGAAAAAGTCGCACAGCTCGATATCCGGGTTTTCTGCCGCAGCAGACCGGACCCACGTGGCCGTCAGTTTTCGGCACCCGGCGTCGACGTTTTCGCGGGAGCCTTCGCCGGAAATCGTGGGGTGGATGCACAGGTTTTTGCGGGAGCTGAGGCCGAGGGCCAGGATTTGGGCCTGCTTTCCCAGTTCCTTTTCTTGGTAGGCCTGCAGCTTGCGTAGTTCTTCGAGAACCTGGAAGAATAGTACGATGAAGGTGCATGAGTAGAGTCGGAGATTCAATAGCGACAACAAGTTAGTTGGCGGTTAACTTCAAAAAATCACTCATTTGTTAGCCATGCCTTGGAGGATGGAGGTGGTTGAGTAATCAACTTCTTTAAGAACTGCAAGGAGAGTGAATAGATTCGTTGGTTGGATCTGGAAACAAACAGGAAAAGACAGTTTTGGACACTTTACATCGAGGCCCTCTCGACCACCACGCCAGCTTCTTTGAAAAACCGATTCCTGGCAAACTGCGTTCCTAACCCTGCTGTAAGCGGCCTAAAGTGAGCGGCCTCCCTCACCTTCTCCATTTCATGGACTGTACGCGTGCAGTAAATGAGCTTGCCCATGTCGGGGTGTGCCAGCTGGTATGACGTGATCAATGACAGCAGCGTGATGGTCTTTCCAGTCCCCGTGGGCATCTCCAAAAGCCCATGGCCCTGTACGACAATTACGCTCCAGTTTTGACCTCTATAACATCCTCATTTCCGTTTCTTTTTCCCGAAAATTGAATGCATCAAAAGCCAGGCGGTTCAGACAAATGGACTAGGGTGTGCTGACCGCATGGGAGCATATGGAAGGAACTGTGATGGGCTTTCTTGTGCCCCGATACATCAAGACCTCACACCGAGGTGCTAGAGAAATGTGGCTGTACGACTGGGGTCTCTCAGACTCTGCAGGCCCCACGCGATGAAGTATCGGCGCCTTCTGAAAGTCTTGCCATGTGCTGGCCCATACAACGGGGTGGGTTGCAGTCTGCCTTCTCAGAGAAGTTGATCGACGCGTTCATTGTCTTTCACTTCATTAGCACAGCAACTTTCCAAGCAGGGAACCTGTAAATCTCATTGGTTGTAGAAGACTTTAAAAACGCATGCCCCACCTTAGCATCAAGGGCTCGCTTGACTTCAAGCATGTAGCTGTACTGCTCTGGGTACAGGTACTCATAGGGAAAGTACACCGTGAGCCCTTCCAGGTTGAACCTGGACATCATGGGTAGAAGATGGTCTTAGCTTCTTCATAGAATGGTGATGCTCAATTCACAGCATCGTGCCTTGCTTTCAGCCACTCGTCAACGAGGAGCTCGACTTCTCCTCCAGATTGTACAAACCCCTGGGATTCAGTCTCCATTCAAATCTCTGAGGTGTTGTAGCTTCTATCATTCAGACAAGAACCAAAGTGGCCCCAAGTTGTCGAAGGTCGTGCTTCTTATTGAGGTGCTGGCTGAGAAAATCATACAAGTCAGAGATATTTGTTTGCACCACCCTTCCAAGCAGAAGACTTCGTTTCAAGTGGACTGTGAAACTCAGTTTGAAGTGCCTTCTTAATCTGCAATTCAGTCTGTTTATCATTGGGTTTTGAAAAGTTTTGATGTTTGATGCAGTAGTACGTTCTGACAAGGCCAGGTGCGCGCAGCAATCTCCTCAGACCGCAAAGTTCTAACAACCCGGCCTGTCAGATCCTCTTGGAGAGAGTATTATAGGGACTTGAGGGACGACGATGCGCATATGGTGGTACAGCAGAAACCAAGCTGATATGTCAGCAAGCGAAGTGTGGATTGGAATGTTCTCAGCTCTATCAGCTCCAGCCTTCGTTTGGCATCCAGCATTGTACGAGTGGTAAAAGTGAAAGAATAAAGAGGGTGCGGCGTAACTTACTTCATTGCTGCGGATTGTTGGAGAGAGATTTCTGATCAAACCCTCAGCGCAGAGTGATGCGCAAAACAAACGCAACCTTATAAACAGCGGTGGTCAGCCCACGGAACGACATAACCACCTTCGCGAGCAGAGGGACGTAAGAATGTCCAAGCTCCCGTGCAGCCGCCTTGCCCCTCCTTGCAAATGACAAGAGGTTCGAGATTGCTCAAAAGTCTCCATGAATTGTTTCGACAGAATTCCGAAATTCCATACGAATCTTCAGCACCAAATGCCGCTTTCTCAAAGCAGGGGCAAACCAACCTGGCCTCTGCATCTTGTATCAGAGGAAGGCTGAAGCATGTTACTATAATGGAGAGAGGCAAATTTTCTTCCTGCTTTTGAGGTCTGATCTGAATTGGTCCAAATTGAATTGGAAAGTCTCCAAATCTAGAAAAGTTGGCTAAGCTAGTAGTAGTAGGTAGTAGCAGTACTGGCAGTGGCAGCTGGCCGAGCTGGAAGGGAGGGAGGGAGCTGTTCAGGCAGGCAACAGGTGGCTCAGTAGGGTGGGCTTCAGGTGTTCTTTTGTCGACCTCAGCTCCTCAGAGGTTATAAGTTGGAAAGTGCACACACACACCTAAAATGGGCACCTTTTCGCAGACGACCTTGGTTTGCTGCCTTCTTGTTGCTGGCATATGCTGCGGAAGAGGCGTCGATGGGGCGGTTGGGACCTCTGACAAAAAGCCACGGAGGCAGCCTGTAGATAGCGGCGGCTTGGGAACCGTGAGTACTCACGTGTAAGCTGTTATTTGAGGCGCGCTTCTTTAATTGAGCTGGGGCAACAAGTTAAAATCAATGTCTTAAAACATTCTCTTCTT
The DNA here is from genome assembly GCA_000708835.1 of Klebsormidium nitens. Lineage (NCBI taxonomy): Eukaryota > Viridiplantae > Streptophyta > Klebsormidiophyceae > Klebsormidiales > Klebsormidiaceae > Klebsormidium > Klebsormidium nitens. The sequence continues at coordinate 115,068 of DF236975.1, read as the reverse complement.
ATGCTGGCCAAAATCTTGATATAACCAACTGGCTGAACTCAAGTGCGCCCTGTTTGTAGATTGCTGCCTACTCAGTTAGCCCTTTTCTACTTTTGGATTCTTTAGGAGGACCTTGTACTTGGAAAGTCGCTCAATCACAATTCGCTTTCCCATGCTTAAGCGCCCATTGAGCTTAAGTCGGTCCCATGCTTGGGAAAAGACTTTCGTATTGTGCTATCAAATGGGTGCCCCCCTCTTCAGCAACTCTTTTGCATTGCTTCATGGAATATTCAACTCGAATGATGCTCTGAGCAGCTTTATTTTGTGCTGGTGGATGTCAGCAACAGAGCCGTAGGTGATTCATATTCCTTGAAGCTGCCACATTTCATAGAAGCCACATTGGAAAAGAGAAGTGGGACGGTCGCTCAACTTTCTCTCCTGGAATTTCTATATTAGCCACTGGTTTGCCTCCATGCCTTACCTCAGAAACTTTGACAGGGCAGAACTTTCTATCTGCAGTAGTAACTATGTAACAATGGTCCTTCTGCCCCGACTCTAGCCGTGAGATCTGAAACGCTCAAGTGAACGCACTCCCAGGAGCGTTTGGCAAACAACACCATATTCGCTATTGTTTGTACCTCAATACAATCTAAGAAGCCACTTTCTTGTCTTGCAGGGTGATCATGGCCCAGATTGCAGCAAAGTGTGCGTTGCAAAGGACTGCAATAGTAAGTAAATCCCCCTCCCTGTGCTCTCTTGATCAACTTCTGTGAGGATCTTCCTACCTTGCTAACAAACAAGGCTGCATCTTTTCTCCGCCCCGCATATCATCTTGCACTCTTCATGTTCTGCGGAGTTAATAACTGTAATTTGTACTCAAGAGCTTGTACTTTTTGTGCCAAGTGCTGCAGCGATGGGTCTTCGATACGGCAAGTACTGCGGGGTAGGCTGGACCGGGTGCCCAGGAGAGGAACCATGTGATCCGTTGGACGCGTGTTGCAAAAAGCACGATGAGTGCTGTGTGAAGCACGGTAAGCCAGAACTTCCTCATAACGGTCTGCTTGGTCGCTCTACATGCCAGGACGCTTCTCCTCAGGCTCACTGTCGGAACTGTGATCGTCGTGGGAAGACCAGGCATTGAGGGGCATTAGATCTGGTGATTCTCGTGAATAAAAGGATTATGGTCGGCGAGAACGAGCGAGAGTGTTCAGCTTCGTGATACAGCATGATGTCAGCACAGTGACGACTCTGATAGATTGCCTATCTAACTTTGATGTCATTACACCTGTTGCCAGGGCTTCTACACAACCCATGCCATAAAGCCTTCAAGAAATGCATGGCTCGAGTGAGAGCCACAGGAAAGAAGGGCTTTTCCGCAGAGTGTCCGTACAGTGTAGCGATTCCCGCTATGGAACAAGGTATGGACCTTGCTATGATGTTCGGCCAAGGGGGCATGCAACAATTTGCTGCAATGTAAAATCCTTCTAGATTTGAGAGAAGGTCGCATAACCAACAATTCACTGTTACACCTGACAGATTTTGCACATACGTGATTATCATTGGATTGAGATGGACATTTCCACAGCGGCTCAAGGGGTGGACGTCTAACATAAGCCGCAGGTGATTGTGGAGAATGTTGCACACAAGGGCAACGATTGTCGTTGGACCGTGGCCGACATTGAGAGCGTGAAACTCTGCATGGATTGTGCCGCGCCAGCCAGGCCGCTCACACTCGGGACGTTGATATCCTATACTAAGGTAGCATGGAACGATAATACATCGGGGGCCATGGGGCATGGAATGATCAGACTCTTGCGGCCATTTCGTGCGATCTGACACTGACATCATGCTAGGACATGCATGAGGCCGGCACATAGGTAGCTCAAGCCCATGGCTTTATCATGCATACGGTCGGATATAAGCTTCAATAATTGCCGGAGCTATAGCCCGGTCGCCAACGAACATGGCATGCAGCATGGGCTATATAGTCGATCCGACTATAGCAGGCCGGCCCGGCCGTCCTAGTGCATTGAGCATGGCACTATAGGTACGTCGCGTACCACAAAGTAGCAAATCAGTTGGTAGTCACACGGTGTATACGATCGCGCGGCATTGATAATCGATCTGACATTTAATTCTGAATGAACTCTTTCATTCACGTTCATTCACAATTGTCTCGGGCAGCTCTATGCCCGGATCGTAGTGTTCAACTCTCCTTAATGGCTGCTGGCCGCATCATGCAAAGCTGCACTTCAGCCAGTCAGGGCCTGTTGCGATCATGCATACTTGAGGGTACGCTTTAGCGGCTCAGATGATCACAATCATGGCGGCTCGTGATGAGATCTGAACACTGCATGATAATTGGCAAGGAACAAGATGTGCCAAAAATGTTGGCAGTGAGCGACCTTGATCGACCTATCCATGCAGACTCGGCACTTGATGCCGCGCACTATCCGTTCAACGAACTAGACCGTCTGCCAAAGTTCGTCCAACCTAGAGAGCATCGACTCTCTGAACCAATTGCCGTGCTCTCAGTACTTCGAGGTCGCAAGCCCTCTCACTTGGCAAACGCAGATCTATCCAACGGACTGACTCTGACCGCCTCAGGCGAGCACGGCTTTGTGGCGCGGGCAGTCCCCAGGGTACGTTGGACAACACTTGGCGCACGCTACAAACGCGCAGGTGTACGAACCAGTACTACTGCATTGTCCCCCACTCGAAGACCCCGGGCATCTCATAGACTTCTGAAACTCTTTGCAGCGCTGCTTCCTCTCACCCCGCTGAAGAATCCGCGCAAAGTCCCTCGCCTCTTTCTGTGCCCTCAGACGCTCTCGCTCGGCACCTACCGGGTCCGCAGCCCTCCTAGCTGCCGCCTCCGCTAGTTGTTTCCGCTGGCAGCTGATGACCTCGTCGATCATGAAGTCCTCGTCCTTCGAACCAAGAAGAGGAGACAATGTCACTAACCGAACCGTCTCAGGGACTGATCTCGTTGATTTAAGAGAAAGTGACGTGAACGATCATGATCCGTGTTTGAGTTGATGCATAAAATGATCTCTTCGAGTCTGAATTGTTTAATATTGAACCTGCTTCGGACATAGCCTCGAACTCTGACATTGAAAGACTTGGAACAAAGGGAGTTTTCATTAGTTTCGCCTCAGTGATGGCACATCGAACGGGAAGTATCTGCTATGAAGACAGCTTTAAAAGTTGCTGCATTGCTCTACTGGTCTGAAAGTTGTCCGGATAGCTTTTTGGCTGCAGGGAACAACACTTGAACCACCCTAACCAGGTAGATCAACACGATGCCTGAACCCGGGGTGAAGGCTGACTAGATGTCAGTTTGGGCCCCTGTATCTAGACTGACTCAATCATGTCCCAACTTTCAACCTCCTACGAACTCCAACCCAAGTTGTATCGGTGACCGCGCCGAGCCAAATCTAGTTCTGGTTGTGCGATTAGGCTACTCATGACCAACCACACGAAGCGAATGAAATTTCAGTCTCCATATTGACTTACCGAAGCGTACTTGTCGACTGCGCTGGTGTCCGGCCACTTCTCGCACGCCCACTCCGCAGCCGGATGTATCCCCACATTCCTTAACGCAGCCTCAATCTCCTTCTTTCTCCTGCCTCTTACTGCAGAGAGCGTGGATACTATCTTGGACCTCCTTCTGTCTAGCATTCTTAGCCGGTGCCATCTCCTTAGAGCAGTCTTCGCACTTCGCTTACTGCCCGCGGCGTATCTCCGGACGATCGGCACAGCCCGGTGATGTCCTTGCAGAGACTCCATGATGAAGTCTACGTCATCAGTTGGAGTCTCCCAGAGGGGGTTTGCCGCCAGCTTTGGCATCGGGTTCCGATTCCGACTCGGAGTCCTCGAAATCTTCCTCGAAAGCTACCACCGTATCCCAGGGCCTTTTCTGAAACTCAGGCAACACCGCTTCCATCTCGACCATTGTCTTCGACTCTGTCGAAAACAAAGCTTCTTCTCCCTGCTCAAGCTCCCCTTGATCTCCTGCAACCACGCCATCTCGCATCCCGCGTGCAAGGCTCCTCAGTTTCCTGGCGACAGAGAACGCATCCAAGCCCTTCCGAAACTCGAGCTCGTTCTCAAACTCTTCTTGTAGCGCAAAGGTCTCGGACAACCCTTTGAGGAGGGGGGAAGGCTCCACCGTCAGACCCTCCCCCGAGCCCGCCACCTTCGTTCCGCCAAGCTCTGTAAAGTTGCCGACCGCGCCCAACGTCAGATGTCCGTTCCCGCAGACGTAGCCCCTAACTGCGGAACCATCCTCATCTGGTTCTTCCCAGTCAGAGTCTTCTTCCTCTTCCTCATCTGCCACCTCATATTCCGAGCTACAGTAGTTGTTTCTGAAGAAGAGACGATCCTGGAGTTCAAACAGCGGTGCTCGGCAATACGTGCACCGATCTTTTGCGCTCCCCTGCATTCTCTGCTGCTCCTCCAGAGGCGCCTTGCAGAACTTGACCGCCCCCGACCTCTCTGCAATTGCAGAATTGGAAAAGTCACTGACCAAGCCGCGGCATGCGCATGACTTGAACGCTGAGATGTACTCCACGTCCTCGTCCCACACGTTTTTCCGCGCCCCCTCGTGCTGACACAAACCTGTGACGAAGAGCTCGTCTTTGTGAAACGCCTCCTTCAGCTGTAAAGCGGACGCAACGCCGTTTCCCGTCAGAAAGCCGCCTGTCTTCTTCTGCACATGCCCGAGCTGGTTCCACCATTCCCCCCTTGCAGTTGTGTATAGTAACGAAGGGAGCCCGGGGCAATAGACCAGGAGCTGGAAAACTGCCGCCCATCCACCTGGGGGCGCGCTGATCTTGCTGTACCCCATTGCTTCGCATAGGCGAGGAGCGGCTTCCAGGCAGAGCTGCTGATAGGTGTGCTCCTGCATCACGTCGCGCCAGTCTTTGCATACACAGTGGAGTGCCGCCAGGTAGATAGGGCTGGGGGAGAGCTTGCTGAATATGGCATTGAGCAGTTCGGGACCCAGGTCGTTGCTCCCGGTTGAGCTTGTTGGACTGAGGGGGTGCGCCAAGCCGCGGGCGCTGCGCTTTGGAGTCATTGGGACCAATGCTGTACCACCTTAATGGGGATCACCGGTATGGTAATGCAGACTTTTGATAGCTTCTTGCGTATGAATCTATGAATCTGATGCTCCCGTAGATGGCAGCTCCACAGGAGCGATTGCAGCAGCATGGGAGCAAAGCAGAGCAGAGCCCAAGGCACGTTCCGCTCAAAATCGATCAACGGAACTGATCCCGGAGTCTTACAAACGGAAACCGGCGTTCGCGCGCGGCACCCTCGCAGGCCCGCGCGGCCGCAGCCTGCGGCTGGCGGCCTTTGCGTACGCCGACGTACGGTCAAATCAACATGACATAATGTAGCTACTTCGATTGTACCGAATCTGGAAACGCTCAAGTTTGAAATACATGACGGGTTCATGTCTTGATTGCACTATGTCCGACCCTAAGTCAGCTACCAGTCTCGGACTTTATCGTAAAGTTGCATTGTACATCAGACATGTGGCGCAACATTGACATGCTGGCAGGCTGAATTACAAATTGCAGATTCCTTTGCCCCTTTGTGCTTTGTTGGTATCCTTGCTGCAGGATAAGCTGGCCGACATGTTTGGGGCAATAGGGCATCATTGTACATTCTGCTGTTGTCAAGCATGTCCGCGTCGTTCTGATTATTTCCTGGACAATTAATTCCTGGACAAAATGACGGTGAACCCCCAACCTCCTAGGCAGTACACTACCTGCGCATGCACTGCGGGGCAGATCGGGCAGAACGAAATACCGTCCGACTAACGAAGGTGATACCGGCGTGACATGGCCGATGAATGATGAGCAGTCGCTAAGTACATTTGAAAAGGCTGCAGCGTTTCCGCTTGACCGCGTCTCCACTTTCTTCCCTTCCTGCGCCTCATCCGTTGGAGGGCAGTGTAAGCACACACCTTATTTCAACATAGTCTCGTCCACACACCTGTTGCTTTGACACACCGTCAAGCTGATAAAATTGTCAATCTGCTTTCAGGACCCGTCAAATCTTGTTCCCGGCTGACTTACAAAGATTTTCGTATTCAAGTAATCTTCAAGCAGCGGGTTGAACCCAGTCCTTGTTCTTGTCCGTTTGACGTCGCCGAACTGCTCCATGAAGGCTCGTGTGCTTGCCTGTGCATCAAAATTCAGATTGATTGAGGGGTCTGATTCGCAGAGTGGTTTTGAAGGTTACGGAGTGCGTCCCGATGGAATAGGAGAGGACTCGTTTGTCCTGACCTAAATATGTCACTTCTTGATTCCGTAGAGAGTCGATGTAGAATGTACGCTGCTGCTTGGAAAGCGACAAAGACCGCTTAAAGTGGCCTGCTGTCCGTAGCCTCGTAGTGCCAACATCACATCGTTCCTGTAAATTTGCTCCCGGCCGGTTCAAACGACAGCGTTCGGCAAAAGGTTCACCAAAGAAGACGACAGCCGCGCATGTGATTGGAGAGTTATCCCGTTGGCGTCTGCAAACACCCTCCCACGACAACAGCTCAAGCGACTCCAAAAGCGTGTGGCTCTTTTGCGCAAACGCGCCCGTCTGGCAGGCAATCCGAGTCGGGTTGCATGTCGCCGATGATTCTTGAAGCCAACAACTGGTCTCAACATTTCATTCCTCAGGGTTGCGGATCATCGATCCGCGCTAGATCGAGAGACTCTAATAAAGCGGTGCTCACCGAGTTTGCCGAGGGCACGTGGCCAGCTTTCGACCAATGAGCAGCTGCCAGGTTCAACCGGTGCAACACGTCGAAGTCGGTCGGAAAAAAGATGTCGGCTATCCCGGGCTGTACCAAATACGTCGACTGGTCCTGAGTGACTCCGTCAGCCTGCGTTTGGACAAGCGGACAACGGTGAAACGCCACACGATGAGAACTCAGCCCCCGCAGGTCAGACCGAGATGGATCAAATTCTCGTAAAGGACCTCCTGAGAGCCGAATATGAGTTGGTGAAAGTGGGCTTGGGGACTTTGAAATCGCGTCGTTGTCTCTGAAAAATGCGCACGATTGTATTCCAGATTGGGCGTGACGAACAAGCACTCGCCTGATCTGTCAGACCAGAATACTCCCCTTCTTGACTGAAAGTCGAGGAACAAAAGGCAATGGCCCGTCACGAAAAGTCACATCAAGTCCACAACATGAAAGAGAGAGTATCTCGTTACAAAAATATAATGAAGAAGCATGACGGGCGGGGCAAGGCAACGAGGGTCAAAGCATGAAAGATTTTAAAAGCTCGAGGCCGTCAACGCACTCAATGGTTGCAAGCGCACACCTTGCTGGCAACTAGCGGCGCGTTCCGCCCCTCTATCCGGACGTCCGGCAGCGCGTCAAAGTCCGCAGCTACTAGACACATGTTCGGACGGGCCGCGTACAGCGTCTCCAGCAGCTGCAGAGCGCCGGTGGGCAGCCACAAAACCTCCAAGCCCTCGGGGGGTTCCGCCAGGCTGCCAAAGAACTCCCGGGCGAGCGCGAGCAGTCCTGTTACGTTAGCTTTGACCGGTTCCGTTCCGTCTGGGGGTTCCGTTCCGCTCAAGGGTCCCGCTTCTGATCCCCCGGGCTCAAGGGCGGCTAAGCATCGTCGGATCAGGGGGTCTCGGACCGGTGCTAACAACTCTCGAAACTGGAGGGGGGAGCTGGAGGGGTCTTGAACTTCGCTCGGGGGGATGGAGGAGTCGGGGCTAGGCGTGGCTGACGTCAACCCCGGCTGGGATGACGTCACCATGGTCTGGAGCCAGGGGTCATGGCGGCTGGAGCGGAAGACACGGTCGTGCGGCAGATTGTCGAGGACCTGTACACAGCGAGATTCTTTGCGGGCTTTGTTGTCTCCTCCTCAAGTAAACGAGACAGCAGTTCAGAGATTGGGTACAGTCGCACCGTTAACACAACTTCCGAATTGAACGGAGCTTCAAATTGTCCAGAGACATGCGAACGGAATCTGGTTCACGTTCAGACAATAATAGCGGACTTGAGAAGCACTCGACTTCGGTGACAGCGTATGCTACTGGTGAAGACCTCTAGAAACGTCATGTTCAAAGCATGCGGGAAAGGAAATAGTGCTCCAGAACCAAAAGGTCTCGAAGTACAGCTTATCGTGTCCGTCTGTGGCTATGCTTACGTGTCTTTGCCAGCGAAAGCGGGCTTGACGGAACCGGATCAATACTTCGCAAGATCAGATCAGAAGACTACAGGCTAGTTCGATGGAACGAGACAGAAATGAAATCCTTCAGGAAAGGATTTGAGTGGTAGACTCCGACTAAAAGCGTCATTCTTACTGCGAACTTTGATCCAACAGGCAACATGTCATCACTATGCAGAATGCTGTCACATCTCTTCTAGATTGAGTTTGTATGATGGATTTCATTTCCTGAGACTGATATTGTGAATGAAGGAGCGAATACCAGTTCGGACCGATTGCCTTTTATATCTTCTGGGCAACGAGCTCCGCAACATACTTTGATGGTCATAAACAATGTCATGTACGATGAGGTCACATCGATGCATTTCGTGGCCGTGAAGCAGCACTGTCGAGCACAAGGAAACGCCCGAAAAGGTACACCTTCCGGATCGGACCCCGGATCCAGAATCGACGGCGAATTTCTTTAAGACGACTAAGAAGGAAAGATACTTGAAAAATATCGAAACTCAACTCGCACTGCTCTTACCTCCAACATGATCACAAAGCACGGCTCGTCGCTGGGTGGCCCCCATGCCGCCACGTCTGCTGCGTTTCTGACCTCCACCTTGAACTTCGACTGGTGCTGCCGCTTGGCATGAACCTAAGTCGTGCAGGAGTTTGACAGAGTTTTAAGATGTTTGACCGCGTCACATGTCGCAGACACGACTGAAGTGGTTGCAAACAGCCTGCAGCCTGTAGGCTCTAATCCGCAATTTCGAATCTGGACAAAGCAAAAGAACCTTACTCAAGGAGATACACTTCGAGAGAAGGGATATCCACAAGGTCAACCCGGATGACTCGACGGATGGACAACGAGAAGCAGGACATGGCTGTAAGATTACAGGCTTTCAGTAGACCTTTGTTTAAAAATGACTGAATTGCTTTGGAGTGGCTTACAAACAGCAGCTCGTAAGGTTCAGCACCCGCTTTCCTCAGATGACCTCCAAAGAAAGGTACATATCCAACGACATCAGAGGCTCACCGTCTTTCGCTGTTCCGCTGCCAGCGACTCGCTGATCTCTATTGAGGTGTAGTGCATCCGCTTGTAGATTTCAGGCCTTTTCTGTTCGAAGTAGTCCAAGACATTAAGCGCGCACGTACCGCAACCCGCACCAATCTCATAGATTTTCAAGGTCCCATCAACGACCTCCGCAAACTTCCCAGGCTTTTTAGATAGCTTCTGTGGACTCTTAGTTCGAAGCTGAGGATTGGCATCCTTGGCGCCAGTATGAGGAATTGTGCTACTCCGGGTGATGAACTCTGCGAGAGCATATCCGTACCAGGGCTGGAACAGCTCAACAGGAGTCAACCAAGATGAGCCAATCTCTCTGTAGAGTTTACTTAGAAGCTTTGTGTACCCTCCTCTACCCCACAGCTGGCTGAAGTTAATTGTTTCAGGTATTCGCCCTACCACCGCATCTTGTGACGCAAAGTAGCCGTACTTGGGGTTATATAGAGAGTCTAATATAAAATTTCTGACGAGGATGGGTTTCTGTGAACTTAGCGGTGGGGGGCTGAGAGAGGGCGGGGTGCTAGAGAAGTTTCGGGGCTGATGAATGCAGAATTGAGGGGAATGCCAATCAAAGAAAGAACCTTCAAGGCCAAGCCTAATAGGAGCCTGGAAGACAGTCTCCTGGTGATGAGAATTGGCGCCACCACCGATGCGTAAGCCCTGAACTGGCTGGCTCATCAGCAGCTGATCACCACCTAGTAGATCAGTACCGAAACCACAGAAGCTCTCCTGGCCCACGGAATGCCGTCTCTGGGACACTGTCCGGAAGACAGTCCGGCAGCGCCCCCACATCATTGCTCTCTATGGCGCCACTGGTGGTAGCAATTGTCTGTAAAGTGCGGTCGGTCTTTCGCGACTGGCATCATCCAGCTTAGGCCCTCATTCGCCCTTGTTGTCAATGGCAATATTGCTCAACGCTGGCCTCGCTCTCAAAGTCCTGCTACTGCTTCTGATCATTGGTCTGTTCGTGACCCGCCCTACAGCGCCACCACCTTAGAACCTAGAAGGCTTCTCAACTGGTGCCCTGTCTGTCTCTGTTCTGCTGCCGTTTTTCTCCCACCATCACTTTCTCTGAGCATCATGAATCATGATTCATCATTTCATGCCTCACTCAGAACCTGGGCCCGGGTTAAATCTTGAAGCTAGGTCGGAATATGCGCAGTTTGTAATACGGGACCGCTTATTGCAAGCGGTTCATCCTGAGTAACGCCCATATACCCGATACATGGGTCTCGACTCTCCAAAAAGCGCCGTTTCAAACACGGCAGGCGCAGAGTGCCGGTTCCCGACACGGTATCGACGTGATTTGAATCAAAAATGCAAATATTTAGGGTGTCGTTCCACGGGCGGTGGTGGAAGTCAGCAAAATAAATAAAATATGTGGCTCTGAAGAGGCCGGAATTTGCCTGGAAGTTCAATATATTACCATTTTCCGGCCGCTCGTGGAACAGCTCGCCGGTGGAAGTGGCATTTAAAATATACGCACTTACTGGAGAATCCGACATGGCGTCCTCTCATTCGCTGATGCAGTGCCACGTCCCGGCACAGAAAAATATTTTTGTTCGACCCTACAAATACTCGGGTCGAGTTTTAATAAAAGTTGTGCCGCCGACGTGGCATTTGTTTGCCCGGAAGTCCGCCAGTTGACCGACGGCAGAAACAATTTGGGCCAATCAGGGAATTTATATTTCTACTTCCACCGCTCGTGGAACGACACCCTTAGAGTGGAATTTATATTCGAAACTGAGATGATACTGATAGAGAAGAGAGGAGAGAGGATGATCAATCAGAATGGAAGAGAAAGCAGGCGGGCTGACACTGACAGGGGGCGGTGTCTTGATGGCAGCAAGGTGGTGGCGGTCTTGAGCTCCAAAGCTGCTGTCTAAGCACCAGCAGACAGTCAGACGTACACTGATCTAGCGTTGTTTAAAGCAGCATTGGGCATGGAGGCGCGGCCGGCCTGCATGCAACGAACTGGCCTGAAACTTATTCTGCATCCATCTAAAAGCCTCGAATTGGCGCGTCACTTTTCGAGAACCAGCTACAGCTCAATACTCTGCCAACATGTACCGCACCACCATTCCATCAGAGGTAGACAGACTAAGTCAGTGCTCAGCGTGCAACTCCTACTGAGACCAGCGCATTGTAGCCAATTTTCTGAGGCACGTCAAATACTTAGTGCAGAAGCCGCTTCTTTGAGCAGGAGCAGACAAGCTTCTAAAGCGATTAACAGCCATAAGAGCAGCCGTCGCTCTGAGTATAGCAGAACACGCCACATTGGAAGCTACGCTAGCAACCCAAGCAGAGTAGGTGAATATGATCCTTCTGTAGGTGATTCTAAAGAGAGTGGCATGAGAGCAGTAGTCTTGCCAAATGGCTTGATAGTCCATTCTGTCAGCGAGGCCGACGTCGCCTTCCTCTACGAGGAGATTTGGGAGCAATGCTCTTATCTGGATCATGGCATAAGTATAGGGCCAGGAGACACTGTGCTGGATGTAGGTGCAAACATTGGTCTCTTTACTATCCAAGCAGCAAGGGTGAGCATCTGGCAGGTTGCCCAACGTGACAGCAATCTTCCTAAGTTCGCCTGGCGCCTGTTTTGCTTCTTAACTATTGGGCATCTTGCCGACCGCTTATTCAATCTGCTTTTTTTAAGGTCTGTAATCATTCCGTGAGTGTAATTCTATCTTTTAAGAGACTGCCAACCTTTCACTCTGATTGCGGGATCTTGCCACAGTTGAATCTTTCCACAACACTAACTTCAAGTTGTCCACTCATACGCATTCTTGTGCAGAAATGCATCGGTGGTCGAGTGTTGGCCTTTGAGCCAATTCCCTCCATTTTCAGTGCACTGCAGAAGAACATTTCTTTAAATGTAGAAGGGCCCCCCTGTGCTAGGGTAGAATTGATCAACGCGGGTCTTTCTGATGGCCTTCTGCACCAGGTGAGCCCTATCTGAACCAGCTTCCCAAGACTCGCCAAGCGATCAGATATCATCCTTGGACTACCCCTCCTCAGGCGAGTTAACCTTGAAATGCTTTTCAATAGACAGACTGGTCGAACCTCTCATACAAGACTCTGCCAGATGAGCTTCGTCTAACTCCATCGAACCATTCGCGACTTCAAGGAGAGTCTGCTTTTGGTTGAAGTAGTCGCTCAAATGGTATGTTGCCACCCCTGACTGGACACTTCTCTGAAAGTGTAGCATCTCCAAAATTTCGTCTCCGGTTGTCTATCTGTAGGCGGAATTTACTTTCTATGAGCAGGCGGCAGGCTGGAGCACCATGTGTGAAGATGAGGAGGAGGTCAGTGCTTCAGGGCTCTCGATATCGTGTTGCATTGCAAAACAGGGGTCAAGATGCAGTTCTCGAATCGAAGCTCATATTTCCTCATCATCATTCCAGTCCATCGCGCTTACCAACGTCTCAGTTGCTCATTTGAGTGCTCTCCTCCATTTGGCTCGATTGTCTCTCGCCGCCAGGCCTGAAGGGACTTTATAACAGGACTTGCAGCTTTTCAGAACTCATGTGATCTGTGCAAGTCTTTGCTGAGCCTGATCCCATGACCCGGCCATAGGAGAGAAAACTTTTCCGCTTCTCTTTCAGTTGAGGACTTCAATGGACATTTTCTTGGCCACGGCGCTGTCTACGGGCGAGGGCCTTGGCGATTCGCCGTTGGTGAGTCCTCTCTCATTCTCCCTCTCGTCCTGCATTTACGTGTCCACAGGACCCAGCTATGCTTGCTGATTCAAGGGACGTGGTTCAAATTTTGATTGGCACGCTCGTAGAAACGTAAGTGAGCACCGTACATGTTTGGCTGGTTAAACCACTGTTGCATACCAACCGAGTTGGTTAGAGGGTGCTTTGTGCAGGCCTCTACAGGCAGGTGGCTTCGGCAGCGCGCGCCTCCTTCTTTATCCAGCCTTCTGACCCGTCTGTATGTCAGATGGATGCTCAGCAGAGCCACGAAGGTACGGTCTTTTGAAGACGCACTCTTTGCCTTCTGTTGGCAACTTCCCACCTTGTTGCCACTTGCGAACTCGCCTATGGCCTTGCCTCAGGAGCGCAAGTACTGGTTTCCATTCAAAAACCACTCGAGTTTATTTATTTAGGCACAGCTTGAGACTTTCTGGAATTGATGTCAACAGAAATCTGTTGGCTTGTCCGAATGCCCGCACCAGTGACGTTCGATCTCGCCTTTTACTTTTGCAGGCGACCTGTCCTCTGTTTACGCTGTCGCAAATCATCGAAGAGTACGATATCGAGTAAGTAATTGGTAAGAATTTCTGGAACGATGTCGAGTGACCGTTGCAATCTCGAGTGAAACTCCGAAAAGCTGCCTTTGAATCTTGGTGTATGGCGTAAACGTGCTGACGTCTGAGACTGTTTCAAAGCAATCTCTAATCTGTGCCCAAAGTTGCTTCCAATGCGCATGCTTCCTTAGCTAAGGAGCGCCAGCTATCAGCAGTTTTGATGCACGGAGTAGGGCGGCAGAACCAATGTGTTGCTTCTTTCAGTTGACGAGAGCCCTTCTGTTCTCGCACTCGAGGCCTCGTCTATGCGGCGACAAAATGGTGGGATACCGTCTTTCGACAAAAGAACTTGACCGGCTACTCAACGTAGTGACATAGTTTAACATGGATTGTACGCGAAAATCTTGACAGAGATCGATTGACTCCAGTACTTCCATGCAACAAAGAGTCGTCATTTCGTCACAGTGTCTTCGATATAAGGGTGCGCATTCTTTGAGCCGTTGGATTGACGCCGACCCTGGAAAGACTAATGCGATTTGGGTTCTCTTACAGGCAAATTGATCTTCTCAAGATCGACGTGGAGCGAGCCGAATTGGACGTATTAAACGGAATCAAGCACAGCGATTGGCCGAAGATCAAGCAGGTCGTCATGGAAGTGCACGACATCGATGGCCGCCTCACGAAAGTGGTAAGAAGCCTTTCGGTTACCCAGGTCGGTGTTGAGGTATTTGGTCCACCTTCCACCAATCGGACAGAGGACGTTTGTTTTGGGATTTCAGGGTCTTACGATACGAGGGTTTTAGAGATTTGTGCTTTTGCTGGTTGAAGTCTGATTTGCTATCTTTTAGAAGTGGCGAGGTTGAGCACGGGTATGGCAGAGGACAAGCTCCTGGTGGCGGAGGCACGTGGCTGGATGCGTGGCCTACTGAAATATGACTAAGATGCTTAGCTAATTGTTGCCATGCATCGCGGTAGAAGTCCTGCACCGGCGACTTGTGAGGGCACCTCGCCCCCGTCAGTTTTGAGAACCAGCTAGACCTTTTGCATCGTCCAAACCTTTGACTGGCGGCCACATTACCCCATGAAAGGGTCCGCCAACCGCTTTCGACAGATAAGATCGGTCGTCGTGTGCTTCCAAGCTGACCACATCCCATTTCATCAGCTTGAATGGCATGGAATCTTACTGACTGGTTGCGTGCTCTCGTCAATGCAGGCAGAGATCCTGAGAGGAGCCGGCCTCCAGAATATTGTGCAGCAACAGAGCAATTCTCTCAAGGACAGCACACTATTCAATTTTTATGCCAAGAGGACACCTTGATTACCGTTGACATACCTCCATGCTGTTCAAGCGACCTCATTCCGTGGGTAGCATTTACCCGCGAGACTGCAGGGCCGCAGCCAGGACTTCCAAATGAGTTGTTGCAATTGTTAACATTATTTGACTCTATTCTTTATTCAGTGGACTGTTCCTTCCCTCAATGTGGTCAACTAGGATCTTAATTCTGATGTGCGCCACACTGATATGCCATTTATATCAGGTCCAACATTTTGGGCTGCCACCTGATAATCGAGCAATTGCAGCCACACATTGTACGTAGGGTTTGGCAACGACGTCCTTCCTGGTGCGACAAAGGCGGAATGCGATAGTGTGAATGCCCATTCTTCACTGTTTCCATGTTGAAAAGCAATAACACACGTCATATAGTTGCTTTGTGTGTTCACTTCTTGAAAGAATTGCGAGATATGACTTTTCCAAAGCCTTTGCGCAGGGAAAGCGGTGGTCGAGTTCCAGGTTGTTGTGTATGTTGTGGGTCCGGTTATGGTACGCACGAGACTAGTCAGACCGATCAGGTCGATGCTTGTCGGGTGCGTACTTGCAGTGACATATGAATGAACACAGATACTGAAAAGGACAATTGGCTTAAAGGTGGAGCTTGAGTCGGTACGCTATCAGACAACTTAGTTTCGGCTGCATAACATATCCTTATGTACCGCGAACGCGGATCCGAAACGTTTTCACAACATTCGCTTAATCATGCCGCTGTTATAATAGTAAGGCCTCCTGCAGGCTGTTGAACAATAGCATGTGGCGTACACTTGTATACACATGCATGACGGTGCGTGCCCGGACTCGCTTATGTGATGGACGGCATTGAAATACATGTTCAGGAGTCCGGTCATGCATTGAGTTTGCTTGCGCGGCCGCAATTGTTATATTGTTATTGTTACGTTATTTATTGTTATCATTATAGTTTTGGACTTCAGGCATCATGTGCAGTATAACATTGATTGCATTGCATATGATCTGCCATGATCAGTCGGATCCTGAATATGGGGCCCGGGGCATACCGTCAATGCTGGCAGCACGAAAGGCCCATATGAACAAATCCAGCTACGCGCAACATGAAGCTGCACTTGGAGTCTGGCTCGCATGTATGGTACATGGTGACCATGTGCTTGACCATGTGACCTGAATTTGTGGACAATCGCGGAGCTCAGTGATTGCACAAGATTGGCCATAGCGCACCTATACTCAGACACAAGTTCCGCCAAAAAGGAAAGAATTGACTGCACTCTCTCGACTTAAGTTCTGAGCTAATCGCACGACCCCCCTGATAGACAGCCTAACACTGGCGCCGGTAACGAACCATCCGCTGCTACCGAAGGAAAGAAACAACGTAGAACACAGTTGCGACGACAACAGTGTTGACAACAATGGCCTGCAAAATGGTCGACAAGTAAAGGGTTATGTCAGGACGAAAGTAACAGCATTGTTGCTGTACAAAACATGGTCAAGAGCTAGTGCCGTTTACTCGAGACCTGAACGGAAAGTAACCGGTCACATCTATTTCAGCGACGCGCAGAAAGGGACAAGAATTTTGACAGCAATTTTGCAGGTCAGAGACATCTCCGTAATCGTCTAGGCAAAGGCAGCGGACATGCTTGTTGTGCATCAGGGCACTTACCGGCGGGAAAGCGAGCGCGCTGGCAGCCAAGCTAGAGAGCTGCACGGAAAACTTCTGTATCAGCCGGACTGTTCTCCCAGCAAACTTGGAAGAAGGTCAAGCTTTCTCTAGATCATGGTCAACCCAAACATAGAGCGAGCTGTCGGGTAGGCCAGATTGCATCAAACCGAGCCGCCGTGAAGCCAGACCTTTCAAAACTTGGTCAAGAAAGAGCAGAGACGTAAAAGCTGAGCCCAAACCAGGAGCGCATTCTCACCAGGCCTGCAACTCCGAACGTCCCGAAGCTGAGCCCCAGCACCCGGAGCAGCAACTGGTTACGTGCGTTGGCCTTTTCCTCCCGGTCCTCCTCCTGAGGGCACGTACAAGAGCAAGTAAGATGGTGCCACGTGTCGGCCATCGTTTTGTGCTCCAAGTGCTCGAGCAGCAGGCTGGGGTTGCGGAGTCACACCTTCCCGGTGACGCTTGAAAACGGTGTTGCAGTGAAGGCGGTGTATATTGACCATTCCAGTGGTCTTTTTGAGGAGTAAAAAGGTGCCCGCATGGGGGCAAGTGAACGAGCTGTGAAGTGGCTTTCATGGTTGAACCATGCTAGACGAGCGGTCGCCCAAAATTCGTGCTAAAAGACGAAAGTATGCTCGCTGCTAGATATTTCCCGGGTCTTGGCAGCCCTGACGACGATAATCTGAAGCCACGTGGTTCTGAAACAGCAACATAAACCCAGGCCATCAGATGGCGCTTGGTCAACGGCGTGCCGTCTGGTGGAGAGCACCCTTGGTTCTTCCGGGGCTTAAATGCAGGTTGGACGGAAAATACGACAGTGGCTCGTTGACACTTATGTGACTCAAGAGTCCTCGTGTGACTGGTCGTTTCATCGTTTCTCCGCCTCTGCCTCCCCCCCGTTTTGGATATGATGGGTGATTCTGATAAGTGCCCACCTCGTATGGGTAGAATTCGCCGAGCTTGAAGTAGAGCCGCAGGATCATGGCGACCAGCACCAGTGGCAGCTTGTCTGCGTTCGGGTACTTCATGCCCGCCGTTGATATAATCTGTGACCCGGGTCAAAAAGACACGTGTCAGCATTGCTGCGACCGGCTTGTCTCCAGTCGGACGCTTCATGCTGGCCGTTGTTACGCGATTCGACTGACGAGTGAACTTGTTAGCATAAGGGTGCGCGTCGACCGAAACGCTGCAAAAGTTTTCCAAATTTCTTAGCCAATCGGATGGCTTTTCATATCCACGTGGTACCCCAACGTACATACCAGAGGGGTAATATGGCCTGAAAAGTACCGTACCTCCTGTTCGTCGGTACTACAAAGGCAACACTGGAGGCCAAGTAGGTTTTCGGACGATGCGCAACCTAACATACTAAGAGCCGACGGGACGCTTCTTGCTGACTGTCAAAATGCCGTTCTGTGAACAACGTGACTTGGATCAATCCCAAAGCTATTCGGATACAAAGCCTGCTCAGGCTGTTGTTAGAAGGACTCGTAACTGAGGGAAAAAGCAGAGTGACTGGTGACGAGACCCTCGAGGAGACGATGCACCAACAGGATCGAAGGTGAATCGAGACCGACGAATACTTTCGCTAGACTGCCGTCGACTTTGACTGCACACCATTGAGCAGGGACATGGCGGCGAGATAGTAGAAAAAATTCTACGGTTGACAGAGGAGTCTCCGACTGCCGGATCTCGGCGTTGGGTGGCTCTCCATGATTGGCCTCCCTGCTTTTAACGTGAAGAATCAAGCTGAAGCCTCACCAGTATACCCGCCACAGCGGCATTAATGAGCGTGTTTTTCCGATCGACGGGCGCTTTCCTGCATCAGAAAAAGAGCCCTACGTCAGAGGCCCAAAAGACAGAGACCTCGAAGGCATACGTCAGTTGCAAACAACTCGCCGAAGCAGAACGACCCGTTCCAGGTGGTTGCTAAGTAAGAGGCGATCCGCGGACAGGGCCAACGCTTAGAGACGATGGAACATCGGGAATATGCATTTCAAGCCGTAGATAATCACCACCTTTGACGGAAGTCCGTTGACGAACGGGATCTTCCCGGGTGTGGCTTTGTACTTTGCTCATGCTGCATCTGTCTCAGCTTCGTAGTCCTTCTCGAGAAGAACCTTAACCCGACAAGGACTGGTCGACTCTTAGGGAGGGTGTTGCAAAATGCTCTGTGTCTTTCAAAACGAGACCCAATGAATGCAAGAAGGAGGCTTCATAAGCCCCGAACTTACTTGGGCCACCATTTGGGAGTCAAAGGTTGTCGGTCAGCGTACTTGATGTCCTTCGAGACCTGCAAATCGGAAAGGGTCCGCATCACAAACAAGCACACAGCCCTATAACAGGGTGCAAAGGAGAGTGAAACGCGACCACCTATTGTTCCATTTGGGACTTTCCCGGAGCCGAAACGCTTGCCTCGGGGAGAACGCTGATGATATACTGGGCACATGCAAGCATTACAATCAGTATTTTGACTCTTCTCTCAACTTGCTCAGGCAACCACTTCGAATCGACGCTGATGCTTGCATCCGCAGCTTTCAGATCGTCAGCAGCCCTCAGTACAATAGAATATGAGTAGAATGGAACAGAAAGAATATAGAATAGAATATAGCTAGACGCTGACAGGGCACAGAACTTGACGTCTGAGGAGGCCGACTCAAACAAACTGTTGAGGAAGTCCCTGTTGTGAAGTCCATTGATCCAAACAATTGACGGCGAGGCAAGTTCTGGGGGTCTCACCTCCACATTTCCGAAGGCTATGCCTGATGCCCGCTTGTTCAACTGCCCATACATGATGCTGTCATATGCCTTTTCCAACTGCAAGCAAGCAAGAGGGCAGCTTCTCATACGGTGAAAAAATCATTCCTGTTCGCGTAGGATGAATCGACACATCAAAAGCTTGAAATCTCGTTTATCTGCATCAACAACTCAATTGCCAATTTTCAAAGATCTTGTCCAGTGTCCAGTGTCATACAATCGAAGCTTGCTTTCCAAGACCCTTGGAACATTTATTTCCTCTTCAACCTGTGCGAAACATGGGTTGAAAGCAGCATGGAAGCACAAGTCCGCCCAAGAAATAGGCTAGACTGGCATCCAATCGGATGTCTTTTAACACCAATCCAGCATCTAAACCGGTAGACTGGCATCCAATCGGATGTCTTTCAACACTAATCCAGCATCTAAAACCGAATATCCACTGACAATAGTGCTAAGTAACTCACCCTTTCCTGAGCAGCCGTGTCCCCTCTTCTTTCCGCATCCTTGACTCTCCTTCTCCGAGCAGACATGATGTCATCCGAGCTGGCCAGTCGACTGACCCCCAATACCTGCATCAAGCATTGGACAAAATTACCAGTGTCAAAAAGACTTTTCTCTTCAAGTTCCGACAAACGTTTCAAAGACCTTCCCTAATACCTCATGACCACCGACGCAGAATCCTGCCTATCATTGAGTGCCAGGTCAGCGAAACTCAGGAAAAGTTGCTCCTGGAGTTAGCGAACATGGTCAGCTTGGCAAAGTTGCATGTCACATCCAGCCACCAATCGCCCTAGAACCCGGCATTTGGTGGGTAGAACTTTGTCTCCAGTGGACAACAGTGGTGACAACATCAATGAGAATCGACGATATGCATTCAAAAGGTGACGCTGCAGAGTAAGCTTTAAGGTGGAGGTTTGAACCCCAATATCGTGATCAAGACAAAGGCGCAAGTATGCTCACCGCATAAGGGTCCTCCTCTTCCGCCGCACCTCCTGGTGCTGCACCCGCGACACTGCATTGCACGCTGCCGCGCCTAGTTGCTGACACCCTGTAGAAATTCAAACAAGTCGTCATGTTTTCTACCTACCTTGGGCGCAATTGATGATATTAAAACTGCTCGACCTACCACTGACCGAACGTGAACGGCAACGCTTCAGAGGGAATCGAGACATTCATTAGGCTGAGGCGTCGCTCTCCAAGTACCTCCCCTGAGCAGGTGTTTGACAAGAAATCCCTTGAAAGCCATGGGTGGCGGTTCTTTCTTACAACTTTCTAATGCCACTACTGCGGTAGCAAACCTTCATGTAATGGCGGGTGCATCGTAAGTTTTATGGGCCAACCACCAACTTGTTTCCACGAGCAGCATTCAAGGTTTAACTTGTGCCCACCACTTGGCTTTACTTCTCTTGAAAGTGAACTTCCTATAAGGTATGCGCTTTACAACGTGCGTCCTTACTAATCAAACTAACCTGTGACTTCTCTGCTTTCCCAAAGTTGGCGGCAGTAACGCTCGTTTTGAATCTCCAAAGAAGCTGCGTGCTGGCGAAGCGAGTTGCGTCACCCTCTGCGGGTCACATTGTAATCTCTGACTTGTGGTACTTGACAAAAGGTCACCCCTGCAGAGTTTCCGAGCGACTGCAGCCATCGCATATAAAATCGTGAATGAAGTTTTATATCAAAGCTATTGCAGGCAACTCCAGTGCAATGCTGCTTGCACCACCCTGGGTCAGTGCTCCTTGCTTTCCTGCCGCTGCAATGTTTCACGTCACTCAAAGGAGCAGCACGAAATGAGGCAGTTTTTCAAATCCTGCGCAATGACATGAAGAGCCTGCTCTGACATAGGTATGCACTTTGCATTCAGAAAGCTCCTCCCTAGCTTCTGCTTGCGGCTCCTCCTTGCCTCCGAGTGCTTGTCTGTGTCACTGTCAGTGTCAGATGTGGGACTTCCGAGCCATAAGGGGCGCCCATTGTTTCCGGTCCTCTCGGATACAGCGGAACGTGCGTATGGTCAGATAACCGGAACGTAGCAGGTGCCGGTCTTGATGAGTTTCAGCGGAGATCCGATATCAAGAAATCTCAAGTCAAGACAGGCTCTGACAGGGACAATGCAAGAGCGCTCATGCAGTGTGCGCTGTGGCATGAGGGTAGGCGCATTGCTATTGATGTCCCAGCAAAGCAGCAAGGCTCTTGATGGATCAGTCATTGATCGGGTATTAGCCACGTTTCTGCACCGTCTGCGGAGGTCAGCAACTCGAAGGAGAGCACAATCATGGAGCGGCAGAAGTCTTACTCGCCCTCCCCGCAGCTGAAAGCCAGCCTGAAGTTCACGCACAAGCCGCAGACAGACCCTGTGAGATCGGGAGCAATTTTCAGGCAGGGAGCGCAGTCTGGAGATGGGGAGCATGAACAGCAGACGAGCCTGCACCAGACTGCTCCCTCGAGTGAAAAGGTTGAAGACCTGCGAGGAGGATTCGAGCAAAGGGTACAGCAATATGGAAAGAGTGGCTTGGAGATCAATCCTGCTGCAGTCAACAGCAGGGCAGCAACTCTGTCTGGGTCGGCTCCAGAGTGGAACCAGGCACTGATTGCCCCAGGCACTGTCTCGCAGCATTCGTTAGCTCCAGGAAAAGTTGCACCAGTCGCTGACAGTAGTGCAATCATTAGGCCAGCTCCATATGGACGCTTTGTACCACAGCCATCCCCGACGCCATTTGGTGTTGCTGCATGGGCGAGCAGCGTGGGACATCAGATCAGCGCCAACTTTGACGCCTTGGTCAGGCAGAGCCCTGCCCCTCGAGTGAGTGGTTTGCTTTCATGCAATTTACCATTTTGTTTCCCCTGCATTTGCTTCTGGTCAAGAGCTTTGGTTGTGCATGACTCATCGGTGACTTTCAAAAGGTTTTCAACTAATCCAAGGCAGAAGTCAGGAGGTTATGCAAAATGTCCTTGAAAGAATGCAAAGCCCTATCTGCTGATATGAGAATACAGATGATTCAGAACATTCACCTATTCCAAATGTATGTATGAAAAAATTGCACATCAATTTCACAAGGTAAAACCACTCTCTGTAGCAGCATGCTTCAACATTGTCTTCTGATGGAGAGCCCCTTCGAGAAATATTTCATTGTAGGCATGTTGAAAGGCTTGTGTAAGACCACTCTCCGAAGACAGTTTTTCGTGCAACCTCCTCTTCTACCCTTTTCTTGTAGGCAGTGTTTACCTGCAAGAGCACCCTCCATCTGCTTGCACAACAAAATACACTGACTTTGAAAGCCGGTTCCTGTTGACGTTAGAGCAGTCTTGGTTTCCCTCTCAAATCACACCAAATATGGTCACCTTCACGTTCTGTACCCTTCGTTCGGGTCTTGCACAAGAGGAGAACAAAAGCGGGTCCTTTACATCTCATCACCTCATAAAGAAACAGGTGCATGGTCTGACTATCCTTCTGATGATTCCCAGGTCCTTCGAGAGCACGCTCACAGCCCGCCCCACTTTTATGCCCCTCCTGGTCCACAGCACGAGGGCTTCTCCCATCCACAGCGCAGCGGGGGGTCAGATGCTTCCCGCCTGATGCCGCCCCCAAGGGAGAGCCCCAGGCATGCGCTGAAACAAGAGGTTCAACGCCAGGCGACCTTTGCTCAACCAGACCGCGGGGCTCCGCCTGCTTCCCACATATACGAAGGAAAAGGAGACGCTGATTCTTCCAGGCAGCGCGAGATGAGGTCAAGCCCGAGGGCTCAGGGGATGAATGAAAGCGAAAGCGCAAACGGGGTTGCGGAGACGCCTGCAGCAGTTTCGCCTACAGCAAGCGGCAGCGGGGTTCGAGAAACGGGTCTGGCATTGCCGGCCAACCAGGGGGGCGTGGGAGCCGGTTCTAGAAGCGACGGGGCGTCTGGGAGCAAAGCACCAGCAGAGGAGGGCCCGCTCCCAGAGGTCGCGCATGAGGCAAAGGAGGTGGAGCTGAACCTTTCAGAATCAGTACCCACTGTGTCTCCTGTAGTTCCAGGCAAGAGCCCAATTCTAAACCCGGGCTTCCAGACGCCTGTCAGCCTGCAACCTGGCAGTGTCCTGAGGAGCCACTCCGAGCTGAAGAAGGGAGCGGCGTCTGACACCAGGGGCGGGACGTCCGATGTCTCGGACCACGACGCATTTTCTACCCCGGACAACACCACTGCTGGCGCCACGCCCTTCACAAGATCACGGTTGAAGGCTGCCCAAAGCCCTGCAAAGACTCCCCTACAAGCCAGGGCAGAAAAGACCCCCCAAACCCATGAGAAGCAGGTCACACCGGTGCAGGAAACCGGGATCCCTGGAAGCACTGGGAGGACTCTCCGGGGTTCGTCAGGGAGACCGCAGGCAAGGGGTCTGAGCGCTTTTCTAGAAGACGAGGGGGATGAAGATGACCCTGCGTTCAGCCTGGATGTCCCCCCCCCAGAGGACGAGCCCCCCGGGCCTGTTGCTGAGGGGGCCCTTGGCGGGGGGGTGATGCCAAAGCTTCCAGCAGGGGGAGGAGTTGCGGAAGAGAAGAACGGAGAAGCTGAAGGGGAGGTCGGTAGAGGAAACCGGAATGACGACGGGGGTAAGGATGATAGTGAGCGGACGGAGAGCGATCGGCCGAACAGAGACGGTCTAAACGGCGGGGGGGATGAGGCGGCAGAAGTGAACAGTGGAGGGGCGGTGCTGCCAAGGACCCCCCGGAACAGCGGCAAGAGGTTGAAGGGTGTCCGAAACAGCGCTGGAAAGACCCCGGAAGCACATTCAGGGAAAGAAGTGGGCTTGCAAGAAGGGCCAGTGGCAGTGGGCTCGGCCGAGCGTACGAACAGTGTTCGGAGGAGCTCGAGGGGTGTCCAAGCCGGTGTGGGTGTAAGTCCCTTGATTGCGGAACCAAAGGCGAAGGAAGTGGCGACTCCAAAGCCCAGTACAAAGAGCCTCTCTCCTGGATCTACTCAGAAGCCTCTTAAAACCATGAAACGTACGGAGACCGCCAGTCCCCAGTCCCCGCAACCACGCGATAGGAATGGGAAATTTGCGGCAACGGGGTCGCTGGCGGTAAATCCAAGATCTGCGGATAGGGAGGAAAGACTTGCGAAGCGGAGGAAGCTGTCAGAGGAGGACGTAGAGAAGACTGTAGAGAAGGAAGCCGAGCATGGGGGTAGAGTAGGGGCAGGAGAAGAAAAGGGCGAGAAGAGTATGGAAGAGGGGCCCACTGGTGCTGGCGTCGTGCCAAAAGAGGAAGGGGATGCGAAGCGGATGTCTGAATCCAAGAAGCGCAGCAGGGTGAGTTGAAGGCTTTATGTAGGGTCGATCTAACCTATCTCGTCAAACTGTTCCGGACCACCTAAAGTCCGTACCTTGCAGCCGGAAGTTCCTCTCGATATGAACGTTTTGTGTGCTTCATCGTGCTGAAACACCTCCATCATCAGTGACCACTTCAATTCTGCGTCCCGTTGGCCCCTAAAATTTTGCTTGCTGTGCAGATGCTGCGCGAACTCGAGAGCCGCCTCAAGGGTCCCGAGGACGAGGTCATCATCACGCGTGCCGTCAAACTCCCAGAGGCTGCGCAGGTCAGCAGGTGGGGGCGGCTAGTGAAGCCCAAGCTGGCCTTCTGGGAGAACGAGTACTACGACAGGGATCACGTAAGGGGGCATTCCGCACTCATTATATCGCGAGTTGAAGTTGGAACTCCTGGTTTCGGGTATTCTGAATTGGTCATTGCAAGAAGCTGCAAATGGAAGGCGACAATTCCATGGTCAGGTAAGGTGGCAACGGCACCATCACATCCTTACTTGGGTGGAGGTTTTGAGCTGTTCCAGGAATGGTTTGCGTAAGTCAAGAGGAAGCATAGGCGCCAGAGAAGGGGCGACTCAAACCGGGCAATCTTGTATCTCCAAGCTTGTCGATGACATACTTTCCAGGCTCTGTACTCGAAATTCGAGGACTGGCACAGACTTTGCGGAGAAACTTCGAAAGGTTACTGGCTCGAACACCTTCTTACCTTCCAAAGATAGGTTGTGCTGCCTTTGTCTGAGGAAGTCTTGCAACCCCTTGAATACCCTTATCTTGGGTAGCATGCTTTGGTTTTGCATCTTTGCTTGTACTGCGTAACCTTTTGCAAAGTGTCTGCTGTTCCGAATGTGGGTACTAAAGAACGGCCTTCTGGATAATGTTGCACACATGAAACCTGTCAAAGCAACCAAGCTCCCCTGGCTATTGGCCTGTCACGTTGCTGAGTTTCGAAAATTAGAAATCCTCACTTGAACAGAAGACATGCCAAAAGGCAGGCCGCAAACGTCCGGATTGATGCTGTTGCGAAACCAGAGGAGGCGGAGCAACAAAGATGCAGAAAAGTTGCAGATTTGATCAGCGTCAACGAGATATTCTGTCTGGTTCAGGCTGGGCGGATCGTTGGCATCTCCCGGCCACCCGAGTACACAACTCCATCCAAGAAGCCCCAAAACCCCAAACCCTTCTCGCCCAAGCTCGAGCCGGTCGTCAAGTCGGAGAACACAGGGTCAGCGGCGGACAGCGCTGAGCGGAAGCAGAAGCTCGGTGCTAGCAAGGAAGCGACACACAGCAAGCGGAAGGTCAAAGTGGAAGATGACGTCAGCACGCCGCAGGATCGGGGGCAGAAGCGGAAGGGGGCTGGCGGAATGAAGGGTCTGGGGGGGGCGGAAACTGTGGTAAAAAAGGAGGGTGGGGATAGAGGACAGAAGTCTCCGGTTGGGTCACCGGGACGGTGGGTCTCCACCAGGAATAAGAGAAAGCGGATGGAGGGAGAAGAAACAAAAACGCAGGAGAGAGTAAAAAAGGGGGAAACGAAGACTGATCCGTCCGGCAGCGGGAAAGAGGAGAGTCACCCGTCGAAGAAGCGGAAAGGGGCCGCAAAAGGCGAAAACAACAAGGCTTCGGAGCTCTCTGGTTCTGTGGGCGGTCCGAAGCCGTCCGGATCTGTCAGCGGTTCGCAGCCGTCCGATCCTTCCGGCCGTCGTAAGTCGTCGGATCAGCTGTGGCGGCTCAACCGCCAGCACAAGGTGCAGAAGGGGCCCCGTGCTGCCAACTTTGTGGGGGATGGTTTCGTGGCTGATACAGCTGAGGTCGAAGAAGGAGCAAACGGAGCCGAGAACGAAGGTGGGCAGAATAAAAGGGACGAGGAAGGAACGGAAGGGCCGGCGGCAGAAGGGGTTGGAGGAACTAGGGAGAATGGGGGGCCTGAGAATCACGCAACTGATATTGGAGGGAGCAAAGGAGGCGAGAGCGAAGAGCAGAAGTCTGGCGTGGATGTCCCAAAGGATGGGGGCAGAGTGGACAGGCGGTTGCGAAGTAGAGGCCAAGGAAGCGTTCAAGAGGATACGGGGAAAAAGATTTGGGAAGGAGGGAGTCGGTTGAAGCGTGGGAAAGAAGCGGGCCCTGTTGCGGGTTTGGGTGATGATTTGAAGCGGGTAAACAAGCGGGACGGAAAGTTACAGGGCCCGGTTGAGGACCTCCGGCGACAAAAGAAGGAAAGGCGGATCGACGAACTGTTGGTAGAGGACAAGAGCGGAACAGCGGAAGACGAAAGCACGGAGACGAAGAGGAAGAAGCTCAAGAAGGGGAGCGAGGCAAAAAGCGGCTCCTCGAAGTCGAAAACGGCGGTCAGGGGGGGCGGCAGGAAAGCAACGAGGAGCAAATCGAGCGCGGATGAGAGGGGGCCAAACGGAGACAGCGCTCTGGAAGGCGATGACGTCAGCAAGAAGGGAACGGTCAAGGAGGGTGGCGTCATCAGCGGGGCAGAGGCTACGGGACCGACAGAGGGGCGGTACCCTAGAAGGCGGCTGCGGAAGAAGGGCGAGTTGGAAAGGGGAGCGTCGGAAGGGGGAGCGTCGGTTGAGAATGAAGCGAAAGCAGTGGGGACGGAGGAAAAAAGCGGTACAAGGAATGGGTCGAATCCATCTGAGGCTATCGATGCCCTGAGGAAAGACCAAACGGTTACCACTGGGTTTGAGGACCCTGAGAAGGGGAGAGAGGAACCAATCGGCGATGCGAAACCCGGCAACGGCGTAAACGTGGAGGAAACGGCGGAGGAAGTACTTGAAACCGGAGAAGAGAGAGGAGATGAGGCAGCGGGTGTGGAAGCGCCTGTGGAAGGAACGGGTGCTGAGTTGGACGAGGAAGCTGCGACCGCGCTTGGGGTGGGATTGACTGCGGAAGATACCGAGAAGGGGTCGGTGGAGAAGGAGAAAGCAAGGGAGAAGGGGAAAGCACCAAATGAGAGTGACTTGGGGGCAGATGAGGCGGCTGAACAGCTTGGCATGGGGGCAGCGGAAAACACTTTTGCGAGTGTGTCTGCAAAGGATGGG
Organism: Klebsormidium nitens; assembly: GCA_000708835.1. Classification (NCBI taxonomy): domain Eukaryota; kingdom Viridiplantae; phylum Streptophyta; class Klebsormidiophyceae; order Klebsormidiales; family Klebsormidiaceae; genus Klebsormidium; species Klebsormidium nitens. The sequence goes on along the minus strand of DF236975.1, from coordinate 87,538 downwards.
GCTCCGAGCACTGGGGAACAGCATGAGGAAGAAGCGTCACTCGTGCCGATTCCAGAGGAAGCGAGGGCGGAGTCAGGTGCGGAACAGGAGGGGACGACGCCAAAAGGCTCTGTGGCAGACGCTCGGCAAGGCCACGTGTTAGAAGAGCAGCAGGGACACGTGGCAGACGTTGGCGTGGGCAATGAGGGCACAGTTGTGGCGGGGCTTGTTCACACCGTCGATGCGGAAGTGGGTGGCGTCAGCGGCAAAGGCCCCAGTCACAAGGAAAAGGAGGGGCCCGTTCACACCAGCGGTTTGGAGGCCCTTCCCACTGACAATGTCCCGAGTCGGACCCCACAACCAGCAATTGCAAAAGGAGTGGAGCCTATTCCCACCATCGCTGCGGAGCCTTCGGCCACTGGTGTTGCCGGACTCGTTCACACCGACGGTGCGGGGCCTGTTCACACCGCTACTGAGGACGAGCCGGTGGATGCAACCGGGTGGACTGCGAGCCAGGTGGCGGCGCTAAAAAGTGCGCTGCTGATGATCGACCCGACTGTGGACGGGCTGTGGTACAAGGTAGCGAGGCAGGTGAGAATGGGCGCTTGGGTCATGTCGGCAGGTGAAGTGCCATCTTCGAAGTAGGTGCGAATTGGCTCCTTGTGATTCAGGCTGGTGGCACGACCTTTGTGACAGATTTGCATGGGCTCTCATTTTATGGAGATCTCCTACCAGTTTCAGATCTCTTCGTTTCCAAATCCGTCCTGTCGTTCTGTATGTCGACCTGTACGCACGAGTGCCGACCTGCTTTCGACTGATGTAACATTCAAAGCGGTGATACGATTGCACTCCACGATACGTAGAAGCGCTGCAGAAGCAGTCCAGGGAATGTCCGGTGATGTCTGCTCAATCCGGTGTCTTTTGGTCCGACTGAGTATTGTATAGTACAGCTCTTACGCTGCCTGCAGAACACGGGGGAGGACGGCCATGAAGCCCGGACTTTTTGACGATTATGTCATGACCATTGCCTGATGTCTGAGCCAAATCACAAGAAACAAACGCCGTTTGTACGCACGAGAATCCTGAAGCAGCGTTGCTTCTTCGTCCATTGCCCGTTTTCGACCCGTCCGTTGTCAAGAGGAGTTGCTTTGGACATATATCAGACTGTCACTTCTCGGTTGGCCGAGAAACAGAGCGGCGTGGGTGGCGCTTTTGGCCCCCTGAGCTCAGACTACGGCAACTTTTCAAGACTTCTTGCATGCTTACACCGCTGATCTCGAACAGTCACCCGTCTTGGCGCACACTTCCAAGTGTAATGCGCTCCCCCTCGCTTATCCTGATAAGCAATTAGTGGCCAGCAGACAGACCTTTATGAGCGGTCCGGAGCGGACACTTCTGTGTCACGCCCACAATCTAACGTTGTTCTAACTTGTTCGTAAAACCTGGTGCCCAACGGCTCGTATCGAGCTTGCACCACACTGGTTGGACTCTCGCTGCGTGCTCGTATTTGTCCTTGTGCTAAACGCTGTTGCTGCCTTCCGTTCTGCTCACACCTGAAAACCTTGCATCATGAATCTACTTCAACCAGTGGCGTCTGTACTCTTTCCGCTGGCAATGATGAGCCTTGAAAAGTCTGGCAAGCTGTCCAATCGTCGTTGCATCGCTCCGAGCCGGTTGATTTCCGACATTGCTTGGGAAAGTGCCATGCTGCCAGGGGTTGCTTTGGTCGTGCGCAAAGGTCTCAATAGGGAGTTCGGTTCATAGCGGTATCAGGAGTTGCAAGACAAAGGGCGATGCAAAAATCCACCAAACATGTGTCCCTTGCGATAAAAGATGAGAGGGACCCTAAGATGAAGCGATTGCTTATCTGAAAATACTGCCTGCACTTGGTTGCTCTCGAAGCTGCGCTGGCTGTCGTTGTGCCTTTGATTCCTCAGAAAACATAATGCGCTTGTTTACATCTTTTATTGAGGCTGCGTGTCTTATCTGTTTGATTGCCGTTTTCGACCCTTCTCAGCTCGGCATGGACTTACGGCAAAGATTTGTCCAAGTGTTTATTATCGTGTTGCCGAGAGACAGCGCACCGTGGGTGCGTTTCTGGCCCGCTGAGCTTGAAACACGGGGACACTTCGTAACAACCGATCAAAAGCTTGTACTCAATTGATATAAGTGCCGACGCCAACTTTCACCTTCTACTGAAGACGCGACTGTCCAAAATCATATTGTGCTCCCCTCAATGATTCATGGCAAGCATAGAGACCTTGACGAGCAGGATGAAGCTGACACTCCCTTGTCAGACCCACTTCTTTCCCATCTCTGAGTCGCTCTTAAAGCTGCTGTTGCAGAAGCTCATAACGGGCGTGCCACCCCGCTGATAAGACGGCTTGCTTCATTTCCGAACTCTCTCTTATGGTGAAAATACTGCCGCCGTGTTCTCGCTTCTGCTCAGATTGGAACTTGGGCATCTCAGAAGCCTACTTAGCCACTGACGTTCGTGTATTGTACTTTTTGCCGGCAAAGATGAGCCCCAACAGGCTGGCAAGCTGGCCAGTCTTGTGTTGGTATCGCTCCGAGCCGATTGAATTCCTCCCAGATTTGTATTTGTCTTCCTTGTATGATGTGCCTTGCGCCCAGTGATTCCTTTGGTGCTGGCCAAAGCTCTTTGGTTTTCAATACGGTCTCCAGAATTGCAAAGCAAAGGTCGGTACAAAAGTCTCACCAAAGTTTCGTTGAAGGGAGTTTGGATTGTGCGGTTGCTTATCTGAAAGTCCTATGTCCTTCTGGTCGCTCTTGAAGGTGCGCTGGTTGCCCTTGTGGCCTGGGCTCGCTTTCAAGGCAACTCATGCGTCTATCTGCATGGCATTCTGAGATTGCAGTTGCTTTTCTGTCCGACTGCCGCTTCAGATTTGTCTCATATTCGGAGCCGATCCTGCAGTAATGTGCCAGATAGTGCGTCGCCAGTTGCGAAAGGAAGAGCGTTGTAGGTGGTACTTCTGGCTGAGCTTGCAACACGGCCACACTTCGTAATGTTCCATTGAAAGTTTGAGAAGCAAGCGAAGCCGGAACAATCAGTCTCTGCTGATCAGTCAACCCTTACTTTTCTTGCCTCGAAGGTTCTTGATCAGCCGTTAGTGGCGGGCATTCAGACCTGAATGGGCAAACTGAAGTTGACTGTTGCTCGTCAGACCCACTTCTTTACGTGCGCAAAGTCGCGAACGAGCTGGCGCCCAAAACGGCCGTTTCGGTTATTTGGAATGTTTCGGCTTTCTTTGGGTTTGCGGAGGGTGACAATCAGATGCGTGTATTCGCCAGGCTTGACGTGCTTGGCTGTTGGCGACCCCATTCTTTTGTGGCAACGATCAGCCCAACATAGACGGCAAGCTGGCCAATTAGGCTCTTGCGCATCCGAGCCGCTGGTTTGTCGCAGAGCGTTTCCCTTTTATCGTGCCTCATTGCCAGTCAACGCTCGGGACACGTGCAAAGTTGTAAGTCAGACCTCTATTCTTGAAGCCGTTTGACAAAGTGCTCGACGTCGAGACGTGGAAGCAAAGCTCTGCTCTGCTTCTCAGTGGCAGTCTGGCGATGCGCAATTCAAGAGGAATCACGGGCGTCTTGATGTAAAAGGCAGCAAGCTTGTAGGTCTCCACAACCCATCTCGCTATAATTGTGGAATATACTAGATACTCACAGTTTCGCTGCAGACAATCATGCTTTTGTCAGATCTCAAGGAAGCTTTGTCTTTTCTCTCGACCACTGTTCCTTTCCATGTCTTTTCTCTGACCAGGAAAGCAATGATGGCCCAGGCTATTGACACAGTCGTCAATTACGCTTTCGGGCAGCCTGAGCCTCGTCGAAAGCCTCCCTTGTTTGGTGAATCGTTCTCCTTGTAAGCGCTAAAGCAGCTTTGAGGATTAACTTAGCTAGGCGCTTTTCATTTGATACTCTGGGCTCCAGATACACCGATCCTCAATGCCTTGGACCAGATCTATCTGCTCATCGAAATCCGTTTCGAATGGCTGTGAAGGGTTACATTGGTCTGGCAGGATTGCCACGTGATCGGCGACCTGAGCCGACCGCAAGCATTGCCTACCAAATGTACGGCTTTCTTGCGGATCCATGGATACATTCAATACGTAGCCCCATATTATCACATTCGAAACATAGACCTAGAACTATTCACACCTTTAAGGGAGCGGGAAAGCAGTATGTCATATATTCAACGATGGTCGCGGTCGATCGGAGTCCTTTTTCTTCACGAAATAGGCATCAAATCATTTCTCGAACGGCTCGATTAGTTAGGTCGACCAAGAGCGACGCTCTCTGAAAGAGTGTCCAGAAACTTCTGGTGAGGTGGCTATGATCCCTGGTGGCCAGCTTACACGTAGTTATTCAGCGGTGTCGAAGGCCTCTTTCAGATCATCTTACTGCATTTCTGGGGTTCTTTCTTCACTGCAGCACAGTTTATTGTCGTGATACTTTGCCTGCGAAAGCACCTGTCTCTTCTTTAGGGCAAGGACTTCTCTGACAGGGTGTCAATCGGATTGATAGCAACGATAGTCCCGGCGAAAATGACATAGCTATCACTGGTGCCAAAAAGATGAGCCAGTTGGCTATGAGCATCCTAGAGCATCTTTGAGGCGCACCCTTCGAAGCATGACATTATCAAGACTTCTATAGATGTGACCTTGCAAAATGTTTAGACTGGGGTTGCAAATAAGGTTTGCATCACGGTCTGTTAACGAGCGGTCACGGCAATGTTGCGCCAAAGTACCTCAAAAATGAAAGAAGAACGTCCCTGTACTGATGGCGGCTAAATCTGGCAGCGCTCTGTCCTTGCAACACACGAGCTCTGTTTGGGACATCTGAACCTCACGTCTATTGGCAGCCTCCTTATGATTAGTCCCTTGCACTTCAAATCTACCCAATGCTTTGTTTTGTCCAAAAGTTCAACATGCATGTTGCCGCGGGTAGAGTTGCGTACCATTCCCACAACACGTGAGTTAATAACCTCCAGGGAATGCTTCAAAGGAAGTCAGCTTGTTGGAGCAGCTGGTCAGGTGGCCCTCGCAGGTGCATTACACTGTTGCTCGTGTAATGCAACGAGGTCTATCGTCGTTTTTGAAGTTGCATTAAGTTGTCTCGGATTCGGGGCGCACTTTCTGGTTCAGGGTCGTGCTCTTTTCATCATAGACTGCTGTGTTCTTTGTATCCGTCACTCACACCGCTGCTACGAAGTTTCGCTATTTCACCTGGTCATTTCAAGGCGATTATGAAGAGCCAATCGTGTCTGGCAATGCTGCCAACCGCGTTGCTGACAGTCGAGTCGTCCTGTCCATTCCTTGCGACATGGACATATGTACCACAGTTTGCGGAATTCAGTTTACTTGCTACCAAAGGGTAAGCAGATTGAAAAAGTCTACTTGTGCATGCCGATTCTGGACAACCTTCTACTGTCCATCCCCTTCGAGGTTACTGTCCCAGTTCTGCTTCCTTGAGCCGCTTGTGCTTTGAAGGCCCGAGACGCCGTAGGTTTTGCCAAGGCAACGCCAACTCGTATTCTGCTTATGGTGCTAAGCAGAAATCTTAAATAGTATGTGCGCAAGAGAACGATGACGAGTCACCGTTTGCTGACAGATTTGTCACTGGGAGTACCAGCGGTCCCGACGTCCGCTCAAAAAGCTTGTGGTCGAGACTGCCTTTCGCGTGTTCCAAATATCATCAAGCGAGCACCTTTGTTTCACTGGTAACTTGCGATCCGCTCTTTCCTTGTCAACAAAGTGCAATTGCAGCTCAGACGGTATGGACTTCTCAAGTGTAGGCTCGTTGCATCTCAAGTTTAGGCTCGTTGCATTATTGTTCAGTAAGGACACTCACAAATTACAATACCCGCTGCCATGCCATTCACCACGAGCGCCCATAATAAGCTCAGAAGTTCCCATCCTCTGTTTTCTCCCTGCTCTCCTCTGCTTGTTTCGAGAAAAGGTTTGGAAGGGTTGTCCAAAGTTTTAGCTTGTGTGGTCCGCCTCCTTGGACGGTGCTTTGTCCTGGCACTGATGAGTTGGACGGCGCTGGCGAGTCTGCCACCGCAGCTCCTTTAGTAGCTCTGAGCTACTGCATACGGGTGATGTAATGTGTTCCTATGATGCCTTAAAATCGTAGGCTGCCATTAGAGGTTTCGCCAGGGTCTCTTTTCCTTTATCGTGCTCAATTTCACGCAAAGGAGCGTGAAAGACGAAGTGGGGATGATTGGTTCCTAATGTGCCCCTTGAGCCTACTTCTGGTTACGTGGCCTTAAGTTGACCGCTGCGGTAAGCCAGCAGAAAGCTGTCAGGACATCCTTCACCATTCGCGGGCTCTTTGCCATGCTTTTGTACGTTACAAATCCGAGCAGAAGTCAAAAGCTTTGTTGAGTGTGGCCGACACGAGGATGGTGTCTGCTGGTTCTTCTCTTTCCGCCACTCTTTATCCTATAAAGACGTCCGAAAGACCTCGAGGAGATGGACACCTGACATCTTAGTCAGTGAACCGGACGCTCTCCGAGTCTCATGATAGCCTAAGTGATCATGCGCCCACATATTTGCAAGAGAGGTGTATGGTCCCAACTCACGGTGTCAACCGCCCAAGCGAACCGGTATTGAAAGTAGTCGGCAATCTCATAGCGCCTGCTTGCTAAGTGCCTTACGTTTCGTGTTTATCCGATTTTACTGACCGACTTGTCTCTTCTTGCAGGTACCAGGGAAGAACCACATCGAGTGCCAAACCAAGCACAACGAGGCATATGTCACGCCCCCGGTGCGCCCCCCGTACGCGCGCCGCGCCGGCATGTCCCCCGCGCCCCGCATCATCCTCCAAGGCGCCGGCAGGGGCCTCGCCAAGGCAGCGAATCAGAGCAAGCCACGTGGCACGATCGTGAGCGTCCAGATGCAGGGCATGCGTGCAGCACGGGAGATCCTGAGAGCGCAACAGGCGAAGCAGCGGGCCGAGGCGGGGGATCCCCTCGCTTTCCACGTGGCAGAATCTGACGGGACGAGGTCGAATGATTTGGGAATGGCGCCCGACGGCGGTTCCGTGCCGGCAGCGAGTCCACTGATTTTGAAACCCGTGCAGAACCAGGATAAGTACATAGACGATGCGCTACAGAGACGGTTGCAAGCGCAGCGCCGGAAGAACGCAACTAGTCAGGGGGGGTCCGGCGCGCAAACCCTGAAAAGCGCTGCGCCGGTGTTGGGCTTTGAGGGGGTGACCAGGGAAACGGTGACAGGTGGCGCGGCGGGAGTGGTTGCCGCAGCTGAAAAGGCGCTAGTGCTGAGGGAACAGGCGGCAAATAGTATGGAAGACGAACCGGAGGGGCTGGCGGGGGGCGACGAAGAAGAAGAGGATGAAGACGACCCGCCTCCGTTTGCGTAGTCGGTGGCTAGGAGGGTCGTGGTGAGATTGTTCCTAGAATTGTCCTGTATAGTAGAGTACGAGAGAGAGCGAGACTGTTATGCAAAGTGTTGGCGCCAGAAAGCTGTGGCTGGGTACGTTACTTTGGATCAAGCTTGTAAAGTGCTTCTTTGAAAGCCAGCGAGGGTTTAGCGACTGTCTGTCGACCTGAGCGAACGGGGTCTGTTAAACGGCGCTGATGAAGCTTTAATTCTGAGTGGTTGCGGACAACGAAGCCCGACTTGGTTGACTTCTTATCAGAGGAGTTCTTGTGAAAGCCCGCCGATCTGCCTGGCTGTCCATACGATGATGTGCATTTGCGATTCGTTTTTGGGGCAATGCAATCGTAAGATCAGGACTCACTGAGCATTTGTGCAGCTATGAGTGCTTCAACTCTGCAGCCGTCTCGGAGCTAAAATCGTGATTCAATCTTTCATTGATTTTGCTGTTCCACTCTTTTGCTGATCGGACCGAACAGACTATGATGAGCCCTTCGCTCAATGGTCCTCGTTGAGAGGGTCAAGCGTGGCACCGGCGAGCTCCGACCGTCTGTCCAAATGATGCGCTCTGCTTCAGCGAAGGTAGGGCGCGTGCTAGCTGCTTGCTGTTCCGGCCTGCCTGTTTCAGCCTAAGTGACGAGCTGTGGTCGATGAAAGGGATCGCGCAACCGTCCTCGCGCGCTGCAGCGTAGGCTCAGCTTTGATTCGTAACTTGATTGAGCTGGTCGACTCCTTTCTTCAAGTGAGTCGGGCCGAATGCTGGCACCTCGGTGACAAGCCCTCTGGTTTCGAACACTACGGCTCAGCGTAACCTCCCGACCAGAGGTTTACGCATTTTCCCCAGTATTGTTGTTACATTCATTGAATCTTTTATTTTACTTTTGATTGCTATGTACGGGATACGTGACGGTAGTGTTTGATGCACACGGGCCATTGAAAGGAGGTTCTACTCATGCCGTCTCCGCCGTTAGGTGTCGCATATGCGCACAATGTGCTCACGGTCCCTTCATGTTGTTTTCTTGTTTTGTTTTGTTTTGTTTTTTTGATTATTATTTTCTGTTTTTGGCAACTTAGCAAGCCTTTTGGCAGCTGGCCAGGCCGGACGAGGCAAGCGTTAGATGACCTGCCAACTCATGTTCTGAAAACAAGCTATCAGAAAGATCACCTTGTTTACAGATGATTACAAAGACTACAATCAATCAAGTGCATATTGTAGAGGATGCTTCTGGTGGCTTCTTTTCGTGAGCTGTGCATCCTGTAACAGGCTCGGAAGCGAAATAAAGACACCGGAAGTGCGAATGATGTTTCTGCAACTGGGCTGACTTGCTCAGAGTGAAGGTCGTGGCATTCTGATCGCATCGGGTTCGTCTACAGAAAGCCAGCTTACAAGATTTGTCCGGGCATTGAGGACATTGGGACAGGAAATTTGTTTTGCATTAAGTTATCACTGGCTTTATGCTGACTGCTCAATTCTGCTTGTTAGCTGCGGGCATCTCAGAGCTGTGTTTCGGGCTCACGAAGTCTGGAAGATGTCTTCTGCTTTTTCTGTTGGTCCCGAGCTCGTCGTAAGACTTTTCAACAACCAAAGGCCAGGCAGTGACTAGAATGTGCTGGCAACACTGCCAGTCAGCCGAGGTTACCTACGAGCCGCCTCGAGCATAAGTGTCGTTTTGAGGTTCGTGCACCCGCCAGAGAACTACCAGTTCACAATAAGGATGCAAACTTGTTTTGGCTGGATGGCACTGTGAGCCGCAGCGCACCGGCTGGCGATGAGCAGATAGGTAACGTTGCCTGGCATGCCCTGCCGTAAAGGATGGCCTTGACTTCAATACAACGATGAGTCTAAAACGACTTTGAGCTTCCCCTCATCAACGGTACTTTACCTCGTCTCATGTCCGGAAGTCCTTGATTTGAGGACTCCGAAAGCTGCGCAGCTCATTCCCTGACTTTTCCAGAGGAGGTAAAGTGCCGAATATGTAGGCTTCGTAGATGATTGGTCCTTCAGATGCTCAGTGTTCGTATTGTCTTGTGGTGCAAACTTGTCATGCATTTGTTTTTTTGAGGATTCAAGGAGCGGAGTCCGGCCGGAAGTCGGTCGCGGGCCTTGAGTGTACGTTTCAAGCGGAATCACCATATGTACGCATTTTAGGTTGTCCATTTCCATGTTCCTAGATGATCAACTTTAGGCCGTTGCAAGATTCCTGTGAGAATATTGCTGACGTCGAACCACGGTGGCAATGAATGCTGTGCACGTCTGACGACGCCGTCAGTGTAGAACACGTTTGGAGCCTCCCAGGATCAGTTCGCCCGACGTTCAAATTTTCTGCGCAGGTCTTTAGAAAGGTAACTTGGTCTTGTGCGAGAACGCCCTGTTGACCTCTTTCCTTCTTAATTACGCCCGCTTTAATGTTCGGGCCTGCGGAATACGAAGGGCAATGAAAATTTCGACCTAAATAGTGCCAGGCAATCTTGTCAAGGGAAGTCCTGATAAGATCCAATCCGTTCATGACTATCAGAACCAAGCTGCGCCACTGTATGCTTGATCTACGATAGGAGACAATTTTAAAGGTATGTGTTTCTTTGGCAGCGTCTATCTTTTTGGTACTAGGCTCGTAAAGTCGCGTACTTTAGTGGCCGGGTAATGGAGTCCAACTGTAGTGTATCCGTTATGTCTGCAACTCCTAAACAGCGTTGTAAAATGTAACGGTGTCTTTGAAGTTGCTTGATGCGAGTGCCCCTCGGAGTTGCATTTGGGAGTGAAAGCAATAATTGGAGAATCTCGATCATGCAAAGCCTTTTCAGCACAATGGCAAGTTTCCCGAAACCGGGCAGTCCCAGCATGCAAGGAAAGCGCCAATCGATGTGCCAGTGCCAATCCAAGATGCAAATAAGCATCATAATGCGGGGCTCAAGATTCGTACCACCGTAAGGTGACGACCTCGTTCGGAAGTTTACTCTTCTGCTTGCACCTACCCTGAAGTCTTCAGTGGAGCGCTGCAGGACGTCTCTCCTTGAGCGGCCTCTTTCTCCTCGACCTCCGGAGGAATGACGACTGCTTCGAGCTACTGGCCGACGTGAGCCTCACAGAGGCCTCGATAAACCGATTACGGCGGCTGTTCCGCTGCCTCAAAAGAATGCCGCGAAACGTGCGCATTGTCTTCAGTGTCTCGTCTGCTGAGTTTGCAAGTCCTAAACTGTGGATCACCTCTTGCTAATCTCGAGCGACTATAGCAGGTAGAATCAAGTGACGGCACAGCTGTTGAAATTTCGCCGCCACGCACCCCGTTTGCTTATATCCGCGCTCTTCATACGATGGTTTTTGGCTTTTTATGTCGTAGCTCTTCTAGCTTTTGAAGCTCATACTGTGGGCACCCTTCGCTTCGCACTTCGATCTAAGCAGAGCGTTTGGTTGCGAGAGGACTAAAGCTTTGGCTTCAAACACGAGCCGCACCGGGGCCAAATCGGAGCATTCCGCTCCGAAAACGTGGCGGTTAAACCGGAGCCAGACCTCGGTTTGAGGCCGCTTTGCTCAGAACAAGAACCGGCTCGTGGGAAACCGCTCCAATCTGCAAGAAACGGTTCTTCTTTCCCCCGAACCGGCCTCCAACCTGGGGTCAGGCCCCGGTTCGTCCGCCATTTTTCCGGAACGGAATGCTCCGGTCCGGCCCCGTTCCGCCTCCTGTTTGAGGCCAAGGCGCCCTGTATCTATTCCCTTGTCCATCGAGTCTCCTTCTCGTTCGTCGCCCTTCAAGGTTTCTATCAAGTCGTTATTTCAGGGTCTTTATCTGATAGTGCTTCCTGTCAAGCTCTCTACTCGTCCTACAGTTTCAAATCGGTTCGAGATAGGTGAAAATCTGATGGCCCTCTGTTCCTCCCTAACTAAAGCATCGAAGCTGGACAGCTGGCAACGGCAAACCATTTAGAAGCAAGCGCGTTGGGCCCATATCTGCTGCAGGCGCCCTCTGCGGCAGATATGGGGTCCCTGCGGCCGGAGAAATGATTGCTCGCACGTAGACTGCCCACGTGCTTGTTCTTGCCACCTGTCGTGACTGTTTAATGAACACCGCACGATGATCCTGTGCTATTGTAAGTGTCCCCAGCTTCGGTTCTATCTTTCACGCTGGTTGGACAAGGTAACAAGACTTTCGGAGTCTCGGCAAGGAGGAGCCCAGTAAGGGTGGCAATTTATAGCAGCCACCCATAGCCGCAAGTCCTCTGAGCCGCCAGATTCTCGGCATAACTTGCTGCAGTTTGAGTACTCGTTTTTCAGAACGTTCGTTGTTGAGGTTTGCACCGTGAAGGAACGAGCAAGCGTCTCCTACGTCCGATCGCCTAGAGGACATTTCGATCGCCTGGAAGACATCTCGAGCGCCTGGAAGGCATTTTGAGCGCCTGAAAGACAATTCAAACGCCTCTCATTCTTAGCGTGCGTCTGACAGACCAATAAAGTGCGACTTCAAGGTCAAAGCATTGGATGTGACGTCCGCATCTTTACCCACTGTAATCAGATTTGCTTGGAGGCACGCTTGCTGAGGGACGCATTTCGTGGAACCGCATGTCTTCATATCCTTTAAGCTGAACATACTGACCTCGTACTTTTGAGCGCACGGACTTTCGAGGACGGGTAATGTCACATCGTCTTTCTTGAATCTGAAACTATGCCGCTGGATAGGTGTGTGACGGAGGGCAGTGAGGATTTTGGACCGTCTGGCAATGTCTGAGCTGTCAAGCAAGTGGTCTCTAGTTCCTGAGCCCCGGACGAAATAGATGCCATAGAAACCCGATTAAAAAGAAAATGCAAGCAAGTGACCCTGCAAGTTTCGGTTGGACATGTCGCTGCTGCATAGGCGGCGAGCCCGGATGAACTTTGACGCATCAAGTGTTCTAAGTGATGTACGACTGCCATTGGTCTCTCTGATTGTACACATCCTCAATGTTTCTCGTCCGGATTGGATCATATCGCCAGTCGTATGATTCTGAAACACGTAAATAATTCTAGACTGATTCTTTGCCCCCTTTCTGGTCCGAACTTGAGAATGCTACTTTGCTCAAAAGGAAGTCGTTTTGAATCGAGAGAAGTGCCCAGGAAGATCGCACGGCACATGGCGACGATGTCTCGACCGGGTTTAGGCTGATCTGAGGCGCTGTGACCTGATCATCCGAAAAACGACAGCAGTGTTTAATGACAGTCAAGTTGTCAGTCGTATTTTAAGATAGGTAATCTTTTCTTTGCAATCCGGTTGGTACGTGAAGGACAGTTCGATACAATTGTCGTAAGTGTCTTTTTACCTACTAGAGTCACATGGAACGTCGTAATTCATTCTTATAAAAGATATTAGCTCTGTGGAGCTGTCTCGGGGGTCTAGTATACAAAAGAAGCGTGCCAGACTTGCCTGCCTCGTACCGAGGTAGTAAAAACTCTCGCCGAATAAGGGACAATTGTTTCGAGGGGACTCCACGTCGTTCTGTTGCATGAAGTTTCGGTACTTGTCGAGCTTTGGGGCCACGTCAATTCCGTTGGGTGCAGCTGTAGCCTTTAAGACGGGCATTTAAGCTTACCCAAAGCCGTACCTCACACTTCAAAACCTTCAAGACTATCCTGCTGGTCACCAACGAATACGTAAAAAGCCATCAGGAGCACGAACGAAGCTGCTGACTTCCATCATTTGCAAACTACGTCTCAGCCCTTGTGAGCTGTTTGACAGCGCCATGGATTTGCCCTTCCATTGGCCTTCGCGCTTTAGTTTCTGCAGCCTCCCACCAGATGCGGGTCGACAGGGCGCTTTGCCTTCAAACAGGACCCAAATCGTGCTCAAACCGGAGCACACCGCGCCGGAAAGTGGCGGCCGAACTGGAGCTAGGCCCCGCTTACATTCGAAGCCAATTTTGGTCATATGAAAGTGACACCTTTAGAGAGTCAGTTGACGTGGATCTCAAAACTTGCATAACCGACGTGTTCCGAATGAGCATAATGACGTGGCTCTCGTGTGTGATCTTCGGAAAGGCCGATGCAAGCGAAGCACCAGAAGAGCGCCCTTTCCAAAATATTGGAGGTTACGGCCTATTTTCTGACTTTGAACAAGTTGAGCATCCTGAACGGCACGGCTGTTCTGAGTTTGCCGTCGTGCGCCTCGTTCGCTCATGCCTGCTCGATACACACCCAACTGGGCATTTTGTAGCTTTTGAATTTTTCTGTGGCTCTTAGCCGTCGAACCTCTCTTGTCCGGTCGCTGTCTGGTTGCGTTCGTCAGCCTTGAAACGTACTTTTTCCCAAGAAGGGCTTTCGACCAAGAAGAAGCTTCATCTGACTGTAGTTCTTCAGTGTCAAGCCTCTTCCCTCCGTTTTATCGTTTCAATGATTTTTCGAGTACAGTAAAAGCTTGCCGGCTTCTTTCCTTCTGCACTGAGATACGTAACACAAAGCATCGAAGCAGGAATTGCAACGGCAAACCCTTTAGCAGCAAACACGCTGGTTCCACTGTGCTGGCGCTCCGAGTTCGCAAAGCTTGCCGCCGGAGAAGAGGACTGATTGCAAGTGGACCGCCCATGTGCTCGTTTTTGCCACCTGTTTTGATTGTTTATTTTCTGCACGATGCCGCTGCTATGGCTGTTGAACGTCCCGTTTCGAATCTTCTTTCGCTCCGTTTGACAAGGTCGCAAGTGCAGTTCGTAGAGTCTCGGCAAGGATGAGCCCATCAAAGGCGGCAAAGCAGCCAATGGTGCATTGGGTGAGCATTTTGAGCCGCTGGATTCCGCCGATCAACACGTCAGATAATCCCACTCACTTTGCTGCCTGCAGGTGGCTAATCGGTGACAAGGTCTACACAGAAGGCACGGCACGACACCTTCTACGAAAGTTCCAGGATTCTACTAGTAGCAGCTGGGCAGTAATCCAATGTCCGAGAGACCAATTCCTCAAAATGACCGTCGAAAGGATTCTTGTGACGTCCGCTCCATATTTCCAGAGCAGTACTACAGGAGGCAAGCTTGTTTACAGATCCACTTAGGAAGGCTCGTGACATTTTTCTCAACCAACCTCTCGTTCCTGGCTTTGAGAAAAGATTCAAGCCGTCATGTATTACTAGAGATGACTATGACGTCTGTTTCACTTTTCTTTAATTTGGTGCTCGGATTGTGCCGCTGGATAGGTTGACAAGGGGCAGTGAAGTTCTTGGACGAGCTGGCAACTTAGAAGTTGTCAGTAGCTGATCCTTCGGGATCTGAGCCCCGCGGGAAATGCATCGAAGAGCCATAAGCGTTCATTTTCGCGGCAAATCGGAGTGTCCAGAAGAAGGGGCACTGCAGGACTAAATTGCATCATATAAGTGCACATGGACACTTCTCTTGAAGCCCGTGCGTATGAAAGGCACATAAATAGATAACCCGCAAGCCCGCAAGAAGCAATATAACAAAGACATTGATTTAGAGGGTACTTAGTGGACATTGGTCTCAGTAATTAAGTTGCTGCTTCGCTCGTTCTGCTTGCTAGGGTGCTTGTCAAGGCGCAACCAGTCCATGGTTTCCGAAGTCCTCCATGGATTTATAGCTGGCAGCTAAAAGCTGAGCGTTCGAGTAATCAAATCGTGCACTCTTCTTTGTCAACGTTGCAACGAATGAGCACTGCACATCACAAACGGCACTAGGGCGATTGTCCAGTGTGATATACGGCCGCAACCTCCGATGACCAAACCAAAGAGTTTTGCGCGTCTTCGACACCATTTCGTCTGACTAGAGGCCCAGTCGCCCGCACGTCACTGGCCTCTAGCGATGCACCAATAGACCGGAGATGCGTCTGTGTCAGGGGCAATGAAGAAGCAAAACAGAATCTGGCATCTGTTTAGGCTGTCAGTCAAAAGTGAAGGCGAGCCATTGATTCGAAGCCGCCTGCCAATAAATCGCCCAACAGGTCGAAGAAGTCACGCTCATATAGTGCATTAAAAATGAAAAGAAGGATATACGCGTTGACCTGTTTCTCGGAAACAGTGGAGTCGAAGCAAAAGTCGACGGCCTGCGTTTGCGGTGCATATTTCGACAAGCCTTTTGTTCTAAATCTTTGATTACATCTTCCAGGAGATCGAAAGTTCGCTAGGAAACACAGGAGACCCGCCATCCCTCCTGTCACTTAGAGAAAAGCGTCATTGTCTTTCGTGATCTTTCGTTTCGTACTGAGAACAAGCCGCGGTGAACAGCCAGACTAAGGCCCGTGGCCTTGAGCGGGGTGCGGCGCTTTACACGGCAAGTTAGAACCGCTTTCAGTGTGCTTCCTCTGTGTTGCAGCTTTCAATACTCCTGTTCTCCTGTATGGCTGTCGGTGCGTCGCCCTTTGACATGAAACTTTACTTCTGAGTGCTGTGTGTGGGCAATGATATTTTGCCCTGGCGTAGCGTCGCTGCCAGTAGTGTTGATGAGCATCATCATCAATGGTAGAGCCGGCCCACAAGTCGAAGGACTCTCCCTTTTATTAAGCCACGTGGAAACGCTTACGGCACGTGGCACATGAAACCGTTTTCTCCTTCCCCGCTTTTCGCTTCTGTGCCCAGTACGTCCTGCACGGATATACACAATATTGCATGCCCACAGCTTCAACGGCTGCTGGGCTAAAAGCAAAGCGCTTGCACGCTTCTCTTCCGTGTGACTTCGCATGCAATATCTAATATGACGTCGTTCTTGTCGACCAACTGGTAATTTTGCATCGGTTTTGCACCCCTTAACAATGGCCTGTAAGTGCGGGGGCAATGAAAAGCTATACTCGCATGATGGTGCTTTCGTGGAAAAAGGTTTAAGTAGCAAAGATTTTCTGAAGAATAAGTTGGATTCAAAACAAATGGTGACTGCGAACTCGATGGCGCCAGCAGGATGATTGGGTAAAGGGCTTCAGGTTTTCAATGTAGCACTCCTGGACGACAACTGGTTTCTTTCAATTGTCCAGCGCCTACTAAACGGATGGCTGACAAACATTTCACCTCACGTTCGACGGCCTAGTCAGTATTATTTTTTTCCAGCTTGCAGATGGCCGTGAGATTCAACTACATAAGATGGGCTTTCAAAACGCCCATTGCAGCTTTTTCGCTCCAATGCAAGCCGCAAGCGGCTGCCGATGCCAAACCTGGTCATCATGATCTGCTTATACGAAAGGCCTTCAAAAGAGCTGTCGGTATGCCAGACTCCGAGTAGCAATTGCCTATTCCGCTCGCAGAGGATTACGAAGGATCGATAAGCTTCCTTTCATCCCGTTTTGTCCTTGTTTCAGTGAGGAAAATAAGACGGTTGATCGTTTGTGGTATTTATTACATCGCTTCGTTTCCACATCCGACGTTGTTCCGGCGCCTCAAATCAATGCAAGGTCTTAAAATGAGAACCTTATAAATACAGACCGTTTGCAATCCTCGATTCTCGACATGAAAGATGTCCAGAGTGCTGTGAGTGCCTTTTATATTCTCTGGCAAGGACGATGCTAAGCAGATTGAGACCTGGTTAGGTGCTCAGAATCGCATTCCTCTGTTTGAAGCCGACAGGTCTTATTGAGCCGTCCTCCCGTCACAGCGTTTCTCAATCTGCGACTGCAGCCTTGACGTCCGAATTTACCAGCCCAACTCTTGCAACCGCTTGTTGTGTGGAAGCTGCAACGACGCAGTGGTGACCTTGAATGACATAAGGGCAAAACGCTTGCATCGTGACGTCAAACTAGCTTTTCTTACGTGCGAATTCATCCAACAAATTTGTGCTGGTAAAACTTTGATGCGAGCGATAGTTGTACCATATCTGCCGATAGAATGCTCACGTCAGAAACACGTTTTATTCCGTATTTGAACACGTATTATTTCGTTTTCTCGTCCGAACGAAACTTCGCCCCTTTGATTCTAGGGCCAAGGGAGCCCAGATCCGTTTTGGGCTTTCTTCTTTCTTCACCGGGCTACCGTTTTGGTGCGCATGGCGCACAAGTGTACACAAGCATCTCGGGTTGGTTCTGAGCATCTCGGACTTTTTTGAAATCGCTCGAGCTCTTTTCTCCAAGTCACTGGCACTTACTCTTCTTCACTTCCTGAAAGCTTTGCCCGCACTTCCCGTTTAGCACCTTCTTAATCATAACACCTGTGTTCGTTAACACAGTTTGCCTTCTTTTTCGGTTTTGCGCGAGCGCTACCTGTTAGACGCGGTGCTCAGTTGGGCACTTCTGAAGCATTCAGAATGTCTGCAACTCGAAGGATACATGAGCGAACATGAAAAACTCCTACTTCTTTTGCAAAAGAAGTCTTAAAATATGAAATTTGTGGGCCGGCCTCCTCTCGTTATGAAATCACTTGAAGATTGCCTCACTCTTTCATGGATACACTTTTCAAAATCGTTTCTACGGAAAAGGTTCTTCCCAGACATGGATGAGCCTAGGAAGCTGACCACTCATTGATTGGTCAAGAAGCTTCTGAAAACCTAAATCGGCTCTGAGTCGCACGTTCACAGGGTTTTTCGGCAGTTAACCATAGTCGGTTAAGGGCTGGTTCGAAGCTGGTCAACTGTCTAATGACCAGCCTCGAGTAGTGACCAGGTTGCTAACATGGCTGTGACGCGGTTATTGGTCAGCGAACCAGACTGAAGTTTGGTTAGTGAACCTGGTTAGCAGCCAAACCTTCCTGTGGTTGATCACCGGGTCGAGTGACGGGATACAGTCGCTGAACCTGCACAGGCAACATCTATCAGCTTCAAGCATCTCTTATTCCTGATCCGTGCGCCTAATGAACAAAGAGATGGCTGTGAAGGACCTTTCTGGCATGGACACGGCGTTGCCAGAGAGAGACTTCTAGCTTACCTGAGCCGATCGTATGAGCAGTAATTCTCGGTCTAAGGTGGAGCTCAGTACGTCACAGCAATTGAGCCGACGCAAACATGAGGCCGTCCTTATCAGAAGTTGATTAGAGTCAGCATGCGTTCGAGGCTGATGATGGTAACGTGGAGGCTCCAGTCTCAGGGGAACAAGTGGGTAGTCGGTGTTGCGGCAAAGCTCAAACGGCAGCTTATCTTGAGCGCGTGTTTGTTGCTGGTTGTCGTTGGGTAATAACGGTCAACATAAGTAACGTCAACAAGGGTCTAAATGAATGCCAGCTGCTTGTACAATCACCTTTACGGGGCAGATCTTGATTACGACTCACAAGCAAACTGCTTTAAGTCCGTGGTGTCAGGCCCAGTTGACCGAGGCTAGGGGAACATGTGAGTCAGCTTTGGGGAATTATACCAGCGACACCGATGTCTGCACGGTGATTTCAGTAGTTGGGTCAACCAATTGTGGAGCCCATATCACGCTCCTCGCGGGTATCTGTTCCTTTTCCACGAGCAATTCCTGTGGAGGTCGCCGACGGAATCCTCGAGGCTTGGGCTTGTGGAATCGTTTGTGGTTTGTGGTCCGCTTATCAGCGCAGTTCTTTTTATGGAAGCCGCAAGGATGAGGAAAACTTGTTGGCACTTCTAGCTCTGCCAACCAAGCCCTTAGTTCTCTGAGCGAGTGCTCACCAACTTTTTCGTGGGCGCTTTGTGGCTAGCGCAGTCATACTAGTGTGACACGTTTCCCTGATTGAGCCGCCGTGGTTGGGCTGAAGGCGTGATAGTGTAAGCCTGTAATGATTCATCAAGAAATTTCCCAGACTTACTCCAGTGCTTATTTATCTGAATGACGTCTGCGGGGGGCAAGGAGGAGGAGCGCTTATAATGACATGTCTGTCAGAAAGGAACTGAGATCCAGTCGCTCGCTGAGCCGGAGAAACGGTGTTGGAGGGCTGCTTCGTTGTAAAGGCGAAGCCAAGAAGTTTTACTGCTCTCAATTCAAATCATCCACTTGCATTGACCGTAGAAACGAATCAAATATCAATCTATCCAGTTTGCTTCTAGTGGCATCAAAGGCAATGAAGAGAGGAAGATAGGGAACGCCTGGCGGCCCCGCCAAGCGTCTTGATGTCAATTGAGCCGGCTAAGAATCACGAAAGCCTTTACTGGCGTATGATCAGCGCCTATCCCGCGTGACTATGATCTTTTTCACCGTCGACAATCACCAAAGAGCTGGCGCTAGAGAGTCAATACGTCTTAAGCAAGGAGCCATTCCCAAGCGACATGTCACAATTACCTGCCATGTACCAGATCCACCTTACACATGAAACCTTTGATTTGTGGGTTCCGACGGGAAGCTCAATCTGAAGCAAACAGCGAGGGTTTAAAGGACACTCGAACTCTCAAGCGGTCGTTGAAAAAACGACGTTTGAATTTGTGGGCAGTGTCCAAAGAAACAACTCTCATACCCGACGCTTCTGCAATCTAGGTGGCCTTGCAATCCTTCTTAGGTATCTAGAGCGCCTGGCCCCTTCGAAGCGTCAGAGACATGCATCAGGAAAATCAGGTATTCCCGATCACGCACGTAAAGTCTTTAAGGGCAGGGAAGTGAACGAAACGGATGGCAGAATCAAAGCTGCTCCGCCCAGCGATGCTTCAACTATAATTTTTCTAGTGGCTTGGCGCTTTGCACGCATTGGCTGCAACTCATGCTGGCCGTGAAGACGTAGAACTGTCTGGTGCAAACTGCTAGAGAGAAGTTCCGGTACCTTTAAAGCCAATCGACGCCAAGTGCAGCTGGTTTGGAAGTGCCCAATATTGGTTGCCATTAGCCAGATGCGGACAGGAGCTGCAGTGTTGGTTGCTGCGATAGTCGTCCGAATTTCTTTCAATCGACGGTTGTTCATTCTTGCACGCCTTTTGAGCTGTTTTTCGACATGTTTCGGATGGACACCTAGAGACGCCGTAAGAAAGTGTGTCGCCCAATAACCATTGCCAGAATTTCGACGGAATCAGTCTCGAAGTGCTTCTTAAATAGCTGGGTAAGATCTTGATCCAAGGAGAGGAGTTTCGGCAGAGGTGTCGTAGGACTGTTCCGTCCTTTTCATTGGCCTCGAGGCCTATATCAATTTGATCCATCCGATTCATATCTTTCTTCCGTCCAACTGTCATGAAGGGCCGCCGCTCCACGAGCTGTTAATCACTACGTCAGGGTCCCAACGAGGGCGGTGGGGGACGATTTTGAGTGCATTTCGATGTGCTGGACGCTCTGGAGATCTGCAAGAATTTGTTATATCTTTCCTTTCCGTTGATGTTCGCGTGCGCTTCTGACCAGTATTGGCGGCATATTAAAGAAGGGCTATGTTCCTTGGTCTGGCAATCAGGTCGATCAAAGTTGCACAAACCAAGCCGGCCAGTATATACAGGAAGTTTTGGCCCTTAACCAAGGACAGTTTTGGGCTGGTTAGAAACTGGTTATATGTCCAGTAACCAGACTTGGGCGTTGACCAGCCGCTAAACAGGGTTAAATCCCGGTTAATTGTCCAGTAACCCGAGCGGCAAGTCTGGTAGTCAGCGCGCGTACAGAGGGTAACCGTGAATTTGTCCGTCGGCCTTTGGCGTGGAGTTCCTTTGGATCAGCTGGATGCTGCTTCGGTTGGAAGAGCCCTGGGTATATTGTAAGAAGACACATCCGCTCATACATGTTTTGAGAACCGAATTGCATCAGGCCCCAGGATGAGGCCGTTTCCGTTTCTCTTGCAGATTAACATCTGATCGAGACCTCGATTCCGCCCGTCTGCCATTTCCGCTCCGCTCTGGATCGGATACCGACGGAAGGTGCCCAGTTCAATCGGAAAAGTCGGCCATGAAGAACGGACGGATCTGGCGCATGCCACTGTTCATTGGTGAAAACGAGCTGACTCAGTACGGGAGCGTGTAACCATTCTGTTCAGTTCCCTTGATGTGAACAGGACCCAAAGTTGACAGCTCACTAGGTGAAGGTGTGTCCATCATGAAGCGTGGCTGAAGGAATCTTACTGAAAGCTTGCTGACTTTTCCGACGTCCTTGCTTTCGACTGCAAGAGGTACACCTTCACAAAGAGTCAGCAGATAGTAAAATGTTGGAAGGCTCTATTTGGCCTCCTCAAGTGCGCCGCATGAGTTGCTTTACGAACGAAACTCAATGACGGTGAAGCGAAGGCCTTGTATCAAGTCCTGCGTATCTGGTTTCCCTGGAGGTGACAATGAATGGAAAGCACTCTTCTTCAACGCTTTGAGTATTCGGCAAAAGTTGGCCTGGACACAACTTTTCAGGAACTTTTCAAAATCGTAGGAATCGAGAGAAGAGCCAGGAAAGGTGCATGCGGCCAGGGACTGGGGGAGTTGTTGCAGCTACCACTTAATAAAAGAGCGGAAAGAAGTCATGCGGGAGGCCAGAAGGCAGCCGAAGAGAGATAGTGACGAAGCGTGTCTCATTCCATAGGGGCGTCACTTGGAATGTCTGCACGAATTGTTCCGGAAGTCCGCTTTAATTTGGAGCTGGGGTTGAAATGGCGCCCCTGTACACACCGAGGTAACGATCAGTCAAAGGAGTGATATTTGTGTCTCTCGCGCGCGTGCAGGACGGCGCCAGCTTTTGAGGAGTTCTACACGTATGCCCGTCATTCCTCACACACAAGTGGTGTCCATCTATGCGGCCGTGTGTTAAGCACGCCAATCGAATAGATACGAGACGACGCACCCCAGAACATAGCTAGAAGCAGCGGGAGCAATACTCTGTTGAGACTCCGGAGAAGCTGTCGAAGTAGAATCAGCTTCCCAACGTTCCAGATTTGCCACGTGGGGCATAGCGGCCGTGGAACACGGGGGACGCCAGCCAGGCCGTGTCGAAACAGGGAGTTGTGCACCTTGGCGCAGACCCAGTGTATTAATATCTGCAGTATTATATCACTCACGCCTTCAAGCTGCCATCCAATGCATTTTTAATCGAAGCAAGATTTTGGGGTTGGGGCTGGCACGGTTGCCAGTAAACTTCAAAGCGGCCGCTCGATCGCATGGTGGACGTGTTCATGAGCGGAGCACGTCTTGCAAGTCTTACAGTATCTTACAGTAGCCAGACAGCATGCGACCGATATTCAAAGAAGAAAGTATCACTGAGAGCTGCAGACAGGCTGGCCTTGGGTGCCATGTTATGCAGGCGCTGAGATCGACTAGCAATTGGCTGAATGTATTTGTCATGCAACATACAGAGCGCGCGTGCGGGGCGGCCCGGACCAATTGCACTAGCTCTGGATATGTTATGCATGTGAATTAGTATATAGTTGCGCATAAATTGCTGGCCCGCGGCCAAGCTATACGCAGCCGAGTAATGTCCGAATGGTCGCATGGTCCGAACGGTCGCATGTGTGCCAATTATCATATGCCGCAGCAGTGCGCACACATACATGCCTGGCTGCAATGCAATTGTCATACGTCTATACAATTCAATTGACCCATGAGAAACCGAGTCATGCGGAAAGTCGAACATGCTAAAGGCAAGGCGCATGGAAAACGATCGAAGTGCACTAGGATCGGGCCGGCCGGCATGCATCCGAGGACGTTCGGTCATATGTGATGGTGAGAGGGTGTATATGCTGACTTAGTAACAGCCAAGAAACGGGGACACTGAGATGTCGTGGGTGACAAAATGTTGCCAACATCATGGGACGCGAGAAGCAGTAACTATCTACTTACGACCATCTGTAAGGCTGCGCTTCTGTGTGCATACGTTGAATCACCTCGTTTCTGCTCGTTGAGTGATCTATTCCAGTTGGTCTAATGCAGCGTTTATTGCATCAGGGTGCCGATAAATTCCTATGGTATATACAAATAGCAAGCGCACAAGCCAAGCCACAGGACTCAAACCGCAAACACACGCTCAGCTTTCACCGAAGC
Organism: Klebsormidium nitens; assembly: GCA_000708835.1. Taxonomy (NCBI): domain Eukaryota; kingdom Viridiplantae; phylum Streptophyta; class Klebsormidiophyceae; order Klebsormidiales; family Klebsormidiaceae; genus Klebsormidium; species Klebsormidium nitens. Next base: position 64,388 of record DF236975.1, on the reverse strand, counting down.
CCAGATCCAAGTCCCCAATTGAGCACCCCGACTTTCTTAGAAAGGAATCTATTTTGACGAGTAGTTGTCGTGCCTCTGTCTCGCGCTTTTCCTCCCGAGGGCTTCCGAGCAAGCAGTCCTTGATCTCCTTTGGTCGATACAACCGGCAATCTTCCACGAATTGAATTCCCTTTCTCTGAAGATCGGCCATTTGCTCGATTGACGCCCCAACATCCGCAAACGCAGTCTGTTGGCCCTCAGTCAGGGTCTTTTCCGCCTTCCTCTTGAGGCTCTTCTTCGGCTTGCCGCTGTCGCCACTATGCGCACCATGCCCTGCTTCTGCATAAGGAGGGGAAATTTCAAATGTCAACCGTCTGCATATCATTTTCAAGAGTGCTCCAGAGACCCAGGAGGTGCTCACAACGACCAGATCTTTAATACGAAAAGAGCATCTTTGTAAGGCCCTAGTTCATTTAGGCTCACCCAAGGACGAATTGAATGTGCCGAACAGACTCAAAACGGGTCAGAACGGGTGCAAATCAGCATGAGAAGTGACTTGTACGAGATGGACAGGCAACCAGAAACGATGAGAAAAGCCTTTGAAACCTTAAAACGTCATAGAGTCTCAAAGAGCTACACTTGTTCCAACCATGCTTTTCTGCAGCCACAACAAAATTGGCTCATGAAGCATTTGTCCGGGTAAAGAGCTGATGAATCGCAACGCATGACGAGTTGGGGGCACATTCCTACTGGGGCAACAAGTAAAAACTACTGCAGAGGGTATGCTAAAAGTGTGACTCTCCTTCGACAGGACACCTATCTAAACCTGCAACTCCTTCTCCGCAATAGATCAGTGATCTGCGCAGAATCTTCAAGAAGCATGGCCTCCTAGATGGAAAGAAAGACGTGGTAAGTACCAATGTTGGTAGCACCCACTTCATTAAGCTCCCTTCCCGTTAGTGCTGAAGCATTCACCCCCCGAGGCATCAAACCTCGCACTGCGTCACCTCTGCTACCAAGTTTCTCGAAACACGAGGAACCTTAACAGTAACTTACCCTCTTTCTCCAACTCCCCCTTCAAATGCACCCGGTCATGCCCCGGCAAGTTCGACGTCCTCTCCGTATTGTACGTACACCTCGCCCCCGTTGGCGTGAGTTGCAGGCAGTGCCGGTGCATTCGCCGTGAGGCACCGTTCTCCCCCGCATACTTGCACCCCTCTAGCTGGCACACGCTCCCCAGAGCCACAATCTGCCAGTTCTGCTCGTTGTACGCCTTCTCGTGCGAGTCTGAGTAAGCCTTCTCTTGCCCCTGCGAGTCCGGCGATGCATACAGCTTCTCCTGGGGCTCCAGCAACATAAGCTCTTTCTCTTGCAGCTCTGTCTCTGGCTCCGCTTTCTCCTGCGGCTCTACGGCCAGGTGTGAATTGGCCCCTATGGCCTGGTGTGAGCCTTCCCCCATGGCCTGGTGTGAATCGTCCCCCATGGCCGGAAGTGATTCGTCCGCCATGGTATGGTGTGAATCGTCCGCCATGTCCTGGTGTGAACCGTCCGCAATGGCCTGGTGTGAATCATCCCCTGTGGCCTGGTGCAACTGCTCCTGCGGCTCTGAGTCTGCCACAGGCTGCGCAACCAGGTGCGGCTCCAACTTGACGGGATCTGGCTCACCCATGCTGAAACCAATCTCGGCGAGTGGGTTAAAAGTCGCCGGGTCTACTGGGGGGCTTGATGAAGCCAGCGTGGGGGGCTGGGAGAGTACTTTTGTCTTCTTCCAGGGGGCATGATTCCCCACAAGCGGCCCAAAGATGGCTGCTCGTCAGCTAGACATCTTGAGAGTACGCCAACAAAGTTTCTTTAGAAGGGCTCTTAGCAAGAACTGCAAGGGAAATGACCTTGAATCAGGCCAAAGACAGATTTTATTTACCACTGTACCAGGAACCCACTGCCTATGCTCAAATCAGGCGCTTTGCGCCCTAAAAAATGTACCCAAGAAGACCCAAGATCTCAATAATTGCAGCTGATTTCAAGCTGTCAAAGTTGCCGCAAGCCTGACAACTTTGAATGCAGATCTGGAAGGTTGGTTGTATGCGAACAAGCAGCTTTCAAAGCCCCTTCTGAAGCCCCCTGTCCCCCTGACCTGCTCTAGCAGACCGCCATTGCGCCCCCACTCCGATGCTGTTCCGCTTCACTGTCAGTTCTCATCTGACCACCTTCCTCTTCCGCACACCCGCGGAATGAACGGTTCAGTTCCGTGCCGCGTCAGCACAGCACGATCAGCGCAACGGAACCTTCCCCCAGATCTAAACCCCTCCATAAACCCATCGCGGCCGCCCGGGTATTCCCAGCCGGCCGCCGCCCGTACTTGTCGCGCTCAGCCGCAGCTAGCGCACGTACCAATTCAACCACGCCGGGCCGGCCGCGGGCAGAGAGTACTGATCCACTGAGTGTACTGCTTCGAAGATACTGCTTCGGTATTATTGCATTCCCTTTTAACCTTCTTTTAACCTATATTCAGATTGAAATGATATCTGACAAGTTAGTAGAACCTGTTCTCATAACGGCTGAATCATCTTTGGAGGTCTGACAACTGATACTGCACTGACCATCAAATTTGGACGTACTGAGGCAGGTACAAGAGGCAGGGTGTGTTCAGGTTATCTACCTATTGCAACAAAAAGACAAAACTGGCCATTTTCTTGCCAATGGGGCCTGATTATGCATACGAGGTCGGCCAGCATACTCCGGTCATGCTTGGGAGTGATAAAGACAGCCCCGGGCCAGCCTGCCTTCCAGGCCGGCTACAACCCGGCTACAATATGCAGTTAACGTACCTTTCTCGACACGGTAATACTAGTAATATGTTAGATTCTTAGACAGTGTCCCGGCTTTTCAAGGGAGTGCAATTCAACTTTCTTGACTGTATAGCCCGGCTAGCTAGCCAGAGAGAAGCCTCAAGCCGCCCTTAACCGTCGGCTTGACTGCATTTGGTCAATGGATGTCAAAGGGCTTCGCTGCTCTGATTGGCTTCAGGTGAGTTAGCGGGTCGTCCGCCGGAACTTCAATCAAGGCTCAAACGTTGACCAAGTTGTGCGCTACAATGACCGTCCGGCCATGTGGTGAAGGCATTTGGATCGGGAGAAAGAGCATCTTTTGTGCGCACTGAATGCACCATAATCTCATGCCGTACAATATAAGAAACGAATCATGAAAGATACAAGGTACAAGAGAAGAAAGACAGACAGAATTCCATGACAACAAACTCAAAGAGTGCTAGATTTATGATCCGTATACGACCTAGCAGGCTACGGTCGACCACTTCTGAAGATCGGATTCACGATACCGATCTGACCGATGAATACCCGCCGATCAGTCCTCTCACAATGATCTGATGGGCCGGAGGGCCGGGCAGTTTCAAGAGGCAGTTCAGTTTTAGGAGGCAGTTCCTAAGGGCACAAACTTGACCCTGTCGGAGGCCCACAAGAAGTCGGTGAGACTGCCTCGCGAAAGTGCCTCCTGAAACTGCCTCCGAGTCACCATAGAATTGCCTCCCAAAACTGTCTCATCTTTGGCCGTCAATTTAGGCAAACCTCTTCAATGGGCACATATGATTTTAATATGTGTGACCTGACCACTTTTTTAGGGCTTCGCGCTCAGTCATCGACGGTGAAGATTGGATGAATTGAAGTTTTATCGGCCGGTACTGCCGGTTATAATCCGTAAGACGGACGGTCGATGAGCACACAGCAATTTTGTAGCACGTGACTGCCTTAGTCGGATTGCATATTCCACCAATTCTACCGTCGATACCCTTGTAGGGCTTTACCTATGAGATCTAGGGCGTTGATTCAGCTCAGATAACGGTCACCTTGCTTGGTTTGAGCGTTACCTATACCTACGGTACTTGCTTCTGAGTCTGCGTTGCTTCCTTGCATAGTTGCATCCCTAAAATGAACTTCTTAGCTCAACACTATAAAGGTGGATCTTTCCACCGCGTCTTTCCTTATCTCAGACTGAGGCAGCAACTTCTCAAGACTTTTTTCAGCTCAAGCGCTACTAAGGCCCCTCTTCCATCTAGCGGTCGGTCTTCCTTTCCTAAATTCCCATTGGCCAAAACCCCTTTTTATACGGAAAACCGGTCTTACACTGAGCGGTCTTCCGAAAACTCCGTGCCACGTCGGCGGTCAAGAAGTATTTATTTTACTACCGCTGGATTCCGCCGGTACTGAAATAATCCCACCGGTCTTCCGAATTGATCGGTGAACTCGGCCAATGAGAAGGGGGCGCGCACCGTGGGGGCTCGAAACCCAATGATTGAGTACAAGTCTCCACTGGTGTTTCCCTTTTCAACACGAAGACCGACCGGAAGAAGGACCGGAGACCTCTTCCATTGAGTAGCGGTCGGTATTCAATTCTCTAAATTCCTATTGGCCAGCTTCACATTCCTCCGGTCTTTCTAGCTGGTCTTCCATTTTTGAATTTACGAAGACCGACCGCTAGATGGAAGAGGGGCCTAAACACCTTCTAAGCTTCCTTCTAGTGAAAAAGCTCGGAAACTCTTAGTGAATTCACTTGAGTTTAAAATCTCGCGCCCAGATCGAAGCTAGTTTACAGCTTGGCTGAATACTTTGTCATTGAACATTCATAGGAGGGAAGGTACAAGTCAAAATGGCGCCCACGGAAGGAAGGCATCTGTCGAGTGGGGTCGACGAGGAGAGTGAGGTAAGCACTAAGTGGTGCTCAGTGTGGTGCTTGTGGTGCTTGCTTGTGGATATTCCGATCCCTAGGTTGCCGGCTGTTGTTCAGAAGGGCTCAGTACCATTCTCCTTCTTGTTCGGGTAAGTTATCTGATTGGATCTACGGACTGTGTTGTGCAGATTGAAAGTCTGCCAGACGACGTGCTCGGAAGAATTATGGGGGAAGTAGCAAAAGATGGCGGTGGGGATGAGGTCGCATTCGCATCCACGAGCAAGAAGCTCAGGAATATCTACAAGAGTGTCAATAGCAAGAGCTGGACGCTGTTCACTCATGCTGCCGATCAGGAGGCTTTAAGTGAAATTGAATCTACCAGCTCGCACTTTCGTCTGGTGGCGGATCCTGATGAGTGTACCCCAAGTGATAGCTGTAAGGTTCAGAAGATTTTGTTTCTGCTGCACAATATGCAAGGTCTAAGGTCTCTTAGCTTGGGGGGTCTTCTTGTTCGACCGAGGTCGTCTTCACCATTAAGGTGCTATGACCCTGAGTATCCCAGCAGCGACCACAAGGGTTTCTGGCAGCTTTTGGCGCCTGAGCTGGGGCAGTTCGCTAAGCTCACAGTCCTGGATTTACATGGGACTAGTCTCAAGGACGAGGGCGCTGACGCCGTGGCGTCCGGGCTAGGCAAGGTCACTGGGCTTACTATGTTGAATCTCAGCAACACAAAAATCTCCACTTTAGGGGCAGTGTACATGGCGCGCGGGTTGGGCAAGAATACGGGGCTGACTACTCTGATTCTTAGCGAAAACATACTCAACGAGAGGGAAGAAAATCTGGTTGAGTTAGGGAATCTGGTTGGGCTCACCTCATTGGATCTGCGGGACACACGTCTTTCCGCTGTAGGGGCAGCGCACATGGCCCGTGGATTAGGCAAGAATGAGGGGCTTACAAGTCTGATTCTGAGCGAAAACGCTCTGGGCAATCTAATTGACCATGAAATGCAAGAGCTGATTGAGGTGGGATAACTCGGTGGGCTTACCTCACTGAATCTATGGGAGAATGACTTTGGAGAAGCCGTGGATTTAGTGCCTATGTTGGGCAAGCTTACGAAGCTCACGTATCTCAATCTAGGACGTAACTGGTTTGACGATGAGGGTGTAGAGGCATTGGCCCCTGAGTTGGGCAAGCTCACTGGGCTCACCTCACTCATCCTGCGCAAAAACACCTGGAGAGAACCGAGAGAGGACGAGGAGGAAAAATCCGAGGACGAGGAGAAAGAATCCACGGCGCATTGGGCGCCAGTGTTAGGCAAACTCACAGAGCTAAGGTACCTTGACCTGGGGGTGAATTACATCAATGATGCTGGCGCGGTGGTCTTGGCGCCTGAGTTAGGCAAGCTCACGAAGCTCACCTACCTTGACCTGGGGTGGAACGCCTTCAAGGATGGGGGAGCAGCGGCCTTGGCGCCAGAATTAGGCAAGCTTACAGAGCTAACTTCATTAGATTTGGCAAGTAACAGCTTTTCGAATGAGGGCGCAGCGTTTCTGGCGCCACACCTGGTCAAGCTGAAAAGTCTTAATCGTCTCAAGCTGAAGAAGCAGAGGTTCCCAGGGTCGGGGTTGTTGTGTCTGAACATGGCTTCTTCGGTCTGGGGGTTTACAGTAGGTTGGCGCAGAGGCAAGCTCTCATAAGCTGAGTTTGTTGAACTTCAATGTGATAAATTGCTTAGCAGTGTACCATTTGCCGCTTGCAGATTTTCGTCCGATTTTCGTATCCCCCCTCATTTCATGTAGACGGTGTGCCATTTTATGTAGGCGGTGCCCCTTGCCCCACCTTGAAGAGGGAGGGGCTTCTGAAGTCGTACGGCAGACGTGAAAATTTCTGTTTTCACATGGCCGCAGGAAAAGAGAAGTCTAGAGGTGATGTTTATGCCCTTATACAATTCAATTAGCGTCCCAATATTCTCGTCGATGAACTCATTCCCAGCTTCATGCTACTTAGGATCAATTGTCGATGGTGTGTGTTACAACCGGCTAAGGAACAATGTACGTCAATTGATAATACATTGATGAATCGTTCACGCTGTCCAAATCTGCATGCTTTATACTCTCCTTTTTGACCAAGAATTCGCAGAAGCGCCGTTAGCTTTTATCGACCACCAACTGTTCATACACAGGCACAACTGCCCAACTCATGCTTCCTCTGCTTTAACTGAAAGTATTCAATACTTGCGATTCGAGAATAGATAAATACAATAAGGCCAATCGACCTGACGGTTGCGGCGCGCGCCTGCAATACTTTATGCTTCCTTCAGGCCGAGACAACCATCTCCCCCCGCTCTGGCGCCATTCGCACGGTCGTATCCAAACCCAGAATGCTGTCCTCGTGAGACCCCTCCCCACCCCTCTCAAACCGCACAACCCGCAACTCGTCCCCCTCCTTATGATCGTGCCCAGTATGCGCTATGTTGTACGCCTTGGTCTGGAAATCGACGGTCAGCGTCGCGCGCGCCTCCCCGTTCTGCCACGTCACCACCAGCACGTGGCCCGGCACGTCATCTTCCACGTGCATCCGCCCGCGAAACGCGGGGTGCTGATTCCGGAACCGGCACATTTCTAGCAGAGTCTGCACGACCGGTCTTTGCACTTCTTCGACCGCCTGCTCGTACGAGTACCGGTGCCGGTTTATCTCCCGTCCGCTGCCGGTTCTCTTCGCCAGGCACAGGTCGTTACTGCCGGCCAGCATCCCGACGTAGTACACTAGCGGGATCCCCGGGCAAAAGAATTGTATGGCGCGCGCCAAAAGGTATAGATGGTCCTCTTGCTCGCACGCGGAGTAGTATGTACAGTTGATTTGGTGCGGGTTGGACACGTAGACCGACTTTTCCGGGTCGTACAGGAACTTCGGCGTGATAGACGCAAGGTTTTTGGACTGCGCCTCGGACGCAATCTTTTTCAATTCCTCCGTATCGCACACCTGCGAAGCGAAGTGATGGTCAGCAAACAGAAAGAAGCTTTTGCACGGCCTCAGGGGGTTCACTAGTCTCTCTCGGTGCTGACTGGTCGTGCCTTTCTGAGATGTGCATGTTTCAGCCTGACTGCAATGATGCCGACGGATTGGGATGTTTTTGGAAGCGAAGCGCACTACGTGATCGGCATTCATGAAGGAGCCCCCGCTCGCAAAGTTGACGGCAAGTAATTTGTCAATGACGCAACGGCATCGAGATCTTCCAAAGAATCTCTATCCACTGGAAGCGGGTGAAAAACGACAAAAGGCTCTTACAAAGAAGGGGGACGGCGAAAGAACTGGCACACCCAGGCAAAGACGCACAAACGAAGAGACCGTTACGAGGTCCCACGAAGCAGAGGTCTTCCATTTGATTTAAGAATGTCGGCGCTTCCTGTCCCCCATATTATCATCCGCACTCTACAGCCATGAAAGGTTTCGACGGCACTATCAGGCTGTCCGGGTAATAAGACCAACCAGCCAAACGAAAGCGCGAGCACACGAGACCAGATCCAGACTGCAAAGTACGCATGCCGCTCACCGTAGCCAGTCCCGAAATGTCATCAATCCCCATCCCGTCGTGCGTATCCAAAACGGTGATCTGCCGCCGCGGGCAGATGTGGAGCCAATGTCTCAGATTTTCGGCAGTCCGGAAGTGGAAGGCGTGGAGAACTAGGAGCGGGAGAGCGAAGTCGTACACCCAGTAGCCGCGCTCCGCGATCTTCAGGTTCGTCTCGTACTCCTCGTGCACCTCGCAAAGCAATCTGGACCGTGCGATCGTCAGATAAAGATCGAACTATCGAAGAACTCGTAAAGCGAGTTAATTTTGTGATCGTTTGCACAAGCGGCTGGGAATGCAGAGCCGAGACACAGAGCGGCGTATCTCTTGATTCCAGAAGCTTGCAATCGAGCGCCCGGAGTCTCAGCTTCTCAAAGCGGCCGTTGAACTTAAGAGAACTCAGAAGCTGCCGGGTGTTAGCTGGCCAGGGTCATGTTTTAGGTAGCGCTGCGCAACCACAACCGTTCGAGTTTGATGGAATCTACAAGGATTTGCTCTGTCTGGACCAGGTACTCAGCACCAGGAGTCTGGTTTGACAGGCGCGGTTCTGTCATGGCATTCAACCCTGCAAAGGACAGGGGTCCGCTGCTCAACCAAACCTGAAATCTTCAGACTGGCGAAGATTTTGCGTACCTGATGCCCCGTTCCTCTACAAGCTTCTCGATGTTCTCCAACAGCTCCCAGCTCTCCGGCTCCTGCACGCGCAGCATCCGCGGTCAGGCGAACCGTACAGTCTATCTGACACCGATGACGTGTGGCACCATAGGTGAAAGTGACCATTGAAATTATCGCCACTTGTCGGTCCATACGGTCGAAAAGACAATCATGACCAGCCGCAAGCGCCATTCCTTGAAGTAACAATCAGAAGGTCCGAACAATAACCATTCAAAGCGATCCAAGCAGTGGAACACCACAAGCATATGTCGCCTTTGAACTTTAAACGGCCGCTCCGGGAAAACCGCAGTCCAGCATGACTCATTGTCTTCTATGCGGGCGGGCTCGTGAAAATGTCGGTCGGTGGCTTGGCCTCCCTCCCCCCCGCCCAGCGCAGGCCTCTTATCAATCGCTCTCTGTATAAACTTCGTCGAAGCGCCCAGACTACCGGATAAGGTCATTCTGAGAGAAAGCAGAACGCCTGACAGCGGATCTCTACCCCGAGCCGCAGTTACAATTTACCACCATAGGCGGGGTACTTTGCCAAAAGGAGCCTCCTCACCTCGAAGAAGCAGCGCGTTCCCAGCTTTTTGGTGAAGTACCCAAAGGCGTCCAGGCGGATGACACGTGCCCCCTTGTTGTAAAGGCTGCAGATGGACGTGTGCACGAACTTCCAACCTGCACGATACAAAAAGCGTACCCGCACGTCAGCAGTAGGTAACGTTCGTCAGAATCAGGCAGGCTCCTTTGCCCTCCGTTTCCCAATAGCAGAGCTTGGTATCAGTTCCCTCGACGTTGAAAACCCGACGGAACGGGAGTGTTCAATCTTCTGTCTTTCGGTTAGAGATCAGGGGATGAAGCAAGCCCAAAACGAGCATCAGCTCGCGCTTGCTTCCGTCCCCCGACTGAGGCACACCCAACTGAACTCATCCAAAATACTCTTTCCGTTAGCGACTTGCGAGCGCCAGGCTTCTCGAGCAAATTGTAAGTGAGAGAAGTTCTCACCAAACGAACAGCCACGACCGCCCCTTCCAATCCTCCCCATGACGACGAGAGAAACTTTTCTTACCCGCGGGAGTCATTGGGTTGATGTCTATCTGCTGCGGGCCAAAGGTGCACCAGACCCGCCGCTTGCTCCCGTCCGCCATCTCTACCTCCAAGACGGGCGCCTCTCCCTTGCGCGTCCGGATTCGCGCTAGGTCCTCCTTGGTCGGACGTCCTGAAAAGGAACCAAAAGCTCTAGCTTCATCATCGGATCTGCACTCTTTGCTGTCACACCTTGATCAGGCACACGAAGTTTGACCGAACTTGAGTCAGCCCGTAAGGTTCAGGCTGAAAAACGTCTTGATGAGTCTGCCTCGACAGATATTTAAGCCCTCCCTCCAATTCGATCGAAGCAAACGGACTCGGGAGAGACTTCACCTTCAGCTTTTCAAGATCAATCAAGTACGCCTCCTTTATTTGGTTCAATACCACAAGTATAGTCTCCACGAGTGACTCCCTTGCGCTCAACAGGAAGCTTGCCTAAGAAGATTGCTACACCTGCATTCTCAACTACGTGGTACAGAAAGAGTCCGGATCATTCAGGAATTGAAAGAATGGCCAATGTAGTTCACCTTCGGGCCAGAACTTGTCCCAGTCAATGAACATCTCCGCAAACTCCGAGTCATCCCCTTTCTGGATAAAGTCCTTAAACTGGTCCGATTCCGGCGATATGTGGTTGACCATGAATTCCACGCACAGATCGTAGCGGTCCGAAATCGTTTTGACGTCATCCCATGAGCCCATCTCCGGGTCGACGCTCGTATAAGCTATCGGTGCAAAACCGCCATCCCCAGAGGAGGGGTAGATCGGCAGCAAGTGGACACTGCCAATGGCGCCTGCAAGGCAGAAGAGTCAGCTCGAAGTCTTGCTTGCACATACTTCTCCTGAGTCTTTACCCTCCCATCAAAATGTTCAGTCTAATGCAGCTATTCATCCCTAATAGAACTCCAATCTCAAGTGCTTTCATTGGCTATAGGAACTGGTGGCTGGAGAGCAACTATATCTCCTATTTCAGAACAAGATGAGCCCTACCGGTGGCAGCATGTTCTACTTGCATGACTACTTGCCTTTTCCGTCTAGCTCCCAGCACTATCTACATCACTAAAGTAGCGTACTTTCAGCTCAACCAATGCAAGCCAAGCTTTGAAGTGAAGGGCCAGAGCAGAATCAAGGGATTTGTTCCAGTTGGACAGCTTAGTCAATTTTGCAAACTCACCTCTCAAGTGGTCGCTGACAAACCGATACAGATCCTTCATGTTCTTCCCAATGCTGTTCCCATACGTGCTCAACTGAACCTGGTTTCGCAGCGTCATAAACGCCAACGGGTCTTTGTCCGACTCGTCGAAGTATCCATTCCGAAACCTCGACTCGCATGTCGCGGTGTCACTGTAGTATAGGTCGTTGAACCCAGGGAAGAGGGGCGTCACCCCAGCCCCGATGGCCATGTTGCGATCCGTCTGCACAGGAATGTGGTTTTAAGCTTTTTGAATATAGCCTGCCCAATCATCAAATTGAGTTTACCACTCAACATCCTTGCATCCTTCCAAGTCAGATAGATGACGTCCAAAAGAAGAGATGTCGGCTGATTGCCAACCAGATAAGGCCAACGTGAGAGGAGGGACGTAGCTGCTGTTTTCGAGATCAGATTCTAGGCTTTCAGCTTCCACCCCTATGGGAAGAGCAGGTGGGTTTAGATTCGAAGGTCAATATCTCCTCCTTTTCCACAGATGTGCCAGAGTTATCGCAACAACATCTAGCAGTTAAAACATTTCAGAAGGTTTCATCAAGGATGCTTTCAAGGGCGTTGCGGTAAGGAGCACTTTGATTGGTTTTAAAAAGCAAAGGTTTGACGAGAGTGGTAATGCAAAAATCTTGAGAACACACTGAAAGCCAGCCAGCATCAGGCTGCGTACCGATCAACTCCACGTTACTTCGGGACATTACCCAACAACGATCTAGAAGGATGCAAGTCTGAATCGAAAAGAAGAAGGCGCCCTTACTGCCCAACTGCCATGAGTTGGAAGATTCTAACTTTTTTGTTCAAAATTGCATAGTAGTATGCATAATCCTCCGAACAAAGAGAGAGAAATTCTCAAGTGCACGATCTGAGCGTACCAGGTGGAGTGCTGGTACTGCTACACATGTAACAGAGATTGACGAAATTCATATATTAAAAAAAAGTGTTTACGCTACTAGAGACGTCGACATATGAGCACGTGTCCACATTACAGCTGATATTGAAGGTAGAGTCTGCAGGACATTGCAACTCTCTCTTTCGGCACGGTTTATTAACCCCTTATTCAAGCTTACCTCCGCAGCCTCTGAGGCTCCCATGTTACTTTTCTGTCCCACAATGCTCCTTGTCCCCTTCACCTGCTGCTTTTGTCCAAACGTCCTGCTGTGCAACCGAAGTTGGCCCGTTTTATGCAGGTCAAATGCACCAGAGCGAAGCTTGCAACTACCAACCAACTTCAGAGGCCTCCTAAGTGTGCAACAGACATTTGAGCATGCCTGATTTGATCGCGGTAGTCTGTCAATAACTCCAAAGCATAATCTTATTTGATTGGAAGTTGTTTGAGCCAAGAGGCAATCAGCTGGTGGCATGGCCGCTCGCTAATGCTAGGCTGACGTGCTCACAAACAGATGCAGGGGCTGTCAAGGTTTCAATGTTGATGTAAGGCTGGAAGAAATGATGTGCAGGAACCAATGATGATGTTGCTGCAGCCCTGCTGGGGCCCGGCTGCAGCCGCCAGGAAAGAAGATGCTCCTGCACCGGCAAGGGGAAAGTGAGGCGCCATGGCGGACACTTTCAAGCAATCAGACGCTGCCAAGTGTCGGGTTTTGGTGGCGTGTCGCCAAGTTGCCAGGTGTCACTTCGTGAAGACTCGACCAAACCCAAACCCTGAAGCATTACGGTGCGGGCCAGGTAAGCCGCCCGCGCCGCCGGCCTCGATCGGTAGTCTGATCATCAAATCCTATATATCGATTGACGGGAGCGCCGGTGGCTTCATTCTATGAAGCTACCAACTCAAGATTATGATGCTCTGTTCTCACACTCTTCAGTAGATGCATTATATATTAGTTGCATCTGCAGCCACGGAAGCAAATCAGCTTCAAGTCACTGTCAAGAAAGTGAAGATTGAACATGGCGCCGGACCCTGTCAAAACTAAACCGCAAGCAGGTGGCGGCGAAGGCCCGTCAAAGCTGTTGGACATGTGCTGCGACGCGTTGCTGGATCAGATTGGCAGCGACGCTGAAAAGCTGACAGCGACATTCTGCTATGCTGGTGCTGTGGAGATTCCGTCTGGTGGTTTGAAGATATTCTACGTGCAGGTAGGGCCGTTGTCACTTTCGTTCCCTTGTGAAATGAAATGATGTCATCTCATTCGAAGGCGAACTTAAGGCCTCAGCACACAGGCTTCCATTGAGTGTGTCGTCAGACGGTCCTGGAAGAACATGTACAAGGGTACTTAAGAACTTGTCAAAACACCGTTTCCTCATATGGATGTACTCACAACAACCAGCTCGAACAGTTTTGAACTACCTAAAATCATTCGAAACAAAACAAAAGCAGTTCCAACGCAGTTGCTTCTCTCTTTTCTGCGCAGTCCAAGAATGGTATGGGTCAACCCAAGATGCTGGACGTTCCCCTTAAAGGAGGGAAGGAGGACGAATTCCAAGACCTCATGAGCGCCTGTGAGGAGGCAACCTTTGGAAGAATGAAGGAGGATGTTCTGGATCCTTCATACAGGTAACTTGAAGGTGTTCTTTGCCGAAGGAAGTTTGCAAGAGCCGTTAAGTCTTTGAATGGTAAATCTCTTGCTTTATCACGACCTGCCTTTGATTCTCCTCTAAAACCAAGATTCTCAGCAAACTCGTTTTACCACTCCGTTTGTCCACGAGTTACGAAGAGCACAACTTGCATTGCTTCCCCTAAATTCTGCTGATTCTGGAAACAACAAGGCTTAGTGCATTGCGAACCACTCAGTCAATATTCGAGTTTCGCTATAGGTCCACATAACCAAAGCCGAGGCACTCAACTCAAAGTCCCCTTAATCTGAACGAAAGCGTTTCTCAAATCGATAATCTGACCTAATGTTGCAGGAAAGCTCTCAAGCTGGGTGAAGATTACTGCTGCACTTTCAACCTGTCCGAATACAGCATCCTGTCCGAAATCCAACGGGTGATGGCTCCGGACGCGCTTGGCATCAGGGCGGAGCTCCACAAACTGAACGTCTACAGGCAAGGAAGCTGCTCCACCTGCTGTGATTGATATTTCGGATATCGTTCTCTTTATGCATGATTCAAAGATCTGTTTGGAACTGACGGATTAGAGAGTTATCAACATGTTTCTTCAAAGGCTGGCAACCGGAGCAAATGCGCAACCTTGATCCAGGAGGCATTGTTCAATCCATTGGATCCAGCCAAGTCCTCATTGAGGACGGATGTGACTGAGGCACTATGCACTCCCCTTAACTCAGCAAGTTCCTCATACGGATGCAATCTAGCTGCGTCAAAAAGGGCTTCGCATTTGCTGCAGTTTTAATTAAAGAGTGAGCAGCCTATCCTGGCAAAAATTTTCGTATACCTAAATCTCTATTTGCTCACAGAACTGGCGACTTTTTCAAGAGCCACGTGGACACACCGCGCCGCGAGGACATGTTCGGCTCGCTGGTGGTGTGCCTGCCGTTTGAGCACGAAGGCGGGGAGCTCCACATCCGCCGCGGCAGCGTGACGTCAGTCATTGACTGGAGCAGCAAATCAGGGAGCGCGATCCAATGGGTCGCGCTCTACTCCGACTGTGAACACGAGGTGATTTGTTCCCTAGAACCAAACCTACGAACCGTTCAGACGCCAGGAGATTAGGATCTTCCAGATGCAAGAATCAGAGTCTCGTCCTCGTCACAATATGCTATTGAATCGAAATGCTGCTCCAACGCCCTTTTCCCAAGAACACTTGTTTGGTTGCATATCTAGACGAAAGTTGTTCTCCTTCATCAAGAAGACGTGATTACCTTTGCTCTGAAGCACCAGACTTGAGTTTAGGGAGGAAGGATTCCTGGTCAACAAAAGGGATTCTGTGGGCTTGACATCAAACTCTGTGCACGATTGCAGGTGAAGGAGGTGACCCGCCACTACCGCGTCACGCTGACGTACAATCTCTACGCGGACGCCCGCCCCGCGCCAGAGAGGCCGTTCGGACCATCGTCGGACATGCGCCACGTGCGCCTTTACCAGACGCTCCTGAATTCTCTCAGTCAGCAGAGCTTCATGTATGACGGCGGCAGGCTGGGCTTTATGTGCCAGGTAAGTGCCAACCCTTCCCGCTTAACGAGCTGTTTGGATCTCTGGTTAGGTCTGGCCCCCTGTCCAACTTTCTTTCTTCTCTGAAATCTGTGTTTGACAAGAGTTGCTATCATTTTGAGGCAGGCCTCCTCCCTTCTCCGTGCAGGTTTATGGCTTTAGAGTTTGTCGGATTCTGATGGTTTTAGGGTAGGGGTAAGGTCCAAAAGGGGCGTTCGCTCTATCCTTCGATCGTGTCCTAGTCAAGGGACCGGAACGCTGTCGCGCCTCGATGTCGTACAGCCACTTTGACAGCGAAAGTAAAAAGTGCAAGCACGTCAGTGCTGTACCCTCAAATCTGACCCTTGAAGGTTCTGATTCTTTGACTCGTGAACAGGTGACTTGCGCGTTGCAGTAGCCTTCTTTACGACTTTAGGAGAGACCCAAGAACAGTTTGCTAGCACCGTGACGGCCTTGTTGACTCAATTCAGATGTGAAGCAACATACAGGATTGCAAGAAAAATTGGATTATGTACGTCGGAACCTTTACATTTTAGAATTGAAATTGGAACCCTCCATTCCACCTCCATACTACGATGCGTACTTACCCTTAATCATCAGACTAACCACACCCGCCCCTAGTTGGCACTTACTATTTCACTATCCCCAGATCAACGGCTTTTTAAGGCTTTCCTTTCTTTCAGCACCGCTACCCCCACACGAGCCACGCCTTCGCCGAGCGCCCCGCGCCGCTGCTGAAAGGCGCGGACGCCGTTCTCTTCGCGGATGCGAAAACGCTCGGACTCCACGTCCGATTCGTACACTTGTACAAGCTGGAGGGCGACACGGAAGGTGAGGAGGAACCGGAAACGGACGCCGATTCGGACGGCGAAGAGGTGGCGCCTCGCAGGATTCCGGCGACGTCGCAGACCGGAACGGGAGCGGACGTCGTTTCGCAAGATGAAGAGCTGAAAGCGGACGGGTTCAAGGTCGTTAGGAAGACAAAAGGGGCGGTCACGC
The DNA here is from genome assembly GCA_000708835.1 of Klebsormidium nitens. Taxonomy (NCBI): domain Eukaryota; kingdom Viridiplantae; phylum Streptophyta; class Klebsormidiophyceae; order Klebsormidiales; family Klebsormidiaceae; genus Klebsormidium; species Klebsormidium nitens. The sequence goes on along the minus strand of DF236975.1, from coordinate 48,153 downwards.
AGAGGCGCTTTACGAAGGGTCGCGTCACAGGCTACGGAAACGGGCTGATCGACGTCTTGGCCCCGCTGTCTGGATTGGATTACACACATCGGACCAACATGGCCCACGCCCATGAGTTCAGGTATACGTTCACCTCGATGACCGAGGAGCGTCAGAAAGATATCGAGTGGTGCATCGGCCATTCCAAATTCTGGGATGTGGGCAAGTTTGGGGTGGCGGAGGGAAATGAGCCGAGCATCAACTACTACTACTGCGCGGCGGCCATGCTCGTAACCGTGCCAAAGTGGGGCGAAGAGCGCGAAAAGATCTTTAGGCAGGTCGAGTAGGATCTGGAGCTTTAATCTGCAGTGCTCCTGTCCAGCATTTACACGCACGTTACGATCGGGTAGCAATCGTCCTTGTGAGACTGCTTCGTTTTTTTTTTAACAACAGCCTTGGTCCTCGTTGCTGTATATAACTTGAGTACACCCTAGAACCCATCGTTTATAACCGGTACAATAGACATGTACCGCATGCCCCGCTGTTATCCTTTCTCCGTAACAATGGCGATCCTTGTTGGAATGGGTATAATGAGCATGTGTGTCTTAACACAGGCTTGCGAAGCCATGTGCTGAGTTGGTAAGAGCATCTATAACGCGCGCTGCCCGGGCGAGTCTCCAGGTATTCACATATATAATTCCCGTATGTGCAGGCTTCAATTAAGTGCCAGACGGCTGGCAGCGCATGAGCTCACCTCAACGCACACAATGCTATAGGTGCACGATGCTTAAGCTCTCACTGCTTCAGCTAAACGCGGCGAAGTTTCCACCATAAGCCTGATGTACAAACTCAACAAGTTTTAAGCTTCAATCATTTGCCGCTGACAGCTCAATCCGTTCAATGCAACAGCCGAACGAAGCTCGGAGCTTACCAGATCAAACGGTCGCGCTTTCAGTCTTGAGACAGCGACATCTGGCATGGTGCATGGGTTTGCGGTTTGTTTTGAGGCTAGCTAGCTGAGAAGCGGCGCACGCTTGATGAAGATTGACTATCTTGCACTGCCTAGATCTGTATCACGGCTTTTAGCTTCCGTAAATGATCGCGTCCGGCCTTCGATCACTGTCGTCACATTGTGCGAGAGGTTTGTTCATGCAGCTTATCATGTCAAGCGGGGACCCATGGCTCCGTCACTCGATCGAAGTTGCACGATGAACTGACATAACGCCCGGTTATGCGCATGATCTATCCCCAAGCGAATCGAAGGTTACGTCAGCGTCCAGCAGGCTAGTACCATTTAACACGCGGGCCCAAAGCCTACATTATAGCCTGTGACTGACATGATCTCGAATTGTCGGATGCAGGTGATATATGAATCATGCATTACGTGGACTCTTGCATGTTCAATATCATGAGCACAACTACTGTGCCAATTGAAGCATACGATGATGCTTGGGACAAGATTATCGCCTAGACCGGTTCCTTTTGCAAGGGCTGATACCCTAGATGCATCTTGACTGGGTTTGACGGCACCCTTGCAAGGGTTTGACGGCACCCTTGCAAGGGTTTGACGGCACCCTTGCCTGGGCGGTGACCGATACCAAACACAAGGACTCAAGAATATAGAGCAAGATGATCAAGAAACTGAAATCCTGAGATCCTCCGCGCGTGCTTGACACAGATACGAAGCTACTCGATGACATAGCTTTTCTTCACGCTTCTGTCAGGTTTAGCCTTGGCACGATGTTCATCGACTGCAGCTCTTGGAACAGCAGCTTACACGCGTACGGCAGCTTCATCGTGGCTATATTCTGGCTATTCTTACAGTACGAGCAGAAGCCGGCTTTCAGCTTCTTGTCGAAGTACCCTAGCAACCCGCATTTCGTGCACACTTGCACCTCGAACTGATCGCTGGAGATCATAAGCCGCTCCAAGATCATCATGCTCGCCCCATAAGCTATGAGGCAGTCGCGCTCCATCTCCCCCAGCCGGAGCCCGCCGTCGCGGCTGCGCCCCTCGGTCGGTTGTCTCGTGAGGACGACACGGGGGCCCTTTGCGCGCGCGTGCATCTTATCGAGAACCTGGGGGTACAAGGATGTGTAAGATTGAGACTTCAATTTCCAGGGGGCTCAGGTCATATGAACTCCGCATTGATAAGTTGGCCAAATGGACGAAGCAGGCCCGCAAACCCTGAGCGACAAGAAAGCCAAAGCTCAAGATCGACCTGATCAATAAACGGAAGCGAGCTGAGGAGCACAGCTAGCCAGCTGGCAGCTATTTCCGGCAAAATCTGCCACGCCTTCGTTTTCTCAAACAAGAAGGAGGTGATGAGCACGCAATCGATTAATTTTATTGTTCCAAGAAGCAGTCTCACCGAATTTTTCGGCCGTAACGTTCCGAAGAAGCATCCGCCGTAAGGTTTCGAAGAAGCATCCATTTGTAGCAAAAGCAAAAGGCCACCAAACACTCCTCACCATATGCTTCAGCTTCTGGTAATACACCGGCCCCATGAATATGTACGCCTGGAGCGGCTCCCCGCTGATCCCCGAGTAGAGGAAGTCCTTGCCGCTGTAACTAAACCCGTGCTGCACCAGAGTCGCGCTAATCGCTTCGACGGTGTCGGCGTGACCGCTCGGTTCACCGAACGCGGTGCCGTAGTGAAACCGGCCGCTGCAGACGCCCGCCTTAGAGCCCAGGAGCTCGATCATTTTGCCGACAGTCATGCGGCTGCGAAAGAGGACAAGGGAATCGGGTTACTCAAGGTCGGCCACTTTGCAAAAGCTGGTAATCTCCGTTGATTGTCCTGCGTACTGCGTTGTACCCTCTTTAAATACATATTATGCTTTTCGATTCCAGAAGACAGGTTGAAAGTAGCTTGCTTCGAACAAAAATCCGACCTTCGCGGAATGTGACAACAAAGAAAGCCGCTCAGAGCCAGTTGTCCGGTCTGGTAAGAACCAGAATGACAGCAACGTCAAGACTTTCAAAGTCGTTCTAAACCTCAGGAACTGTGACGCCTCTCAGGCACGCAAAGTGCAAAGCGGGAGACTGGGTTGTAGCACGCCTCCTGTCGCGCCTACTGTTTGCCTACCTTTATCCTACTTTCTGCCGTCACAAAAGCAGTGCAAACACAGGCACGGACGCAAGCAAAACGGGGATGCGAACAGACAGCAGTGGAGCCAAGCATCCAGAACTAGCTGGAAGAGCTCCCTGAGGAAAAGGTGGTCACGGACCTGGGGAAGCCGTGCGGGTTCATAATGAGGTCGGGGCAGATCCCTCGCTCCGAGAACGGAAAGTCCTCCTGTTGCACGATCGTCCCGCACACGCCCTTCTGCCCGTGCCGGCTCGAAAACTTGTCGCCCACTTCCGGGCGCCGCGTGTGGCGAACTAAGGCCTTGACGACGAACTGGTTCTCGTCGTTGCTGGTGATCAGCACCTTGTCCACGACAGCGGTCTCGCCGGCGGGGCCTTTGTACGTTTGGGGGGTGGCCTTGAAGAAGCTGCAAAGGAAAGAACAGTTTAAGACTGAGTTCCTGTACTCAAATGGGTCCTGGATAGAATTCTCTATCTTGTTCAAATGTAGAGACAGCGGTGATGTCTTCGATGAAGCGCCTTCAAGGTCCTTCAAGGTGGATACCATCTACGACGCGCCGCATGATCCGGTCCAACATCGGCAATTCCTTTTCGGGTCCTCTACTCTCGACCACAGCGCTCTGATATACAGAGAACCACTTTGCAGACGCTTTTGGAGAGTCGAGGCTCGTTCCGATATTGGCCGAAGCGTTGCGTACACAAGGTGGACCCACTCTTGAGCGGTCACATACAACTCAAGTCACGAGGAAACATATCGGAGATGCAGACAAAGTGACCAGGCAATTCGGACGCTTTCGGACGGCGGTCCTTACCTGTCCGGCAGGTTGGCGGGGTTCGGCACGTCCATCTCGCGCGTGTTCTTCGGGCTCTGCTTATTCACGTACACGTCACCCGGGCGAATCATTTCTCCGGCCGCCGCGATCCCGTCGGCGTCGAGCAGCGCGTACCGTTGGCTCGCGCCGAGGGATCCCCCCGGGGGCGCGACGATCCGATCCTGCGTGCGGTTCGCGTATTTTCGGAGGGACGTTGCATAGCGGCGGATGACGATGCACCGGCCGAACCCGCGGTCGAGGGACGCCTTGTTCATCACGATCGCGTCTTCGATGTCGTACCCGCTGTAGCTCATGACGGCCACGGTGGCGTTCTGCCCCGCACCTAGCTTGTCGAAGCCAATCTGCGGAAAAAGGTGAGCAAAGCCCTGTTGAGAGACTGAAGCTAACTGTAATAACCCACTGATCTGTCAAGGCCAATTGCACGGAGGGGTGCGGATCGGCTTGTTTTTCCAAGATCGTCACTTTCAGATGATCAGCTCAGTGCATGACACCAGCAGCCGACGTGACATCCTGGCATTCACCGGCTCTGTCGAGGCTTCTCTGTGGACGGGTTAAGGATCGGGGCTGCCGAAAGCGATTGAGGCGCTCTTTAAGCATCGAACCGCATGCACTGGATTTCTTCAGCGCTTCCCTTGCGTTGGAATGTATTCCTTTCCAGATATCATCTTGACTCAATCACATATTCTTGATACCTTGAAGTGGGTCTGCGAAGCTTAACAGCTCGATTATCGCTTGCAATAATCTGTTCGAGGATGGTCCCAAGAGATGACACAGCCAAAACGCTTGGTCGATTGGGTCCGCTTTGAGGATCAGACAGTTCTTGATGCACCTTCGTGGCCGCCTAAAATGAAACAAACTTCTTGCAAAGCCAGGCAGCGATGCCCTCGGAACGGGGATGCGAAAGCCGGATAAGTAGATGCAAGCGCAACCTGTTGTCTGCGCCTTACCAGGCCGATCGTCTTGGTGGTCAGCAACGGCCTCTGCGGGTATACCAGGAGGTACAATAGCGTATCCATCCGGTACAGCTGGTTATACGCTATGTTGCCCATCGCCTGCTTGCCCATAGCGCACTGGTACGTGTTTCGCGGAGACTGGTTGTGGTGGGGGTATGGAATCAGCCCGGCGCAGACCCCCAGGATTGTGAACGGCTCGATCTCGATGTGGGTGTTGTCTGGGCCGGCGTCGCATTCGTACATGGCAATCTGCGCAGATGCAAAAAGGGGGCGTTGGTCGAGCGTCAGTAAAAGCAGAACCACTCTCCCCGCTCTTAAAGCCCAGTATCGTCTAGAAAGCCGTCTAGAAAGCATGGCCCCATCTCCACATTCTAATTCACACTCCGCTGTCCAACTTGGACCTTCTCTGACCATGTTTGGTAGCCGCATAATAGCCCTTCCATAAAGATGTAAAAAGACAGAAAGCCTTCACCGCCCAGGCAGCAAGACTGAGAACTCGTGCGATGAGAAAATGACTCAACGGACATCAGCTCCTTGTTCACGTCGAGATACTCCACCAGCCCCTCCCTCAGAAAGTCGTAAAACATGCGGTACCCCTCCCGAAATTCCTCCATACGGTTTAGAAAAGAATCTGCCCAGACTGCCTAATCCGAAACCCCAGAACAACTCACCAGACTGTTATTCTCCTCGTTCACGTCGAGATACTCCACCAGCCCCTCCCTCAAAAAGTCGTCAAACGTGCGATACCCCTCCCGTAACTCCTCCATATGGTGCGCCTTGACGCGCGAAACCCCCTTGTCCGCAATCACGAGCGGGCGGCACACGCGGCCGCCGTCCGACGCGATGTAGACGCACTTCTGTCCGGTATGTACATGGACGGACACGAACTCTCCTACTCTACCCGCACGCCGGAGCCTCCGAATGGCATCTGGGGAGGGGGAGTAAAGGCTGTAATAGTCTTTCCCGAGATTGTCAGGGGTTACTTTACAACGTGCGAACCGGATCTCGGAGCTATCACGAGAGGGTGAAATATTGCATGTTCCGTTCCGGATTTGAAGGGATTTGGAGGGACCTAAATAGGAAAGCAGTCATATGGGACTTCATGTACTATCAGCTTGAGCAAGAAGGGCCTGGCATCAAGGGGAATTCTCATTCGCTTTCAAAGCTTTGAGAAACTGCATTACACCAGGGACGAATGCAGTTGCTATGCGAGGCTGAATACAACGTACACTTTCAAGAAGGTCCACCGATACCTTTTTTGCCTTTCTTAGCGGAGGCGTCTTACCTGCGAGCTTGTGCGGTTTTCTATGTACACCTAAGATGCTTCCGTTGAGGAAGACGAGGTAGCTGCTGGGCGCGTGGAGCTCCGCGCCGGACAGCAGCGCCAGCTCTTCCACCCCCAGCGTTGAAGCCTGCCATCGCAAGAAAGGGGCCGGGTCAGAATGCTGGTCAACAGATGCGGGTATTGTTGTGTCATCAGCCCTTCCAGGCCCACCGCTGAAGCCTGTCGTGAACATCTCCAAAGCCGGGTTGTAAAGCTGCGGGGTCTTGAATGAAAGGAGGCCTGCCGTCAATAGGGGGCGAAACTTCGAGTTGATTGAAGAACGTCGCAAATGGAGTGCGTTGCGGGCATCACGGAATATAAAGAAAATTGGATATTTTCCCAGTTCATCCGCTGATATGAAACAGTTACAGAGTTGAATATGACGACTCAACACAGGGCTTAGGAGAAGCGAGCAAACACCGCAACCCTCGAGTGCGGCTTATGTGTTAGATTGGACCTTTCGTGAGGTTTTCCATGAACGCTACTCCGCGCTTTCATCCCAGATCCTTAACATTTTGCGAGCAGTCAATTTCTCAAAGTGACCTTTGCAGGCGTCCAAAAAGGTCAAGGAAAAGCGGAATCGTCTTACCAGCCTAACGATGGGTCCTTCCTCTTCGTCGGTGGTCACGTGCGTCATGAGCGCCAGGTTCTTCACCAGGCCGCACGCCTCGCCTTCGGGAGTGTCGGACGGACAAAGCATGCCCCACTGGAAATAGAAAACGTTAGCAGGTCAGAGAGTACAAAACACTTTGAAACTTACGAACCGATCGAGCAACGCGGAGCAAATACCTTTCGAAAGAGGGCGATCGAGGGACCGTCCTGAAGCACAGCAAGAGAAGCGGGAGGGCAACAGAAGAGCTCAAGCGCGGTAAGCAGACACTTACTGACTTTACTTGACTTCGATGAGGACATTTAAGGTGCGACGTCCTGGGGTCTGGCAAGAGACAAAGCAAGGGACGACACTAGGCAAGCTCACAACTCTCCCTGCAGAATCTTAATCCTTTAGGAATTCTGACGAAAGGCGATCATTCGGAAAAGTGCACAGCCAATCTGACACATATTGACTGGACAAAAAAACAGTAGCCGCCTTTCTGCGAAACACTCGCTCACCTGGCTGGGTTGCAGAGCGCGGGGTCCGCTGACTTTCCGCGTCTTTTCAAACTGGGACGTGATCCTCGTCATGTGGCCCAGGGCCGCGATGAAGGACAGCCGGGACAGCACCTGCATATAATCCCAGAACCTCCGTTTGGCCACAATTCAACCATTGACAATGAGGATCAGAGGTCAGGTCGCAAGTGCAGCGAGTTTGGCTCAAAGGACTCGCAAAACCTGCCGAATGAAAGTCCGCAAAGTCGAAACTATGCTGATGCTTCGAAGCACGCTTGACGATGAAGTGCTTGCTCCGCGAGTCCCAATATCCCACATTGAAACATAGGTGGTACATACGAAAGAGCGGCAGCCTTGAAGAATCCACACAACGCTCGCCCAAACATAGATCCAATACCAATGTTCTATATCCCCTACCAATGTTGTATATTCACGAATGTCAACCTTTACGTCTCTCACCTGCGTGACTCCCTTCCTGTCCATACGGAACCGCTTGACGGTCCAGTTGCCGCTCGAGATCGCGTGCTCCAGGCCTTTAGTGATCGTGTCCGGCTTTATGCACTTGACGACGTCGAAGAGCGTCGACCGGTTGGCCTTGGACAGCGCCTTATCCGTCTCCTTGCGCAGGTCGCTGTTCATGCGCTTGAACAGGTCCTGCATTTGAGAAAGTCAAGGGGCTTGCTTGTCTGCGTTCTCTTCCGCTCAATCGATGGAACCTGATGGTCTTGTCGTCAGATCCTGAGTTCGTCGGCGACGTCTTTCCACCGCAACTGAAATGATTTTGAATACAGAGTAGATGAGTCGAGATAAAAGGCTCTTTGCAGACAACTTTGTGACCAAAGCAATACACCGACGGGTTAACTTCAGAGCGCAGGGATACCAACCCAGGTAATCTACCAAGATCCCGTCAGAAGTACGCTGAAAAGAGAACAAGACCCCGTCAGAAGGCCGCTGAAAGGGCAACACGCGACAATGTCATCTTGGTAAGAGCCTACGTTCCTAATTTTAAGAACCGGTGAGCAGATTCTTCGGTCAGAACTCACCTCGAACAGCAGGGAAAGCAGCTGTCCGGCAAGCTCCAGCCGCTTGTTGCCGTAGTAGTCCTTGTCATCGACGGCGTCCTTGTTCAGAATCGCCTCCAGCATGCGCCGGATCATGACACCGATGTAGATGCACTTGCCCTTGAAGTCGAACCGGTTCACCGGCACGTGGGCGAGCACCACGTTTGAAAGGATGTCGCGGGCCTCGTCCACCTGGCGGAACGGAACGGAAACGGAATGCGTATGTTTGGGGTTATTTGATGCTGAAAGATTGGGGCCCACTCCTTGCGAGAAAGCAAGACTTATTATTAATTTCGTAGATATTCTTGCGATTGGACTGCAGCAGGTCGAACCCGGTAGCCGGGCACATGCGCCAGGGCCACGTTTGCCAGGATGTCGCGCAAATCCTCCACCTGACGGAACGAAACGGAAACGGAATGCACAAGTTCAGGGTTGTGTTGCGGAAAGTGGGGGGCCACTCCTCTCAAGAGGAGCGGTAATCGACATAAACCGTGACTAAACTGCGCAAGTCGAACAGAACGGAACAGTACAGGACGAAGAAATGCAGGAAGTGCAGCTTTTGGGGATTGAAAACGGAGTACGAAATGTTTCTTGAGAGCAGTAGTGAGATCTGTGCTTCTTAAGAGACAATGCTATGATGAGACTGTAAGCAGCACCGCAAAGGAACATGACACGACACTCCGGAGTTTTTCTGATGTTTCAAGTTTTGAATCTGCATCGACTGACTGCGTCGTTTGAAAGGTAAACGCAGGCCTGCTTGCCAAGCAGGTCTGCTTGTAAGTCTCGTTCCACCAATTTTGACGATACTCACTGGAAGACGTGACATGGCCACGGGCTCGAGATACAAACAAAGTGAACAATGAAAGAGCTTTTCGGTCATGATCAGAACCCCACAGAAGCTCGGGTGGATCCTCAGACCCAGAAATCCGGAACAAGTGTAACAGATGACAGGAGCGGTTGTCAAAGTCATTTGAACCGCTCACCTTGTGCCGCTTCGTCTTGACCCACATCTGGCGCCCCGTCTTGACCTTGGCCCCGCAGTACTCGAGCGCCTGCTGCTGTGTGAATATGCCCAGAGCAGCGCACTCCTGAATGGAGGGCGCCAGCAGATCCGCGTAGACGGGGTCCATTCCCACCATCTGCACAATCTCCTGGTCGCTCGCCATGCCCATCGCTTTCAGAACGACCACGATCGGGACCTGAGAGCGGAAAGGGCACCGGAGCAAAATCAGCTTGGGAGGTGTCAAACCAAGTCGAAGTATATTCTACATCAATGTTGGGGTCTGCAACCGCAAAAAGATCGACTTCGTATTGTCGGCTTTCTTCCATTCCAACCAGGGAAGGACAGCCTTCCGGCAGTGAGCTTTCTAAAATCATTTTGTAAAGCGGACTATAAGCGTGTCTCCAGCCGGCCAGCATAACCCTCTGCCGACTAAACGGACCCATCGGACTCCCTTGATTAAGACCTTTGGAAAAGGTTCTGAGCTTGGTTCAGAATGTGCCGCTTACCTCGTCCCCGAACGTGTTGTGCCGCAGGAAGATCCTGGTATTTTTGACGATGATGTTGGTCTTGCTCTTGCGCTCGTGCGTGCTGCTCGTGACGCTGGCCATGACGTTGCCGTTGTTGTCCGTATCGATGATGATGCGATTCTTGGACAGCTGCTCCTGGATCAGAATTACCTTCTCTGTACCACGTACCACGAAGTATCCACCGGGGTCCAGCGGACACTCCCCTGGAAAGTTCAATAGGACATGGCTTGAGAAAGCGTTTTCTCACGTGGCTCTTTTCTCACGTGGCTCTTTGGTAACACACAGCCCGTAAATTGGACCAAGTGTCGCTGCAAACTTGCACCAACATGATTCTTGAGGAACCAAGCGCGAAGCCTTAGCTGAGCTTTGGCTGTCGCTAAGAAGGACCGGTTATTTGACGGCCTTTTTGAGAGAAGGAACCCTTCTTGGGAGTTGGTGTGCCTGAGAACGCTGACGAAGAAACAAAGATGAAAGCTTTTCCAGAGGAAAGGGCAATCGACACAGTTCCCCCTGCTAGTCAGATCTGAAGCACAACCGTTCGCTAGTCTGTGTAAGACAAGCCAAAGCAGCTCCCAAGACCTCATACTTGTCAGTCCCTTGGACCACGGAAAGTGTGACTTTTGCGTCATCATCAATCTCTTCTCACAATCAGTCTTTATGTCCGCTTGATCGGCGTCTTGCCTTCTTGGTTACACCTGGCGAGACAGCACGCTCGAGGCAATTTCCGACTTCATTAGCCGTTACGAACCCACTCTCTGCCGTTAAATGTTTGCCTCGCAGAAGAACAAACCACTCTACTTAAAGCACCCTCCGTTGACCTGGCCCTCACCTAGTTCCGCCAGCTCCTCCTCGTTTTTGTCCTTCAGCACGCATCGGCTGCTCCTCAGCATAAGTGGCATCCTCCCGATCACAATCGCGCCCTGCCCGCCCTTCCCTTTCCGCACCACTAGTTCCTTCCCACGTGTGTACTCGACATCCACGCTGATGGGCGCAGCGTACGTCATGTCGCGCAGCCGGCACTTCTGAGGAGTGATGCCCTCCTGCGGACGTTGCAGGTTTCAGATTTTAGAATATCGGGGTGTCAAGGTTCTCAGGATCTACAGGAAAAACTGTCGCGTGCTGCTGTCATAAGGATACACAGAAATGCGAAGAACTCAGTCTATCCTTGATGTGGTCCGGCAAGAAAAGTTATTCGGTTCAGAAGGATCGACAGCCGGAAGGCAGGGGGAGTTTCGTACAAATACGTTGATAGGGATCACACCAGTTTTCGGGTCGACGCATCCTGATCCTTACCCACAACATATGTACCTGACGTTGCGTCTTCAGACACAAGAAAGCTTCATAGACTGTCTTGCGTCGATTTCTACTACCAACCTAATCCACGTAAGGCAGCAGGAGACGAGCAGAAAGTTGTGTACGCTTCTATAAGAATGTTCGGGAATGGCAAATAAATACTTTTGACAAGTCGTGACCTTATCAAAACACCAATGGGGTCAGCAGGGGCCAGGGCAGCAATCAATGGAGCACAAAAGAACGAAAGACAAGGAACTGGCATCTGTCAGAACCACTAACAATATATCTAGACCGTGAAGCAGGCGCAGAACGCACGAGTCTCATGACGAAAGCACTGGACTTACTTGGATGAGGTCCACTTCGATGCAGGGCTTCCCGACATAGATGTCGGTGTAGCGCAGGAAGAAGTTGGGGTCGGTGTCGCAGGTGACTTTGACGTTGGCCTTGGCGCGGATGATGTTCTTGAGCTCGCAGTTGATCAGGTAGTTGAACGAGTCAATGTGCTGCTTCACCAGACCGCGAACCTGCAAGCAGGGCCAGTCACTTTCAAATTTGGTGCAGATTCCTTTCAGTCAACTTCGTGCTCTTTCGTTCCTCTTTATCGTTGGGTGCTCCTTACCTCCCTCTCCAATCCTTTCACATGATCTGTGTGTGCAAGACGCCTTCGAGGTTGCACGACAGCTCAATGCTGCAGATCAACCAGCTCTTCCAGCGGTCCAGTACATAAGATGTGGCCAGCATTGAAGCTGACTACCTTGTAGGATCAGAAGGTGAATCAGAATGGCCCTGCAATCTGTGTCACACCCAATCAATTCCATAGCTGGATCCGATTGCATAGCGAACTGGACAAGACAGCCTACAGAGGTTCTACTAGCATTTTGCAAGGCACCGCACGCGCATTCAACATTCTGACGGTCTTTCAACACAGGGTCTGAAACTGCTAATCCAACAAATTTTGGAGAAACCCATGAGCAGAATCCACAAGCTCGCAAATCACCATGGCTTCTCTCACCTTGAGAAAGGCCGGCAGCAGCTCGAACTTGTCCACTGCGCTCTTAATTGGCTGCGTCAGCTTCTGCGGATCGTATAGCACTCTCTCCAGCTCCTTGTCCGAAGCTGCCCGCACGTCTTGGGCCGCCAACTTGGCATCCACACCACTCTTGACGTCCGCTTTGCTGTCCTCAGATCCATCTATCACTTTCCCAGGGTGCACCCCGCCCGCAGCGGCTGCGGCTGATTCGGGAACCCGTCCAGGGTCTGGTTTGACTTTTTCTTCTGCTTTGGGGGGCCGAGCGCGAGCCAGGTTTGGGGCCCTGCGACCTGAACCCCCAGAAGGGAGGGGGGGGCGGCCCGAAGTTGAGGGACGTGTGCCAGTATCAAGCTGCAAGAGGAAGAGTTGTTCGTGGATGGAGTCCTGAGAGACGAAAAGGGGCACAAGGAAAAATTGACTGTACCTGTTGCAATCAGCTATTCGCCTGTGTGTGACAGCACCAAGTGCGGGATTCCGCATGAATTATGCCATAGGAGCACGGTGCGACGCATGGTAACGGTGGAGCTTCCTGAAAGAAGGTTTCTGCAGCAAAATTGCTGCTCGTGTGTTCAAGTCAAGGGTTTCCAATCCAAGCAGTTTGTTACAACAGGTGTGGCTTGCAATGCTGTCTCTTGAGTGCTCCTCTAGAATTTTTTTGAGAACCCAAACGAGGGTCATAACCAGCGACACTGCACCACCATATCATCGAAAGCTTACTGTCCTTTGGTTGAACTATCCCCACTTATGTGAGGTGGGCGTACAGGGCAAGACTCGTGATGTCCACAATTTGAAAACTCCATGAGGATGTGATTGATTCAATTGATGCTTACCTGGCCGGTGGTATACCCTGCCGCTCGGTCCACATCGGGACGACCGGTGGTCCCTGCTGCGGGCTTGACATCGTCCTTTGTATCCATTGTCCTCACAGAGCAGGCCGAACATGCGTCCTTTTCTACACCTCAGGTTCTGCACAAAGTGCGTGAACCCTGGCGCCAGCCACCGCCGGTCGAAGCTAATCCTTCAAACCACAGACCGAAGATAGAACCAGAGGTATGGTCAAATGGGATAAAAGGTCCCACACCTTTCTAGAATTGCCAAAAGTTGCAGAATTGCCACCATATTGAAGCACAAGGCCAAGGAGCACTTCTGATGCAGTTGATTTGAGCTCTCCACAGCGGATGATCAACATCTCTCAAACAAGCGGTGTAATTAAGTTCAGCTCAACGTTCATGAACGGTTCTTCGCGCTGTTTTGCCGGTTTGTGCCGTTGTGACTGTGACAATCAAAATCCGTCTACCGAGAAGAGGCGAAGTCATTGCATATAAGCGGCACTGCAAAGCGACTTTTCACACTGTCCCCGCAAACTCGCGCGGCTGCTGTCGATTGGACCAGCTGTGCGGCGGCCGCGCAACCCCAAATCTCCAAATCTCGTATAAAACCCCCGGGACAAGCTCGGACTTTAATCGACTGGCGCGGCGGCGCGCTGTGCACGATCTGGCGCGCAAGCGGACGTACGTACTGCTCAGCCTCTGTTCGGAACGCGCGGCTCGGTCCGGCAGCCCTGCCTGGTTTAGGCTTTTCAGCCATTTGCAACAACCGCAATTCTACTCTGCAAAGCAGGTCGGCAGTTTTCCTTTCAACGGCGCGCGCTGCTTCAGTTGTACGTGCCCGCGCTTGGCGTGCGCTTGCAAGTCCGCCATAAACAGCAACAAGTACTGGCAGCTGCAAGCCTGAAAAGGCTAAAAGAAGAGCAGCTGCAATCCAAGTTTCTCCTGCTCGCAAGCAATACTTGTCTGGTCCAAAAAGATCTGTTAGTTAGAAAGGCATGCGCTAGACATTCACGGCAAGCTGATCACAGCCAGGTTGCTCGTGTATATAAAACATCAGCTATCGTTTTGCCTGTTGCCATACATGTCAACGTATTGCCACCCCGAGTTATTCCAGACTCTGTCGGCAGCGATTTCGAGCTTTCGCTTCGGAGATCCAAGTCCCTCCTAGCTGCTGAGGGCCTAAGCTGCCCAGGAGGTTGCAGACTGCAGCTTTGCTCGTCCCCAAGGTGAACGGCCTCTCCACGGATCAGTGCAGAGGTGGAACAATGACAAACTCAGCAGTAGCTCGTTTTCAGCCCAGCTTCATCTCTGCTTCGAAGGATGGAGTACACGTCCTATCTCCATCGGATGGGGTCCGGATCAACAGGTTCGATTCTTCTTGCCGGATTGGGGAACATAGAAACGTTGTGAGTACCCAACATAAGCTGCTTTTCTAATCAACTGATCAGTTGTCTGTGCTACGATCTTCCACTCAGGAAACCGGCAAGTTAGCATCCCAGCGGGTTTTATTTATTGCAGTGTTTACACCGCTAAGCCTGTTCTTGCTCCAGGTTATTTGTCGTGCGGCTGATGTCCCTGACTCAGACACTTAGCTGCCTGTGCGGCGTTCTTCTCATTTTTACAACTCTCTCCCTCAGATCAAGATTCTTGCAGGCATACGCCAAGCTTGACCCAGACGGTTCACACAAATTTAAAGGAAGTGACGACTCTTTCAGCGTCTCGTATGCAGAGGCTTGTCTGATCTGTCCTCGTGGCTCTTCGTGTGTAGCTTCCACAATCAAACGTGTCGGGTTCAGAACCTGTGCACTATTGTTCCATTTTTAAGGAGCATCTGAACAAGAACATCCCTGCTTCTGCTGTGTTTAAACATGCGACATATCCTTGCGACCATCCGTACTGCTCGCAAATTGAAGCTGTCTATGTTTGCAAACAGAAACGAAGCAAGGCTTTTACCGATCTGGCTCCTTCTGAACACTTTACTAGCAGATATTGTCTCTACTACGAATCTAGAAAATTAAAATCAGACCTTCCGGTCTTCAATGAAAGGGGTGTGTTTTCTTTGCCCTCGACAGATGAGCTTACGTCAGCCAAAGCAATCGGCCGTCGCAAAGAGCCACCTGACAAAACATTTGGTTCCTACAAATGGTAATCAGTTTTATGCATTACAACAGATAAATCGGAGAAGCTGGCTGGTGCGGGCTTCCGCAGGAAGGGAAGGTCGGTCACCTTATGAGAGGGAGAGGTTCAAGGTGTGGAAATCCGCGAACGCTTTGAAGTCTCTGCATTGTTCTTCGTGAGGATTTCAACGAGAAATAGTCTTGTAACCTGGAAGCACTCCTGTAGCTTGAACAATACCCGAGCCGTGCTGGGGGCCCAAGGTTAAGCCTTTTGCATACAGACAAAGAAACTCGTCTGCAATACTGCTCTTGGTTGCTCATTTTTGATCTCAAATGCTCAAACTCTCTTGACCTTAATGTTGCAAGCCTGGAACAGAACTCGATTCGGTGCTATCTTCACGTGGAAATGGCCCGACCTTGGTCTACGCTACCTTCAAAACGTTCATTGAGGTGCTTGAACACTCCCCAGAATGGTCTACCACATTCAGATTACTTGCATATATACAGGAGGCATTGCGCGAAGAGGAGTTGCGGTCGGAGCAGCGTCGCAAGCCTCGTCCAGAGTTGCGGCTCGAGCACGTAAGCTCCTCCGGACACAGACTCTGCTCAAAGATTTGCGGCTTGACGGAGACACAGTTCTAGATCAAGGCTTGTATTGAGCGACCACGTTATCAGTAGGAGTTTGCATTATCTCCGTTAAGAGAATCTGCCTCTTCTAATCGGCACAGTCCCTCTGCCGCCCTCCCCCTCAAGTTGATCATCCCTTCCCATTCAAGTTATCTCTGTCACGGAGGTCGACACGCGAATTGAAGTGCTTCGAAACCGGGCCGCTTCCTCCATGTTGAGCACCTAAAAGCTGGTCGAATGTACCTTATCTGCCTAGAGTAGCATGTTTCTCCTCCGTGATCTACTTTCTCAAATTTGATGGTTCGATTCGGCCAGGTCTATTCTTGACTTCCTTAAAATTGACCGCTGTCAGCTTGGGTCACGTGATCCGTCTTTCAATGAACGTCAAAAGCGCGGGTGAAAGATTGTAACATTCTCCGCAGATGCGTTCGTTGGCCGACTTAAGCTGGAATTTGATTGCATCCGAAGACGAGACTAAAACCGAGCGCGCACGAATTCTTTTGGAGAAGACCAAGGACCCTGATCCTGAGGTCAGTGCGGCGGCGTGGAAGGTTCTAAAGGTAAAACGACCGGCGTACTATGTTGCGAGCATGCTCAAGTAACCAGTTCCCAAGTTGCGAGGTTCAGCTATGATTACAAGGTGATTGATGATTGATCCCCACAGTTTGCAAGTTCTAGCGTGCTTCAATATTTCGACCTCGGAGAACGGCAACTCTTTTAACTTATCGAGGAAAGAGTTGCTGAGTTTTCCCTTTCGGCTCGTTTGGATGGCACAGGAAGACATCAAGGAGAATTGCAACTCATTTAACGACAAAGTATTTTTTGGTTTTGTTCTGTGCAGCGCTATTAAAGCGGTAGAGCCCCTTTGCCTGACAAAGACGACGAGGTGTACAAGTAGCCTTTGATATATGGTCCAGTATGCTCAGCTGTCCGCGACCAGTTCTTTAGTGCAACGTCTACAACGTAGCCTGTATCTCACGGCTTGCATGAGCTACTCAGTGTATTGACCTTCTGAACCTTCGATGCATTCTAGATCCTTTTTATCCCGATGCTGAGTTACTCGGATCATCAGTGTCAACCTCAGGCTTGCAACTCAGAAACGTGTGCTCTGATTGGAGTTCAGATCAAACGATCCCATGCATTCATTGAATCATAATCAAGGAACTTTGGTACTCAGCCGCGCCAGGCTAGCCTAACTTCCTAATTCGATATATCCGGGTCTACTCGGGTTTCCAGTCGCGATCTAGCTTAAGGATCCGGGTTGGGAATGGATCGAGGCCGGTTAATACAACGTGCATTGAAATACAGAGCTAATTGGAAGGACGGTAGCTGCACAGTGCACTGCGTGTATTTGCGGTTGATCAATTGGACTCAACTGGCAATATAATAAGGGTTCCGACTAGTTCGCCGATCCTAGATCGGAAATCGAACTTGCTAGCTAACTCTAGCACTTATACATGCAGGCCAGCTTTGCGCCGCGGCGCGTATGCAAGAAAGAGACGCGGCGGTATATATTACATATCATGCTGGCCGAAACGCAAGCGCAATACTGGCGTCACGGCCATATGTCATGATCAGAGTCCGACATGCACATGCATGTGATTGACATGGAATTCAAGAATGCCCAATTGTAGTCACTTAATCCGCAGTCGATCGGACCTACATGAGATCGCCTGACCTCAACACCGGACTTTCAGCTGGGAGTCTTAGGACGACCATTACGACCATGCAGGGCCCTCACGCTGGCATAGCATAATGCGCATTATATTAGAAAGTGAAGCCGTACGAATGGTGAGGCCAACTTGTCCTTCGGGTTTGTATTTCATTAAAGATCAATACTTTGCGCCAACAGAGAATACCCTCCACTGCACTCATGGCTTTCCATACTCTTCAGCCTGTTCCTGATCACAAAACTTCATATCAGAGTTCGTTTGCTGTTTAGAACGCCCCCAACTCTCTTCCGACAACCATCACCTATGATGATGTTGCTGCAGGTTCATCCTCCAAGAAGTCCCCCAGTTCCTCCACCCCCGAGAAAGGCCCTGTGGAGAAGCCCTGCAGACGAAAAACACACAAGACGTCAGGCGTCATATTTTTGGAAACAGTGCTCGAATCGATCTACCAGACCACAAGGACAGGCAAGGAAATTGTCCTCGCTTCATGAGGCAGGATTTCAAAAACGCTATCCATGTGGGCAAGAAAGGATCTTGCAAAGAAGCTCGTGGAAAGCGCCTTTCTACTGGTTGGAGCAACGTACCTCTGCCCTCAACCGGTTCTCTTCCGCCCGTGCTGCAGCCTCTGCGGCTGCCACCCGCTCCTTGAAAGTCTTCGCCATCTCGTCAGCCTGCGCAGAAAAAGCGCCAGTCAGCAAGTGCCTTGAATTGTCGCTGTCAATACTGGTACTCCGTTCGAGTTGCTTATTGCTGGAAAATCTTATTGACACCAGCACTGTAAAGTGGGAATTGTGGGCTCAACCATACAACTGCTCGAATGACTGCAGTTTGCTGCTGCGCAACCTTGTTCCACAACAGATGCCAAACGGAAGTAATGACTGACGGACTCCTTACGACATCTTGCAAGCAACTGAGCAACCTTTCTTCACTTCGCAAGTGTGACGCTTCAACAGACCCGCTTTGCCGCGACAATGAAGCACAGAAAAGCGACCACAACCAAGCTTCCTGCCTCAGGCGAGGCTACTCAGTGTTGACTTATCTAACAGCCCGTGCACTATCAAAGGCAATCAACCAATCAATTGATCACTCAATCCTTCTGCGGTTTTGTGAAACATTTGACCATTATAATAAACAAGCGGCCGCAGCTGGCCGTGGCAAAAAGGAAGAGTCTGAAGACGCACCTTGTCAAACACCAGCTGAGGGTTCCTCAGCATGTCACCCGGAGTCGGCTCCAGCTTTTTCGTAGACAGGCTGATGCGGCCACGGTCGGAGTCTTGGCTCAAGATCATCACCTGCGAGGGCACCAACGGAGGACGCTCAGATACTGATTTTAAACTGACAAATGACACCCCCGTGAAACGAGACTGCTTTCCAATTTTTTTGAGTTATCAACATATGCAAGCAGAATGCCAGCAAGACACCCGACTCGTCTTTATCCATTGCAGCGAAACTACAACGGAAGCACAGAACGGAGCCGAAAACAAACAGAAAGCGACGACGATAAAGCAGAAAAAGGACGGATCGGATGCAAGAAGCGCATCGAAGTTGACCTTGCAAAGACACCCGATATTGACACAAACGTCCATGAGTTACCAGACAAAAACGACCCACAAAATTTCATGCTCTCCTCAAGGAAACATAGCACACTTTGAGTTCACGACATTCAGGGGAGACGACGCTCACCTTGATCTTGTCCCCCTCTGAAAGCACCGTCTCCACGTTCGTGATCCTATCGTGACTGATTTGGCTGATATGCAGCAGCCCGTTGATTCCGCCAACGTCAATGAACGCTCCGTACGGCTTCACAGCCTGGACCGTTCCAATGACGACATCGCCAACGCCGAAGGACGACATCTGGGACTTGGCGGCAGCCTTCCGGTTGCTCATAACCAGGCGCAAATTCTCCTCGTCGACTTCCAGGAACTTGAGGGGCAGTTCCACGCCAAGGAGCTGCTCACGCGGGATGTTCTGCAAACGAGAACGACGGGCCTCAGTAATCTGATGGGGCTGAGGATGTTGACTTCTGTCTTGAATTCTTGTGCTGCATGATCCTGACACGCTTTTCGGGCGGCACTGATCACGACTGTCAGGAGTGTGCAAGGCCACTCCGAAAGACTCGAGAACCGTGAACGGCGAGCGCTTTTGCACACTCCAAAAGACGAAAGGCCATGAACAGCGAGCACTTTATCAAATCAGCAGAAGGGAACTCACAGACTATTCCTTCTGTCGCAGTCCAGATCAGCAAGATACTCCAATCAGAAAAGAGTTGTGAATGTTCAGAGGGTAACCAATCAGTGGCGCTGAGCCTGCCAGGTCCGTCGAAGTCTAAAGGGGTCGCAAGCACTGACAGTGCTGTCCAGGTCGATATGCAGACATATCAGATGACCACAAGATTGCTGGAGGGCTTGCAGCAGGTTGGAAGTAAGGTTAGAAGGAAAGGTGGCTTACAGTAGCAACATGTGACAGGGGAACGAAGCCACGCAGCCCCTCGACCAACACAAGGATACCCCCCCGGTTCTCTTGGACAACCTGCAGCACACACACAGTGTGTGGTCAGGCCACTGCTGCAAAGTAGTGGGGCAAACAGGATTGCGTAGAAGTGTTAAAAACTGTCAGGTTCTTCCTTGATGGTCTTGGAGAGAGGTTGAAAGGCAAGAAGGCCAGTGAAAATGAAGCATCACAGCATCCAGGCAGCTGTCTGACTACGAAATCAATCACTCTACCTCAAGGGCTTCTTTGATTCCCTCATGCCATCCAACCTCATACCCAGTGTCACATATGGCACTACCAAGACAGCTGGTTCCGAGCACATCAACCTGCAAGCATCTGTCTCCTTCAGTACACAAGAGCCCTTCAAGTCTGTAGGACCAGAGTCCCTTCAACACTTCCATTTCGAGCAACTGGCCCGAACTGACTCGAAAAAGCCAAACTGTCAGGATTAGATGGACTCACCGTGCCCGTCACCGTCTTGTCCTCCGCAGCAAGCTTTCGGCACTTGTCCCACGCCAGCTCGTACTGGATCCGCCGGATGCTCAGCACCATCTCGCCATTCGGGTTGTCGTTGCGCAGAATCATGAAGTCCTGCTCGGAGTCGGGCTCAATGCCGGCCTCCTCGGGGTGGTCAATTTTGTAGATGCTGCACTCTGAGATGGGGCAGATGGCAGTCGACTTGGCGCCGATGTCGACGTAGACGCCGTCCCTGTCGGTGGCGTATACCTTTCCACGGACCTGCAGATTCAAAGGAAGATGCATGAGTGTTTGCTGCTTTCACAATTGAGTAAGTCAGCAAAGAACTTGTTTCCTACGAACAAAAGATGGCGTCCGTCAAACAATTCAGACGTGCCACAAGGCTCTGAAAGAAGTTGAGAAGGATCAGCAGGAACAGAATACCGGAAGGTGGTCGAGATTGACCAACAAGCCATGATGGTTCTTTGAGGGTGACGAATCAGTTCGTGACAGGACTCTAGCAGACAAGACTGACAGTTCTTGGATTCACGGCTTGACGAAGAAAGGCTGAACGGTCAACGACAAGAACGAAGGCTAATATATCAGCAAGACTTCCGCCAGTTCAGAAATGCTGGGGGACTCCGGCGTCAATGCTTGTGCAGCTGTTAGTCCAAGCAATCTGTTTGACCAGTCCACGGATTTCTCTGGGGCGACAGTCAAACAAACCCCCAAATCAGTTAACTACAAGTGAGGTATTTGTAACAGACATGAAGCCCTGCATCTGCACCGGTGCCCTGCTAGCTGAAAAATGATTAGCATCATGTTCTGCCCCCTTGTGTGAAAAGATTCATCCAAGCTGGCAGTCCAGTGACGCTAAGCAGCAGAAAGTCACCGGCAAGCTTGCGGTCATTTAAGCACAATACCAAATGTGTCACCAAAGATAGAACTATTGAGCAGGGTGCAACAGCATTGACCGGAGGCCTTTTTACTTCTGTGCCGGCTGACAAATGTGAATATGCTGTTTCAGCAGGAGCTCGCAATGTGCACAGCGCAGTTTAAGCGAGCAGAATGATTGCTACCCTGATGGAAACATGCTCAGAAACCCTAGAACGAGAAGGTAACATGGTGAAACCATTACCATGTTGCTATCGGCCCCATTTTTGACACAGAAAGACTGCTCTTGGCCAAAATGCTTTGCAATCCAGACACCCATGCTGTCAGGCCCATGCTCAGAATAAGTTGCGATGGCTGTTTAGCTGAGGCCTTACATTCTCTTCTCAACAAACGCTAACACTGTCATATGCCTGTACTTACTGCCCACATTAAACCTAGAAAACGAGCTCCTATGGCATCGCTCAGCTCCACAAACCGGCAATCCAAGAAAGAGTGAAGCAAGCATGTCACGGTGATACTCAGCCAGCATAAAGCAAATGGACTGATTCTGAGTTCCGAGCAAAGGTCAGTCACTTACAATGTCGCCAACTTCAAACGTAAACTCATTCTCGTCCAGGGCTTGGTTGAAGTCGTCATATGATAGCCCAAAGTCGACCGGGGTGGGGTCATTCCTGATCTTTGCTGCAATGTTCTCTGCAAATGCAAGGAACTCTGTATCCGTCCCAGGGGCCAACACGGCCTTGGTGGAGCAAGTTGTCCGGCTTTGTTGGAAGCTCTGCGCAGCGAGCCTGCTTCCACTGAACGAACTCCGAGAAAGCAAAGGACACCCGGTCAATGCACTCGACAGGCATGTTGCCTGCTTCTTTGCGACGTAATTTAGGGAGAGGCCCAAAGTGCACCCCGAGGACCTGGTCAGAAGAGCCGAGGCCATTTCTAGAAGCCCTCAGCACCCCTTCCTAAGAACTGCTCTGTGCACTTGCACCCCTCCACTCTCACCAAGATGCAACCCAATCAGTACCAAGACTAATCAAACCCTAAACAATAATGCGCCGGCGGTAACCAATGCCGCAACTCTTGCTTCCGTCCTCCTCACTTCACCTACGCCCTTTGATTTTTTGGCGCAACGCCCTCGACTACGACGGTTCCCTGATACCTTGGCAGCTTTCCGTCGAGCGTCCTCCTACGCCCAAGTCTTGAAACCTCGACCTTCAAAGAGAGAGAGGGAGTCGGGACCCAGGACGAGGGAGAAGGGGACTCGAAAGTCGCCGGCATGGTCGTTTAGTTCAGAAAAGCAGTTTTTGCTGCAACTTTTTCCTCTTGTTCTGTTTATGGATATGACACGTGGATACATCGGAAGGTCAAGGTTCACCCAACGCTTCTTTTGCAAATCATCTCACGGCGCTAAACACAGTTGAGGTGGCAAAAATGGTTCAGAAGCTCGTGCTGCGAGAACTGATTCTCCTCTACGCAGCCTCCGAGTCCAGGGACAAACAAGAGAGAATGCTGACTTAATGACATCTAGACCAAGGTGATGCGCAGACTGGGCTTTGAGAAGGTACGTAGCCAGCTCAAGAGCCCCTCAAGAGCTACTTGTAGGTAGATGTGCAGGAATGTGGAGAAATTCCAGAGACTTGTTGCTCCAGGCTCATAAAGCGCAGTGCTGAGGGGCTTCATCAAGGGGCCAAAAGCAGAGCTGAGGTTTGAGAGTACTCTGCTTTGATATCCGTGCTGTGAATTGTGTCTTGCAGCGGAGAGCCGGTTCCATCTGGTGAAAGAGCTGTCAAGCGGCCGTTGAGGACACTAACGATGGTGCTGTCTCCATCAGCAAGTTTCTTATGAAGCGGCAGCTCGCACCTGGGGCTTGCAGGGTGTGATTGACAAATCAGTGCTGTGTCTGGCGACTCAAGCTGAGACAATGCAATCAGCAACCATGAATGCCCTGGGCGGTCAGAGGTTTGGGCAGCATTTCATGAATAAGGGTCCGCGGTGCAGCAATGTGAGTCTCCTGCACATCTGATTCGGCGACTGAAGAATGCACGTCGCCAGAAGTTGTTGCTTTTCAAATCTTAGAGATTTTGTAGTGCGGCTGCCTGGTGCTTGCTTTGCAAAAAAGAAGGTCGCCATCTTTTCTTTCTTGGTTTTTCTTCTTTCGTTTCTTTTTTTTTTTTCTCAATCTTCTGGTGAATCTATCCTGAAACCGTCAATGAGGCCCTTGGAGCAAGATGCATGGAAAGAGAAGCCACATTGAGACCTAAAGAGCGGTCCAACAAAGTAGACCTCTAGAGCGAGATTTGGTGAGAAATTTGAGACATTACGGTCTGGTGCAATCCACCATTGAGTGATGCTGTCTGTGCGGCTAATGTCGTTGACAAGCCATTGACCCCTTGTAGATTGTGTCTTTGGAAAATTTGTGCTGAAATGTTGCAGAAACGAAGATGTGGTCATGTTGCTTGAGAGACACACAGCGCTGCAAACTTAGGTAGAATGGTCCATGTGCAAAAGTCAATTGGCAAAGCGAAGAAAGTCAATTCTTTCTCTATGTTTTGGAAAGCCTGCGGAGGACCATCATGCTTCAAAAAACAATGTTTCAACTTTTTGGATGTCCTCAAACTGAAAGTACTTACGTTGATCACAGCAACATGGGATACTGACGACACTCGATGTTTGAGACACCGTAAAAGGGAGGACACAGGTAGTCATAAAGCAAACGCAACATTCACAGTGTAGAGCGACTTACTATTAATGTTTGCCACACCGTCCTACTCCCGATCTTGCTTCAAGCCCCGCGGTGAACTTTGAGGACTGTATGACTCAGTAGTCTATACCTGTGTCTCTTCAGGTCACACAGAGCCCAACAGCTCGTTGGCAGCCGCTGACATCACACCCCTCAACTAGAGCCCGGGCCTCTCTACAATGTCGAAACCTCCAAACCCCATCAGCCAGCCCATCTCTGCCACTGCGCTCTCCTTTTCGTGGCTCCCCCATTACGCCTCTATCCGGCACCCGTCTTCGGACGGGTCAGCCCCTTGGTAACTTCACCCCCCTTTCTGAACGCTGCCTAAAACCGGGTTATCTCAAAGGTCTTCCTAACCCTCAACCTAGAAAGGGGATCATCACCTGCGCTCAGACCATCGACGTGATAAACAGCCTGGGGTTAGACACACTCACATTCCTCGCGGCGACAGTCATGATTATCCCCGCGTTTAAGTCAATCAAAGTTAGCCCGGTGATCGGGTTTCTGGGGGCAGGAGTGGTTCTGAACCACTTAGGATGGTTCCGCAACGTGGAGGATATTGAGCGGTTAGCGGAACTTGGGATCCTCTTCCTGCTCTTTGAGATGGGACTCGAGCTGAGCATCGAGCGACTGCGAGCATTGGCCAAGTTCGCGTTCGGAATGGGGCTCGCACAGGTGAGTCTGATTCTCATCTGCAATTTCATTTTGGGTTTGGGCTTTCAAATTTGCCTTGAGCTTTCCTTGGGCTTCTGGCCTTAAGACAGTTCATATAGATGCAGGGGGGACAATATCCCACGTAGCTTTTTGAGGCCTCTGAAGCAATCCTTTCTGGCTGGATCAAAACTTGGCAACTAGGATGCTCCACTGCTGCGGTTCACTGTGTCCTTCACTCTTTCCTGAGCTGCGCAGATGACTTTCAGCTTTATACCCGTCCAGTCTTCGCTTTCCCGCCCACGCTTAGCTGACGCCTCATGCTCAAGATATTCTTGCTATTCCCGCTCTACTCTCGATTGCAAGCCGCTAACCTGGGCTAGCAATGACAGATCCGTCACCTTTTATTTCAATTCCTCTGACAATCTTTCTCAGTTGGTGTGCTCGTTGCTTCATTCCCCTCTGCTTGATACTTGCTCGACTCCTCTCAATCCGTTCTTATTGAAATGAGCTGAGCGGTCGGGTGACAGCGGATATAAGTGCGTGCACAGCTGGAAACGATGGGAAGTTGTCCTCGGACTGTGCCAGTGCTTGAACGCTGCCGACACATTCAAACGCTGCGAAGGATTCTCCTACAAACGCCCCCCTCCGCTCCTGCAGGTCCTGCTCTGCTGTGCCACCTTCACCTTCTTCGAGCTGCCCATCAACAACGCCCTCGGAACCCGCATCCTAACCACTGTTCTGCACTCCAAGCCCGACTTGGTTAACATCCGCAGCCTGGACGAGGCTGTCGTCATCGGGGCTGCGCTCTCGCTCTCGTCCTCGGCGTTTGTGCTGCAGCTTCTGGCGGAGAAGGGCGAACTGCCGACGCGGTTTGGGTCAGCGACGTTGGGAGTGCTGCTGATGCAGGTGAGATATTGTTTGGAGCGGATCCACTTGAATTGTTTGAAGAGTTCGTCCTAGATTCCGTTATTTGACCTCAAAAATGGTTGATACATTCTGCCCAGCTTTTGACTGCTCTTTCCCGCAATAGGGCTCGAGAGCAGAGGGCGCACAGCAATTTGGAGTCGGGGTTGAGGTGCAGAAACCTGTTTCCTCAATTGATGCTTTCGAAAGTTGCAAGCTGACCCGAATCGGGGTTGGAACGCAATCACTCAACTGATTTTTTCAAAAGGGGAGGTTGCAAGCTGATCCGGAATCGGGGTTGGAACGCACTCAGTCTACCTGCTCAACGCCCTAAAAATCGAACACGGACATAATAAACGCTGGCCGAAATTGCTCCACGTGTCATTTTTTTTTCTCTGTGTCTGTCAACTTGTTCTTTCCATCTATGGGGCCAGCAGCTTTATCACACCTCGAATGTTTCCGCCTCTCAAAAATGCTTTGACTTTACAACCCTCAATCCTATCAATCCTGAAATCTGCAGGATATCGCGGTCGTTCCCCTGCTGGTCATCCTGCCAATCCTGGAGAGCGGCAAGCTGAGCGGCGACCCCAGCGTGCTCTGGGCGACGCTCGGTATCACAACGCTGAAAGCGCTCGGGGGCCTGGGGCTGCTTCTATTGGGTGGCCGCTTGCTTCTGCGACGAGTGTTTGAGGTGAGCGTTCATGCTTTTACGAGTCTCTCAAGCTGGAGCTATGCTTTGATATACTGTGTTTGGTTGACTGGGTTCCACCCTTGTAGGTCTGTCGTTTCTTTCTCTTGCGAATGCTTTGAAGAGACGGTGTCTGAAGACTGTTGGTTCGTCCTTCTTGATCGTTATTCCCCGTTTGCCAGCTCGTGGACATTGCGGAAAACCTGTCGGGATTCGTGGGCTGTATCGTATTGCCTCAAATGGCATCTCAACTTTTGGAACATCGAATGGAATGGTACGGACGCTTTCCACGCACCGGAGCTTTCTTGGCATGAACGCTTGGCCTCTTGCTAGGGCGTTCTAAGACTGCTGCGCCCTCTTTCGGACGTCTTTGATTCCGGACGGGCAAATTCGAATTCAAGTTCGGACTTGGTGATCTAGTCTGCGGCCGCATGCGCGCGTGTGTAAAATGTGTCGCGCGGGGCTCGTCTTCTGATGGTACTTTGAACGCGACATTGGAAACCAAAGCGCTGGAGCAGCCGCAGACTGGGCTGACTGAGTCCGGAATCAGAGTTTGGGTTTGCCCGTCCGAGAACAAAAGCGTCCGAAACAGGGTCATGAGTCTTCTAATCTTATCCTACTGGCTTCTACAGACGGTCGCCGACTCCCGCAGTACTGAGGCCTTCATCGCCCTCAGCCTTCTGACTGCCACGGGGACCTCGTACCTCACCCAGAAGCTGGGCTTCAGTGACACGGTGAGCTTCGACGCAACCTCACGAGTAAGGCGAGGTATACAAGAACTGCATAGATTGAACGGACTTTCGTACAACAAATTTCACTTGGGCCCTTGGTTTAGCCCAGCCTAAGCTGTGCAACGAAGAGTACAGTTTGGCCCGTCGTCATACAAAGTCTCCAATAGGGTTTGAGAGCTTTCCGGGTTGGACTTGTGAAATTTCATTTCTGAAATATGCAGCTCCCCATCAGAGCGAATATGCGCAGACGCATCCGAAACAGGAGATCAAGCAGCGCGTCTTGCCAATTGCCTGTTCCCGCCTTTCAGACGCGCAAGAGGTTTGCAGTCAGGGAGAAGCTGGTATTGCAACCATGAGAATGCCGCCACGATGGTTGTCCAAGTATACCGTGGTGATTCCGAACGGCTCATCAGATTAGTTGAAGGTTCTTTAACGGCACCTGACTACTTGAAAATTGGAAATATTACTAGAGCTAAAACGTGCACCTATGATACTTCTTCTGGGCAACCTGCCCAAGTTCTGTGTCAATCAAATGTGATCTGATGGAGGAGTAGCTGCACTTTTTAGACAACTACTTTTCAACACTTTTATGGAAATGAAGCCCGTCGTTTTCTCCGCAGTTGGGCGCGTTTCTGGCGGGTGCGCTTCTGTCCGAGACCAACTACCGGACGCAGATCGAAGCGGACATCAAGCCCTTCCGTGGACTGCTCATCGGGCTGTTCTTCGTCACTACCGGGACCTCCATCGACCTCGGTGTAAGTCACCCACCTCTACTTACAGGTTTTGTCACCTTCTGCATTCTCCTTCCCAGGTTGTTTGCGCGCTGTTGATCTCTTTTATCACGCCAGATGATTTGTGTGATTTTCTGGTGACCAACGGTCGTAAGCGGTGCTGTTCAATTCTGATGAAAAATTCGGTCGCTGCATCGTCAGAACCGACCTGTTTGGTAGCGCTGCAGAAAGGGCACTGATCTTCTGACTGCGATAGGGGCTCGAATTGAAACTTCCTACGAATTGTGTCTAGGCTTCAATGGGTTTCTCCGAGGTTCGACCTTGGGGCAGACAAGAACTTGAGAGAGGACGAATAGAACACTTCAGACCTGATAAGCGATCGCTTAGATCCTCAGCTCCGCAAAAGCTTACCGCATCGTTTGTCAACTCCTGACAAGCCGTTCCGTTCCCGTTCCGTTCCGCAGCTCATCGCCACCAACTGGCCGGACATCACTGCGTTGCTCCTCGGCATGTTGGCGGTCAAGACCGGAATCGTTACCGGACTGGCCCCGCGGTTCGGACTCACCCTCGCCGAAAGCGTCCGCACTGGACTGCTGCTGTCGCAGGGGGGCGAGTTCGCCTTTGTCGTTCTCGCTCTAGCCAACAGGTGCGTCCGCTGTTACTTGAAACGAGCGTTTTAGGTTTTTGGATTCCTTGAGGTTAGGGGTTGCTCGATCGGCGTCTACCAAGCGCTACTTCCCTTTGACGAGGTCGCTCGATTCAGTTTCGGGGTTTCGAGATGCTGCGAAGGCGTCAGCCTTCACTTGCGTCTCTCAATCAAGTGGTTGCATCTTGTGTGCTCTTTACCGTAAAGGCAGTCGCTTTCCCCGACCACGTCCATTGATTCACGTTCTATCTCTATCTGATGCATTCGATCGAGTAGTTGCACCGATCCTGCTGCTTTAGCTTTCCATTTTGCAGACACCGAGTTCCTTACCAGCTTCATACCCTCTCTTCTGGGCTGTCATTCGGGACAACAACCCCTTTGTCCCTCCTCCCACTTTTGAGCGTGCTTGCACTCAGATTTGAACAGCGATCAGACCGAACATCCGCTCCCTGAGTGTTTTTCGTAAACTTCCGGAGGGACAATCTATGGAGGAAGATGACCTCTGAGCCGATGTTTTGACCTGCGGGTGGGCGTGCTGGCCAGTAACCAGCACCCAAACCGAAGTTTTCTCAAGTGTTGCATACAGCGACTCGAAGGGAAAAGTCGCACAGGAAAGGGCGTTTCTTGTTCTTTGCTGCTTGAGGTCAGTTTATTGCAAAACATGAAGTCGATTTGTTGCAAAAAAAGAAGAAGAAAAAGCGAAATAATAGAACATTGTTTCTCTGCAGGTTGGGCGTTCTCCCGTCCAACCTGAACCGGCTGCTCATCATCGTGGTTGTCCTCTCGATGGCCCTCACTCCGCTGCTGAATGAGCTGGGCCGCTGGCTGGCCGTCAAGATCGATGAGATATTCACCGAAGTCATCGACATCGACGCGGACGCACAGTCGCAGATCACGGAGGCGGTGGAGCCGATCGTCATCATTGGGTTCGGGCAGCTTGGACAGGTAAGAAGGGAGTATATTCAAATAACACCAAAAGAAACTGGCATTCATCGCAGCTTGAAATAAGACAGAAGCTTCAGGCATCTCAGCTATCAGCTGACCAACCTTGACACTCGATGCGCTCCGCACCCGCACCCACCCTAATCCCTTGTCTAACCCCATCCGTCTGCCGGATGCTAATTTTTCTACACGCGCTTGCCAGTATAAGCTACTCTCCACAGCTTCTGGAGTAGCTTCGGAATTCGAAGAAAAGTGGCAGAGAACTTGAATGGGTATCAAGGTTTTGGGTTCAAGGCTTCTGGATCTTTAGGCAGCTTGGACTGGCTTGGAAGGATTTCTTGCAACAGCTTGGGCAGGAGTATGGCAAAAAGATAGCGATGGCAGGCTTGTAAGGTGAAGCAGTGAATGAACAGGGTGAAAAGCCCGCAACTATCGGAAACACTCAGCGTCCTTGGTGTCGAAATTGCTCGGAAGAGGAAGTCACGTGAAAAGTAGATCGAGGGCAACAGACGTCTGCCACAATCGAAAACCTCTTTATGGGAACAAAACCCCTTTGAGAGTCGAGTCCTTTTGTGCTTTCAAACGTAGAATGAAGGGAGCGATCACACAGATTTGCCTTCCTATACGACGAAAGAACTGAGAAGGGTTCCGTTTCCAAAAGCTGAAGACATGTGCTCCCGCATTGAACAGCTTGACCGATTTTCTTCTTGCCTCTACTCTGTCGCTGGCGTGCTCAATTCTGCTTAGCGACTCGGTGAGGGGCATTCTCTGAGAGAATTGGTACTTTTCGGCCATTTTGCAATGCTCGGCAATGCGTTTCGTTCTCACGTTTTCCCTCAGATTAGCAAATCACCTAACGCCGAAACCTTTCTTTTCTTCTCTGTTCTCAGGTCCTGGCCAACCTGTTATCCACCCCCCTGTCCAGCGCCGAGGCTTCCCAATCCAAAGGCTGGCCCTACGTCGCGTTTGATCTTGACCCGAAACGGGTTAAGACTGCGCGCAGCCTGGGTTTCCCGGTTATTTTCGGCGACGGCAGCCGGCCCCAGATTTTAACCAGCGCAGGGGTAACCAAACCCAAGGCGATCATGGTCTGTTACACCGGACGCCAGCGCGCGGTTCAAGCCGTGCGGAGCGTTGCCGAGATCTACAAAGAGGTGCCGATCTACGCACGCGCGCAAGATCTGAGCCACTCGTATGAGCTGAAACTCGCGGGCGCCACGGAAGTGGTTCCGGAAAACACGGAGACCAGCCTTCGGTTGGGGTCCCGGCTGCTGGAAGACCTGGGGATGAGGCAGGATGACGTCACGTTTCTGCGGCGGACTCTGAGGGAGTCGATGGAGTTCCGAGCTCAGGAGTGGGGCGCCAAGGGGGGGGAGTCCGCTGAGTCGCAGCTAGTCATGATCACCCCCCCGAAGCTGGAAAGAGGCCCGAGAACGGCCCCCCCGGCTGCCGAGGCTGTGGCGGGCGCAGCTGCCGCAGCGAGTGTGCTGCAAACGGGGGGACAGCCGGTTACTGCTACAGGAAACCGGGTTTTGGGGAAGGATTTGGGGGGGGTAACGGAAGACGGGAAGATCCCGCTTCCGGGGGGCGTTGCGCTGGCTTCGTGGAGAGAACTCGAGGAGGGGGTGCTTTTGCAGCAGGAGATTGCACTGCGGAAGCAGCTGGAAGAGCTGAAGATGGAGCAGGTTAAGTTGAAGTACGGGTTAGGGACCGAGCAGGGGCCGTACTGTCTAGTGCCCGCCAAAGAAGGGGCGGTCAAAGATGACGTCAGCGCGGAGGGGGCGCCAGGGGCGCCCACGTTGGCCGCAGTTGCGGTTGCTGACGTCAGCGCGCCTGCGACGGAGGGCGCGGGATCAGAGAATGGAGCGAGCGGTCCCTCGTTGGCCACGCAGGGCGGTTTCGGGAGCGTGGCTTTCGTCGTTAATGACGTCAGCGGCGTGGCGGGATCATCAGTTGATGGAGAGACGGCAGGGAAAGATGCCTTAGAAGGTGACGGCGCGTCGGTGTCCGCTTCAACGGCGGAGCAAGACCGAGACGCCGTGACGGTCCCCCGGAAGTCGACGAACGGAGCAAGCGTTGTGCGTTCAGAGGAGACGAGCGAGTCGATGCCGTCCGTTTCCGGATGGGCGGACCGCGAAGCAGCGTCCGAGAGCAGCACTTCGGACGATACCTTATGGGCGTGGGCGTCCGCAACAGTGGGCGAGACAAGCCGCTCGAGCGGCGGGGGCTACAAAATGCAGGAAAGGGGCCCGGAGAGAGACGATGACCTGGGGTCTGCGCAGGAGGAGGATAGCGTATGGAGCTGGGTGGGGAAGCGAACGGAGGACGAGGAGAAACAGTCGAGCGTCGACGACGATTTGGGGGCGCCGACACCGGACGAGAACAGCATTTGGAGTTGGGCGACGCCAAACCGGGCGGTGAAAGAATCGGAGATCGACTCCCAGGGCTTTATCAGGGCTGCGGTCAACTGGGACATTTCCTCTAGAGGTTCCGTGCAGGACGTCGTGGAGAGGATACCCCTAAAGCAGCTCGCGCGGTGGATCGGGAAGAAGCGCGCGACTGAGGAGCTGGGGGTGTGGGCGGAGAACAGCGAGGGGAGTGGTGGATCCCCCGACTTGGACCCCGTCGGAGAGGTGGAGGACTACGACGAGTTTTCGGACGGGGATGAGTTTTCCGGATATATGACGGTGGAAGAGGTGAGGCTACGGACGTCCGAGAAAGCCGGAACTTTATCAGGGGGACTCTCGGTTTCAGAATCGAAAAGATTGGGGAAGTGCTTTTTCGCGCAAAGTCGGTGACGGTTTGAAAGCGTAATCGTCATTTGTCTGATCGGAAGTCCAACTTTTACCAAGAGCTCTGCGGGATGAGAGCCGAAGGCGTTGGAATATATTTTTCGTCTTTGAAGATCTTCGAGAAGTCCTACATTGTCTTTTGTAAGTTATGGAGTATTCTATCTCACCGAATTGTACGCCGTCCATAAAGCCGTCACAAAGCACTCAGCAGACATCCTAACATTTCTGAAAACCGAGCGTTGTGTAGTCTGCCGTTGAGCCAACTTCATCAGTGCAAGAATTGCTGAGACATACACATGCCAATCCCTACTGCAACAGTGTGCCTCTTGGCTGACACGTGTTATCTTGAAGGTGAATCTTACCAGTGCACAAGGATCTGAGCAATGTTTGTCGATGCAGGATCCTCAAAGGGAATACGATGATCTGGAGGGCGATATTGAGTTGGGCATCTTTGAGCAGATGGCGCCCTCCGGCAAAGAGGGGCAGAAACAAGCGTCCGACAAAGGGTCAGGGCCTAAGGAGGGGAGGGTTAGAGGTAACCAAGAGCAGGCGAAAGCGGAAGCTCCGAATCCAGATATCGAGCAGATGCAAGAGAGTATCGATGGTCACCCGAACGTGATAGAAAACGACAAGCAGAGGCTGAAGGATATTGCGCCGGAGTTCCGAGGGACGGAATACGAGCCGGGTGCGGATATCGAGGCGCACGCGATACAAAAGGATGGCGTGATCTTGGAAGACACCGAACGGAGGACGGGCGTTTCTGCTAGGGGGAAGAGGTAGACGAGCATTCTTTAGAATGAGTTGTTCAAAATTGGGCATTCTTTTCGTGTCTATTTGGCTCCAAGTGTTGCTTTTTAGGACCGGGCAGTATCAAATTGTGTTGACTAGTACGCCCCATGGCCACTGACACGCCAAACTCCGGCCAGTGTAGTAGACGGACAAGGCATCAGTATGACGCGAAACGAAGACATCTTGATGCGGCCTGGGGCTGTGGCTGCATTCTGATCGAATTCATTCACTAGTAAGATGACTTTCAATGATTCGTCTGCATTGCATGGCTCCAAGCCTTCTTCGGCGGAAGTATTTGTGATGACCATGCACTGATATATGTTGACACCTTACCATTGCCGTTTTACGCACGGCTGATTCTATGACATGCAATCCGACACAGAGGTTCAATTGTGCCTGGCTTCTTCGTTCAATGGTTAAGCGGTGAAATTTAGTGGCCATCTGAAGCCGGTCTGATCGCGACTAGCTCTGGCACTATTATAAACGCGTTATTAACTAGCGTGACGTTTGTACATGTGACTCCGACTGCAGCAATTACGTATACGGGCCCCCGCCGGCCACAGTATGTTCAGGGCTGAGCGTGCATAAGTTGATTATGCGATATTATAGACGGCACAGCAGCGCCTGCCTGGCGTGCGCTGCGCGGCCTAGCCCCAAAAATGCACAGAGCTGAACTTAGTGTCTTCTGCCACCGCGCACTGACTTAGTGAGCTGCATGGACTAGCTTACTCTCAATCCATAATCAAGCTCTTCAAGCGAACGGGCAGAGAGCTCGGGGCGATCGGATCCTGCATGATTGAACATCTAGTCAGCTTTCGATCAATGACTATAGTACACACACGTGCAGTAAGAGTTAAAGCTGCTGTTGACCAACCACATGCGGGGCATCGATTCACGTGAGGGTTAGTATACCGTATGTCGCTACTGAAAGCAATATATTGAGCTGTGCAGGCCCACTACTGATAAAATACGGGGAAATTTGAAACAAAGCTCGTCAGTGTTAATTAAGCTCGCTTAGGAAGTGAAAGCTTTTTGGTGATCGCGAGCGGCCATTGAAATGGACACTGAGATGGACCTATTGAGTTACCAAAAGAGCCAGAAGCAGGTTGCTCATGGAGGACAAAAGATTGGCCATGCGCGCTGATCAAGCAATTTGGGGCGTATGAATTGATTCGGCGCGTGGCAAGCATAACCGGAGCCTGCATACCGCGCTTCATTTCTGTACGTGAAATTAGGAGAACCTCTTTCATCCTCCAAGAACCTAGTTCACGTCACGATCTAAGGAAAGGGAGGCTGCTTGAACGGAGAACTTGCAAACCTGGGTGAGTAATCAGAATGAGACCTGTGTACCAAGGATACGAATCAGCATATTTCAGGTTGACTCTAGGCCGCCATCATGCTTGGGTTCTAACAAGGACGGAAGCAACTCTCCTATCCGAGTACATTAGATGGACACAGTAAGCGAATCCTGGCTTTCGTGTTGCCACTTTGCCAAAAGGTGCAGAGGCTCAAAAGTAGAAGAAGTCCTGAAACTTGTGACTCTGTATTGCTAGCAGTGGCATGTAACAAGTATGAAGCAGTCCTGCATACCTGCGCATCCTCAAGACAAATCGCACTTCAATCAATCTCCTTAGCTGTCCCACGTCATTGCTCATGTGACAATTATGAAGCATTTCTGCATATCTGCACATCCTCAGGACCAATCGCACATCAGCGAACCTCCTTCAACAGCATCCCCTTCGTCCGCAGCCTTCCATTCTTTCATCAGCTTGAGGTGCGCTTCCTCATGACCTTGCTCAGCCGCTTTCTTCAGCCACTCTGCTGCTTTCGCCTGATTCGGAGGCAATCCCAACCACTTTACGTCACTCGAGTAGAAGACACCCACACTGAATTGCGCATCAGCGCAACCTTGCTCAGCGGCCTTGACAGATCTTGCAAACGCCTCCATCTTATCCTGACTGACTCCGATGCTCTTGTCACAGCATTCTGCCAGTTGAAAGAGAGCTTGAGAGTGTTCTTGGTCAGCTGCCTTCGTATACCGTTCAACAGCCAGCTTCTCACGATCGTCTTGATCAAAGCCTACTTTGCCCTTCCCGCGCTGCAAACCTTCAAGTCGGCACTGTGCTTCAGCATCCCCCTGTTCGGCAGCCTTTGTATACCACGCGATTGCTTCGACCTCATCCGGATGAACTCCGTAGCCTTCTTCGTAGCATTCTGCCAGAGTGAACTGAGCGTCAACGTCTCCTTGTTCAGCCGCCTTTGTGTACCAAGCAACTGCTTCCACGTCATCTTGAGCAATTCCTCGACCCTCTGCATAACATTGTGCAAGATTGAATTGAGCGTCAGAACGTCCTTGTTCAGCCGCCTTCTTATAAAGTTCAACTGCTTCAACATCATCTTGATCAACTCCCTTTCCATCTGCATAACAGATTGCCAGACTGAACTGCGCAGAGGCATCCCCTTGATCTGCCGCCTTTCTGTAGAGCGCAGTTGCCTCAGCCTCGTTCCGAGAGACTCCCATCCCGTGCTCATAACAAATTGCCAGGTTGAATTGCCCCAAGGCAGACCCCTGATCTGCAGCTTTTTTGAATAGAGCAGCAGCTTCAAGATGGTTTTGGATCACTGCTGTCCCTTCTTGATACCAGATGCCCAAGAAGTTGAGCGCGTCTAGATGTCCTTGGTCAGCTGCCTGTTTGAACCACTTTGCCGCCTCTCCCAAATCCTGTTCAATCCCGGTCTCGCCAGAACCATACGCCTGCCCTAGCTCGTATTGCGCTTCTGAGTGCCCAAGCTCAGCTGCTCCCGTGAAGAACGTTAGTGCTTTGGCGGGGTTCTTGTTCAAGGCGCTTATGCCAAGTTCGTACTGCGTTTGAGCAAGCTCAGCAGACAAGCTATGCCCCAATCTGCAAGCTCCATCAAGAATCGCTCCCCAGAAAGGCAACCAAGTCAAGAGAAAGAGCAGCGCTGAAGAGGACCAGGAAAGCATTTTCGATGTAGGATAGGATGCCCTTAGTTCGCAAATGCAGTCCTTCGACCTTCTCCAACAAAACCGTTGATGCTTTTGAGGGATAATGAAAGACTGAAATAATAGCTTCGCGGCCTCTGCAGAGCTTCGATCATCGACTTTCATGAATCTGTTGTCTGTCGGCAGCCGGCAGTCTGCTCGAGGCCGCCTTCATTCCGAAACCTACCTTCCGAAGTCGACGTGCCTGATCAGCTGAGCCACAGCGGCTTGAATCCGACGACGATCGTTGACAAGACCCAACCCGCCAGTTTTCGATGGATACAGTCATGGAGATAGTCATGGCGGGCTCAATTTACAGCAATCAGAGTTGAGAGCGGCACCTTGCCTGGCCAGAGGCGGAAAGCTCATCGATGCTCACTTCAATCCTTTTCACACTATTGCCATGTGTACAACCGCCGAGCCTCGGATGCAGTGCCTGTGACAGCTGTGAAATGATTTGAACGTGCATCATCACCTCTGAACCTGAACGCGCACCTGCAGCTCATTGCTCCTTATCAGCAAATGCACAGACGGGGCACAGACACGATCTCAGCCCCCCAATATTTCCACCCACAGACGTCCGACAAGAGAAAACCACAATTATACGAAAGGGACTGTAACATACAGTAGCTCCTCAAAAGACGATGGTCCAGCCTTATTGACTGCTGATCGCGATTAGACGCAGTCCTACAACGTGTTGGATATGTTGCAGCTTTTTGATCGACAGATTTTGGTCTAGTCCTGTCCTTTTATAGGTCATTTGAGCAGGCCATTCTACTGCACTGCAGCAGCGGGGTACGGTGGAATGAGTGAGCCTTAGCTTGAGGCTTGCAGACTTCAACCAACTTATTGACTGCTTGACTCGTATTCTTGGTACGCCTTATGGTGTTCGATAAAGGCAAACACATAGAGAAGGAACAATTGCAGTAACGGACGTTCTTACTTCATTTTTTCAAGCGTAGCTTTTCAGCCGCTTCTTGCATTCAACATGCATCGAAGCTCGTAAGAGGTCAACCCGGCGATTTTGCGGACACGTCAGGCCGCTTCCAAAGGGACCTGCCAGCTTCATTCTGCCAGCATCAGCTCCAATTCTTGACGTGTTTTCTTTGAGCATCAAGCATGATGGCCACATCTAATGAAAGAATAATGAGGAACGTTTTGTTCGTTAGTGCGAGAAAGTCTTCGTGTCGAGCAGCTTCCTTGGCGGAAGTACTAGCCTTATCTACTGCTCGCGAAACCTGTGCCAATGGAAAAGCCTTGATCATGCACATGCAGAATTTGCAAGGTTTGAAGGTTCTGCGAGAACGACAAAAAGTTTTTCGAAACCGTCAAGCGTGAAGTTCCCATCGTATCAAATAGCTCAGGGGTCCTGACGACGTCGTACTCACTCCCACATGTGATCTCTGGAGGACGCTGTTCGAGTTTCTCAAGCGGGCTCTGTTAGGGAGGCGAACACAGGCTTTGGACTGTTTTGAACTTATCTGCATGGTATTCAGGTGGGAAAGCTAGTCGTGAGGCATGACCCTTTCTCGGGGCCAGATGAATCACAATCAGCTGCTGCTACGAGGACTCAAAGGACTTCGTTTCAATCATAATTCTTGACGGTCAGATAGTACTAGTCCACTTGATGCATTCATTGTTTGGACCTCGAGAGGCTTGACATTAGGATGGATGCTGTCGCGGTCTACGAAGTGCTTGATCAAATGCGGATTGGAAAGAAGCCTGACCGGTTTGTAGACGCTGTTTTTCGTTCCATATGCGATAGTGCGAGCAGCATGATTCAAGGATCCTCCATTGCACCCGCGTCGAATTAGCTGCACAATTCGAAGTTCCATTCTGTCCTCATACTGTGACTGCACGTCGCCGTCAGCAGAATCCAATTTGCATACGTAATGCGTGACAAGAATGTGATAGAAAGAAGCCGACTAGTTCTTCGTCAAAGATACATGAATGATACGTGGCGCGCCATCGGCGGCAGTAATGGCACACTACGGATGAAGGAGCGCTGGAGCGCCTAGCCGAGCGCGATCTGCACCCGCTTAATTAGCGGCCGGGCATGCACAAAGTGAGAAGCAATGGTGACTCTGATCGAAAACACATTGGAGAACTTTTCGACGTCGCGGTAGACCCTATCCCCAGCTGGCTAGCTGCATGGCCCTGAGTCATGGCCCTAGCTGATCGAGCGGCCGCTCGCACTGGCATGCACGCGGCCGCTATGGGTACTGGCAGGCTACCGCGCGGCGGGCCAGCCTGTGAAACTCAGTTGGCGCGACCTTGCATTCCCACCCAACTCTGCCTGGTCAGTCTACCGGGCACCCAGTGGTCAGCCCCTCGAGCATAGGCTATGTGCCACAAAGCCCAGGACCTGACCGTTACCGCTGCAGGCCGGGGGCCCGGACAGAGAGTGACCGTGGACGGTCAGTTCAGACCGTTCCCGAGGAGTCACCAGCTCAGCTGCCACTGCTAGTCTCCAGCATTGTGCCAGCAGCCAGCAGCATCGTGCCAACTCGAACAAACACAAGCTCGCGAGAGCAGGATAGCGACTGACCTTGGATTGCAAATGGTTTAGGTCTTTGTGATTCAGTCAGAGGCAAGGAGTGTGTGGCTGAGCTGTGGCTGGAGTTCGCTTTTCTCGATTGTCTCTGTGCAGCAGGATTGCGTCTCCAATGCTGCCACTTGTGGCAGGGAATTCGGCCCGGCGGAAGGGTTTCCTCAGCTAGGTCCCAGTCAGGTACGCTGCTACAGCTTTCACTTGCATGCGATGCTTGAGAGATTCCTTACTTTGATACAATCAGCTTAATCTGTGGGTCCCTTGGCAGCTACAAGCATTGCAGGAGAAGGCACAAACATTGTGCAAGTCTCTTCTGGAGAGTAGGTGTTTCGTTCAGCACGTTTCTGGGGCTGCAAGCTTTTGGGGCAGAAAGCCTGCTGTGCTTTGCTTCCGTACCTGTGCTCTGTCCTGAAGCTGTGGGTCTGCTCTGAGCTGGATTGAGCTTTAGTTGCTGTAGGCAATTTAGACCTGGTTTTTTGTGTGCTTGCAGCTGTGATCACTGGCGGAGCTGGCGCTTGAAAGATCATGGCAAGAAGCCGGCCTTGTGGTCGGACCAAGTCTGATCATTGGGTCTGCCAGGCTGCTCGCTTTGCGCGCGCTGCAGCGTATAGGGAGCGCATCTCAATCAGCGCAGAAAGGCAAGAGATTCTGATTGCTGCTGTCAATGCGCGGAGCGATGACATCCCTGCCCCTCGCCGCCGGCGGTGTCAAAGATCGAAGGAATCAAAGCATGAGGGGCAGACTGCTCGAGAGGTTCCAGCACGCGGACGCTGCAGCGCTGCGGATCGGAAAGCACAGCGGCAGGATGCTCGAGCGCTCAGAGAAGCTGTGAATTGCGCTGCGGAACGTGGTGGGTTTGCTTCTTCTTGTTTGAAACATTGGATTGATGATGTTTCATCAGCATCGACCAGCAGAATGGCTGGCTGTGCGCATGTAAGTGTACCAGATTTTGACCACTTATTTCTTCAAGTCGGAGACTTCAAAGGATCATTCCCTGGTACAAAGCCAGAAGTTGTAGGCATGGCTGGGCGTGCCCTGAAACATGAGAAGGGCGCAAGAAGGTGAAGTAGGAAGTGTGCCAAGAAATGGCCGGTTATCTCTTGAGATATGAGTGGGCCATTTCCTGGTTTAGTGCCAGAAGTTGATGGCATGGCAGGAAAGGAAACCAAGTGCTGGCCGCTTCTTTACTTAGTATCAATAGGTCACTTTTTGTAGAGTTCCTGAAATTGATGGCACGGCCGGTCTTTGTGTTAGGTGGATTGGCCTTGCTTCCATGATTTGCCTTTTGTCTCTTTTCCAGACCCACATGCTACCTTTTGCAATGAGAGCAATTTGACAGCAGAATGGGGGCTCCGGGGAAGCAAGAATGGAGGCAACATCCATTACTACTGCGAGCTGCACGGCCCAATAAAGGGTTGTTTCCATATTGACAGGGACCGAGCAGGTAAGAGAAGACGCACGCACCCTGCTTGTGTGCAAAAGGAGGCTAGATTGACCTTGAATCGAGCAGGACTTGGCATGGCTGCAGCTCCTGCAGCTCTGGACTGATCGTGCCCTTTTCTCATTGCAGCATGGGTTCAGGCTCGCGAGGAAATGCTGCGGAAGGCGAACTCTGCCTGTCATGAATGCAAGCAGGAGAAAAAAGGGTTGGGATTATCTGCCCCTCCTTGGTCATGGGCAGGGTCAGCAGGTGAGCACCAAGCCACAGGTCCAATCATTATTTTGCATGCTCGAGCCACGAATCATTGGCAGGTGTCACCCAACAAGGCGAAGAAAAGAGAGTTCTCTTGCTTGGTGACGCTGGGCTCAGATGGCTGTTTTTTTGTTCATCTGGAGGGGTTCCTAGCGTACCAAAAGTTGCGTACCAAGGAGAAGCTATGGTACATCTTCCGCGGTTCGGCCAACTTTGCAGCTCTTCAAGACCATATACTATGATGAGCTTTGACATTTTATGTTTTAGAGTTTGGGTTGGCGTGTTCTGGTAAACCAGTTGGTTGTTCCCTTGTAAACAGTTCAAGGCAGCGAGGTCTCTGTCATGCCTCTGATGCACTATAATATCTTTGGCTGTGCATTTAACACACACATTGTGAAGAAAAGCAATCCAACTTTCGCTGTTTTCCTCTGCAGCTTGGAACGATTCTCAAAAAAAGGGGGTTCGGGCTTCCATGCCCATGAGCCAGTTGCTGATAGGTAAGGCACTTTGATAGCAACTGTGGATCTGCAGTATGTTAGGAAGCAGCAGGGCTTCATCTGAACGTGCAAACACGTGAAGAGCTCTTGGGCTCGTCTCAATACCACCTTTCTGTCAATTTGTCCTGGATTTTTCTGATTGCTTTATGGATGAAGCCAGCAGGTCGCATATGCAGCATCTGACCGTGTCATCCTCCTGTGCAGCAACGCTTTTGAACATTGGCGGTGTCGAACCAAACCCTGGCCCTTCTTCCGAGGAGGTGAGCCTGGACAATGGAAGTTCTGCACTTAAAGACTGCAGCAGGTTTGTCTTTTCTAGCGTCGATGCTACCAAAGAGACGGCCATACATTGTTGTGCTGATCATCAGTGTTTTCCTCCACAGCTTGCATCGAGGGAGAGCTGGCTTGAGTACGATTCAAGAATCAAAAGCAAGCTGCTGGACCACTTGATGCGAAAGGAGTTTGACTTGGCGGTCTGGAAATCCACGCCTGAGAAGGACAGGATTGAATATCTGACCCGATGGAGAGCCGAGTATCAAGGTCCAGGGGAGTGGGCAGATGGCTGGGATGCCTTTCTCAAAGCAGTTCCAAGTAAGCAGTTTCCTCTACTTGGACTCTTGTCCCACAAATGATGTTGTGGTAATTACAACCTGCTTTGTGTGCACCCAATCATGAATATTTCAAGGCATGAAGGTTCGATGTGGTAGTACAAAATCAATTGATGACTTCCTTAATATACTGCCAAAGGAGGTCCCAGGAGCTCAGGCCGATGCAATAGCAATCGTGCATGCCTGCAATCGGGCAGAAGCGCCGGAGCTTTCTGGTTGATGGTAGACGCAATGATCCACACCACTCC
Organism: Klebsormidium nitens; assembly: GCA_000708835.1. Taxonomy (NCBI): domain Eukaryota; kingdom Viridiplantae; phylum Streptophyta; class Klebsormidiophyceae; order Klebsormidiales; family Klebsormidiaceae; genus Klebsormidium; species Klebsormidium nitens. Next base: position 6,655 of record DF236975.1, on the reverse strand, counting down.
TCTAGTGTGGCGGTGCCTGTTTGGAGATTTTCCCTCTGCTTCCTGAGTTGTTTCACCCGTCAGGGCCAAATTGATTGCACATGCTTCCTGAGCTCGGTGTTTGTTATGGAAGTCTGCCCGGCAGAAGCATTCATACAGACTCTATTTGCTGTTTTAGACTGAATCGAGATTCTTGCTTTTCTGTGAGTCAACAAAGGCAGTACATCTATGCTCATCGCGCAGGTGCGGCACAGGAGGCTTGTCTCGTCTTGGCTGCTGAGTATTCTGCGCCTAAAGCGCGTTCGAGCATGTCATTGCTGCTGGTTGTCTGATCCTCTGCAGCCTTCTTGTCAATGGACTTTGCTTTAATCGTGCTGACATTCAGTTTTGGCCTTGTGCAGCGGCTGCTGGTCCGAGCACCACAGGAACTGGTGAGTCACATGTTTTTCTGCACCTTTTCCCCATGTTGCAATGGTCTATCTTCTTCGGAAGTCGTTGTTGCTCGCATGGTGGTTATGTCGATCCATAGCACACCAATCCGGCGCTTGTTTGGAGTAGCTCCTTCTGCTTCCCAGGTTGTTTCATTTGTCAGGCAAGGCGTTGCTTCATTTTGAAGGGTGGAGGGAGGGTTTTGCAAGTGCCTCCGCTTCCCGGCCTGACAGATTTGGTTTGGAAGGAAGCTCTCATAAGTTCAACACCTATGCAATAGCAATCGTGCATGCCTGCAATCTGGCAGTGTGCCGGAGCTTTCTGGTGCCGGAGCTCTCATGGGTTATCACCAGCTTTGATGTAGAATTTGTCCTGTGGGACTTCAGGCGTGACATAGCACCTTGTTCACATTGACTCTCCCTGTGCTTGCAGGCGCGAGCTTTAACACATTTGTGCCCCTGGTGGGGGCTGAGAGCGAGGGGATCAACCAACGACGGAAGGGGGGTTTCTTCACACCCCGTGTCGAAACGTGCCATAAAATTCTGCATCGCGTTCAGGAGAAGGGCGTCTTAATCTTAGCAGGAAGCCCTTGCTCGGGAAAAACGTCACTGTGTCAGCTTGTTTATGAAGAGGCCGAGAGGAGCGCAGTCTATGAGAGTGTCTACTACGTGAATTGCGCGCGCGTCGGCAGTGGTGGTCAGACATTTGATGAGGTCTTCTATGATCAAGCTGGAGTTACTTTTGCAGAGGCGTCAAAGTCTCCAGCAAATAGCCCGGACAAGCAGGCAGGTAGACCCTCTGCAAGCTCAAGCGCTACTCTGCCCCCTCTCAGAAAGAAGCTGCTGATCTTTGATGAGGTACAAAATCTTTACTCTCCGGGGCCGGGACACGCGCTCCTCTGGCCGCTCGCCAAGGACATTGGGGCGCGGTTCAAGCCTGGCGGGGCACGTCAAGGCAGAGTGAACATCATTCTGTCTGCATCGCGAGGCTCGAACCCTTCTGCTACCGGACTGCCAAGTACTCCCATCTCTTTCTCCGACGATCAAAGGATCCCTCTCCGGTGAGCATGACGACATTGGCTCTAGCTGATCGTGGGCGCCCTTGTTTGTTTGAGGTGCCATTAAATGTACCTTCCCGCCTAAGCACAGTTGCCGTCATTTTTGGAGCAGAGTTTCCCCAATACTAGGAAGTGTCGAAAGCGTCAAGCTTTGTGCAGTTGATAGATTGTCAAAAGGTCGAAGAAACAAAGACCCTATCCCTGATTCTTATACTTTTTTGATGTCCCCCGAAGGATGATGCCGGGATCAGAGTATACTAGACCAGCTTGTGTGTCCTCAGGAGCTCGCTTTTAACAATATTCGTATGCCAGCCCGTACCTGTGATTTCACAGACTGATTTTGCAGTCTGACGTATCTGGAAGCTTTGGACTGGATCTGGCCCTGAAGTTGAGCTGAGCCTCTCCAGAAGAGGATGAAGGCAATTGACGGCTTCCGATCATATGCTCTTCCTTACTACAGGCTTCGGCTTGGCTTCGCAACCCCAGCAGATAGCAACTCCCCGGAGCCAGCCGTTCAATTTACTATGGAAGAGTACGAGCAGGTCATTGAGTCCTTTCTTCACAACATCGGCTTTGCCGGTGACAAGGGCCAGCTTCGGACGCTTGGTGACGTCATCGAGGCAACAACGGAGCGGCACCCGGGCAGTGTTCTTCACGTGCTGGACCTCCTCAAGGGCCATTCACCGTCCAACTTTGCAGGGAGGGCCGCGGAATGGGCCGCAAAGGCGGTGGACTTCGTAGCGTCCCCAAGATTGCTCGATTCTCTCTCTGGAACTCGGTCCTTCCCTCCGTGAGGAATTCGGGCAATCTTGTTGTGCCCTTATTCGTTCGCAGGCCCATGCTTCCACGTGAAAAGTGTTCAAGCAGCATCGTAAACCTCTTGCATGCATGCATTTAGGCTCGTGCACTGGCTTCTCGCGCTTTCTTCATAGGGTCACGTTTTTGAAGCTCCACAAGTCTACGCATGTAGTCAGTGGCGGCGCCTAACCCCGTGTATCCTTTTTCAGCGTAAGCGAGCTGGTGAAGGACCGCGAGGCGCTCAACTTGATCAGCCGCCTCTTAGCGTCTCGGGGTCAGGTGGGTGTCGGCGTCCTTCCTGTCCAGCGTTGTGGTGCTTTCGTCCATATTGTGTGCTCAAGAATCTGAGCCAGTGCCCATTCTGCCGACTTAGAGCGTCTCACCTATACGTTCTCACTCTGTAGGAATCTTTGGAGGCGGTGCGGCGCAGCGCCCCGGGGCTGGCTGACAAGGCAGAGGATTTCGCCAAGTCGGGGTACCTTCTCCTAGAAAAGGATAGCGTGTCCTTCACGAGCGGATTGCACATGGAATTCTACCGCTACAATCTGGCCAGGAGGGTGTGGGGCACCCCCAAGCAGATGCCGCAATCCCTGGAGGCCTTTTTGGAGGAGGCCCTGTCTAAGATGCAGCCGCCCATGCTCCAGAACAGCCTGAATCTCAGCACGAGGGGCGGTGTAGTAGGGGGTGTGCTCGAGTCGCACTTCCAATTCGAGCTGTACTCGTGAGTGTCCTGTGATCACTCGTGAAGTGCATCGAAATCTGTTCGGTCAGTGCTGCTAGTCTTCAATCAGCCAACACATCGAACGGTGTTCAGATTGGGTAGCCTCAACTCCTCCCCAACTATCCTTGTTAGTTTTGCCATTCGGGCAGTGCTGTCAGCCTTCAGTCAGCAAATGGAAGATCATGCAGATGGGGCAATCCGCAGAGTTCGGCCTGGTCGCCTCAATGCATTAGAGCCATGCCCCAATCGAGCCAACAACATTTCCTCTGAAACAGGGCGGTGACGAGTTTGCTTCCGGAGGGTGCTTACTTCTCCCCAACAGTCGGCAAGATCTACGGGTTGGAGGCGTATGTGGATTTCGTTCTGCATGGGATGGGGTGGAAATGGGCATTCGAGTTGCTCATCGATGGCAGGGACCTGAGGGAGCATCTAAACAGGTGCGCAAATGAGGGCTGGCGTCATCTTCAATTGGTCTTTGTGATGCTTCGCAACCTTGTGAAGCAATGGTTCGACAGTTGCAAGCACGAAGAGCGTATGCCATCATGTTTCAGGATGGCAGGGCTGGTCTGCTTAGCCGCATTTGCCCCTTATGCCCACATCTCGCTGTTGAACATGCATCACAAGCTGCAAGAGATGCTGCTCTTCAAGATCTAAACAAGTGCATCAACTCGGATGCTGGTCATTGTGCAGGTTTCTACCAAATGGGCGTTATCATCCTATGGTCCTGGGCAATCAGATTGACGCGTGGGTTGTGGTGGACCTGCGTAACCACAAGACCGGGAAGCCAAGAAAGGCAAGGGGTCCAGGGGTATGCCACGTTTTTTTCGATTCCAAGTACGAAAAGGCTATTGTAGATTATGGTAACAACCAAGAGCACCCAATTTTTCTCATGGGTCGAAGATGACGACTCATGTGTGGCAGGACTTCGAACGTTTGCGCCCCTTTACCTCAAGTGTTCATCAAGATTTGGCAATGAAGAGGCAGAGCCGATACGAGTCAGATTTTGCGGGCTTTTGGGCTTCTTGCGCCATTTATGTGCCAGGTGGAGCAACCTTCGGTAGTGTGACAGGAAAAGTTCGTTTTCAAGCAACCCTAAGTGATGAGTGTCGGTCGCCACTTTGGAGAATCGCGGGCAAGTCGGATCGCAAGCTGTCAATCATTGAATCCCTGCCATGCGCTCTGCAATTTACAGTGCTCGCAGCACGATGTCTGCTGACCATGCAGAGAACCATGCCCCCTGCATATTTAGGGCAATGGAGGTATCGAGATGGACCTCACAGCCGTTCAAGCTCAGATTTGATCGGTGCAAATTGCTTGCCATTTTGTACCTAGGAGTAGAAAGGTACGTATGGCCTCCGAGCCTTCTCATGTAGAGGAGTTGGTGCACTTCGTGTCTTGACATTGTCGTGCGCTCTTTTGCACAAATACGTGTTGCAATTGATGGAGAACTCGGAGGCCATCTATGCCGGTTCGGACAAGCTTTCAAGCACACCGACAAACGGAAGGGTCGCCCCTCCGCAACGGATGGTGGCGGATTCGAGTATCGAACCCACGCACTTACATACCCTTTTTAGTGTGCTGCGGGAAGCACGACGCTCGAACTAACCGAGCTACCCCGAGGCGGACTTCGCTGTTTAGCGCGCCGTGGTGTATATAGAGTGCCCTCGCAAAGCAAGCCACCCGGTCATGCAGCCTACCAGTGGTGTCGTCTACCAGGCACCTGGGCAAGGTCCGAGGATTATGGCCGCATGCACGCCATTGCCAGTCCAAGTCGGACTTCACGAACGGTCACGTGGTTTCGGTAACGAACCGGATTGGACCGTCTTAAACCATACTCGGACCCTGGTCTCCAAAACACGAAAGCTGCCACTTCTAGTCTCCAGCCAGCTGCCAAAAGTACAACATAGGCAGCGACTTCGCACACAACAAACTCTTTTGGGCGGAGCTGCAAGGTCGCCCCCGTCCCTGAGCTATTAAAGGAGCTTGCTTTGACCATTTGTCAGAAGTACTGCAGGCTGCAATGCTTTTGCTTATGGCAGCTACTTCAGCATGACGCAAGGGGTCCCTGAGTCCTCAGGTATTAGCCACAGCTTTCACTTGCATGTGTGTTCTGTCGAACTCTTCCTTCAATCTGAGGGATTCCTGACAGCAGCAAGCGTGGCAGAAGAGAGCAGGAGGAGTGTGCACTAAAGTCTGCAGGATATATGCTTCTTTGAGCATGTATTTAGGGCTGCAAGCTTCTGTGGCAGACAATTTGCTTTTCATTGCTTCAGAATTGTCTTGAAGCCGTGAGCGTACTGCTCCTATTCGAATCGAGCTTCAACTGCGGTGAGTATTTCAGTCCTGGCCTTTTGTCTATTGCTGCTGTGAGTACTGGCGGAGTTGACATTTCATAGAGAAAGGCGAGAAGCCGGCCTTGTGGCAGGTCCAAGTTTGATCACAGGGTCTGCCAGGCTGTGCGCTTTGCACGCGCTGCAGAGTACAGGGAGCGCATCTCAATCAGTGCAGAAAGGCAAGAGATTCTGACCGCTGCTGTCGATGCGCGGAGCGATGGCATACCTGCCCCTCGCCGCCGGCAGGGCAAGAGGGTAAGGGGCCCGAAAGTGGAGCCACAGTTTTTCTGCAGGACTCCCCAAGGTCAGCCCTTCACTGCGCCCAGCAAGGCTGACTTGAGGGAGAAGCAGAAGGCTGAACGTCCTCTTGGAAGAAGTAGCGAGTTGAAATGCTGCAGCCTAAAGTTTGATCTGCTGAGCGCGGCGCCGAGATCCAGTCACACAGCTTGGGCTGCTAACAAAGAGTTCATTAGGCTTTGTGTTTCAAAGGCTGCTTGTGGAACCCACGTCCTGTTCACTATGATTTGCAAACCTACCAGCAAGAAACTTTACTATGGGGTATTCCCCGGGCCTCGCCCTTGGCAAGCTCCCCCTCTCCCACACGCCCCTCCTCAGCCGGTGCAGGGCCCGCCAACGCTAGCACAATTGTCGCGCGGGACTAGGATCCTCTGCTCGAAGCATTTCTCGCTGTAAGTGTCAGGTGGCGCAGGTTCTCGTTTAGGTACACGACTCAGAAAGCTCGCCAAGATGATGAAGCACTGCGTACCGTACTGCCGGCCAATTTTTTAATGAGATTCTAATGCGTGCTAGTGGGTACACGCTGTTTTTGGTGGTCTAGCTGACGGTCCCAGGCTCCGCACAGGGTGTGTACCCAGTGATTGCTAATCCTTTTATAGGATCTCAATAGCCCAGAGTGGGTACGCTCTATTGGTTATTGTGGAAAGTGGGTGGCGTGGTCGTACACCCTTAGCTTAGTGGGAACGGCTTGTCAGCTTCAGCAAAAAGTTGGCCTAGTCGCACACAATCCCCAATATCTCGTTCCCTCCGGCTTTGTACGTATTGATGGCCATCTCGCACATGCACAGGGCGGCACTGCACCACCTCCGCCCCCGGCTCTGTCCCGAGCAACTTTGGAGCCCGCCGCAGCTCGCTGCTCTTCTGTGACGATTACAGCTGACCGATCCCGGTCTAGTTCTCGTCAGGTTCTCGTTAACGGTCAGGTTAACGAAACAACAGGGGTTACGTCTTAAACGACGCTCTGTGGGCTGTCTAATCAGTCGATTTAATGTCCTGGATGGATCGGCTCTTATAAAGCCTTTGCCACCGTTCAAGATGATT
>DF236976.1:171162-351290 GCA_000708835.1 Klebsormidium nitens | reverse complement strand
TGAGCCTGCTGTCATGTACAGAAACAACCACCCGTGCGTAATCATGAGTCCCATGCGACTGCACATGATACATTCCGCACACGGATGCAAAATGGCACCGGCCCTTTCTGTTTGTGCGCATGCGCGCACTGCTGGCGTACACATCGCCGATTATAAGTCAATCGTAGAGCGCCATGCACTAGTTTGCAAGCTAGATCTTCGTTTTGCTTCGACCTGCGGGTCATATAGGTACACGGGACCGTTACGGTGCAAACTTCCTTGCCGCAGAATCGCGCCAGTCAACAAATTGCGGCGGGCGCGCCGTAGCATACTCCAACTTTCAGACCTAAATATTGCCCCGAAAGCGCTGCAGCTTGGTCGTGGTTTGTGAGTCACCCGTACGAAGCTCGTGCGAGAAATTGGGGCTTGCTACGATAAATTGGCACGATTGTAGGGAAACGCCTCTGAAAGTAGCCCTTGCGGGAATGTGTGTCAACGGCTGCCATGGCAAGATACATGATGGTCCTTCCTGCAACAGCACCATGGATGGCTAAGGAAGGCATGCACTATCTTTGAAAACTTTCTGTGGATCAATACACTGGCGCTGAGCGCCACCATGGAAGATGGTCCTTCAAGTGCTTCCACCATTTTTTGTCCGATCAATCTCCCACGAGTCAAGTTGGAGTTGCATTGACACTAGGTCGTACCTAGTACCTGTCGGCGTGGTACTACTGGCTACAGTCTGCCTGTAAGCTCGCCTGCGGCTACCTACGGTAGTTCTTCAACACTCAAGCCTCAAGGACTCCGCCGGCGCCACAGCTTGGAAGACACTGTCCAGTGTCCAGGAGAAGAAGGGCTAGTGATCGCCAAAGCAACGCCAGAAGCCTGCTGAGGAATGGCCCAGGGAAGCTTGGCAAGGGGGCATCTGCAGCAGGCATCTTATCAGGGGCGCAGTTCATCATAAAGCTTTGCCCAATGAAAGATATTGCTTCTCTGGCGGAGAGCCAAAGCAAGCAAGAAAATGTGACAGGGTAGGCCACCCATAGGCGCGGTGCTATGTTTGTATGTTGGAATTGGGTTCCACTGCAATGGCCCAGGATCGGAGAGATAGCGACCCGGTGGTAGGGACGGGATTCGTTCATCACAAAGCAGGGTTGTGATGAACGAAACCTGCACATAAAGGTCCTCTTGTGGCATCATCACATACCTAGCCCGCCAGACAGTCAGCGGTGAGTGAAGGACGCAGGGATTTCAGAAACTCTGTAGTGTATCGAAATAAAGTAAATGTTGGAAATGATGAAAAGTTGCAGCTAGGACAAAGCCCTAAAGCGATGCTTGACTTTGTCTGGCTGCAATGCAATCTTTGTAAGGACTTGAACAACTGAAATGGCATAGTCTTGTCCGGACGCCTTGAGCCTGTTTGAAAATAGCATTTGACCACGCCGCCAATGCCAGCTGCAGACCTCTCTTTAGAGGCCTCTTCTCTTTCTACTCAGCATTAATGCCTGGCATAATTTGGTTCTTGGGATTGCTGTCAATTTGCTTCGCAAGAGACTTGAAATGCATGAAAAGGAGATAGTCTGGGACTGATTCCGTTTACTTTAGAATGTGAAGGCTGGAAAGTGCGATCAGTTTGTGATAGGCTGATCTTGAATAACAATGCTTCAGATTTCAGTGCTTGGGAGTTGCTCTATCATCTTGTGATGGCCTGACCTTAAAGAACAGTAGTTCAATTTGACCGGGTGGGCTTTCAAAGAGTCTGGAAATGCATTCAAGATTCAGAACTTGCAGAATTGTGCGCTGACAAGCCACATGCCCTGCTTTGACCCAGCGTCCTCAGTTGCGCTTCATCAATGTACACTTGTTTGACTTTTGCAGGTGTTCAGTTGGTGGAGACTAGCAGCATTGTGAAGCAGTTCGAGAAGAGGCGGCTTGCGTGACAGTGATTCTGCATGGTCAAGAAGCAGGTGCGATCTGCATTACGCAGGTTCATTAAGGAAGTTCGGCAGCCTCTTTCTCAGTCTGCTTTGTCTTTTGCGAGTCATTGTCCAGTACTCTTCTCAAATTCACCTCAACACTGATCCCTTTGGAATAGGAGGCTCTGATGTCTGATCTGCGGCGAACCTTGATGGGGGAGCAGCAAAAGCGTCGAATAGCTTCAAAGAACGGTTATACAATATCATGACGACAGAGCATCACAAATGTGCTCTTAGGAGAAAAGATCACTCTCTGCCCCATGCTGCATGCGGTTGCGCTGATGAGGGACGCGACATCGCAATGATGCCCCAAATTGGATCTGAATCAGAAGGCTGTTTGAACACGGAGGTTCTGATCTTCTGAAGACTTGCAGTCTTCTAGTGAGTCATCCTGTATCTTTCTTGCGATCGAGCTGCCGCTGTGGGTGTTACTGCCATTGCATATGGTTTGAGGCAGGACTTCGAGGCATTCTTTGTTGAGTTGGCAGAACGCGAGGGGAACCGTATAAGGCTGGTTTCCTGAAAGTCAGAGTCGTTGCAATGGTCGGCTATCAATGTGCTCCAGAGCTTATGCAACCCGTCTCCTCACGTTGCAGGTGGCGGATGGGCAGCAAGGTGCTGCAAGTGCCAGACTATGCTTGCCCTGGACAACCTGCAGCTTACGGGGCAGGAAGCATTGAAGTAGCTAGACAAACGGTGAGACCTGCTGAGCTGTAGAAGAGCCGCTTAGGAAGAGCGTCAGGAAAGCAATAATTTTGAGCAGTGAAGTAGGTCGGTCGATGGTTACTGAACAACAGGAGGATAGATGCAATAGAGATGGTTGCTGCATTTGAATGCCAATCAGGTCTTCTATTAGATTTTGTTAGATCCGATTTTGATCGAGGCATATTTGAGAATCTAAATGGTGTAGGGAGCTCCTTACATGAATCAAACTCTGCTCTAGTTGTATAAAAGCTAGCAAAGATTTCGGGGACACTTGTATGATGTTGTAGTTCATGCGCGCAATCATTGCACCATGTGCAATAGATTGAGTGATTCCAAATGTGAATCTGCATTGCACCATGCTGCCCATGCATGCCCAAAAAGCAGAGAATCAATGAGAAGACAATGCCTGCGTGCTTGGCATGCTAATCATGCAATATCACATACTTCGTGTATCGATAGTACGGTAGCACGATTCCTTACAATCGGTGCATGGATCTATATCCCTCATGTCTCTTGCATTGCCAAGCGCTAGGACATCTGTGACATGGATTTCAAAGTTTTGCATGATGTGTCAATACATTTACAATGCTCACGTTGGCTGGAGTCCTCCAGTCCTTAGTACAGTAGTAGTGCCTCGGCCCACAGAGCCTACCTGCATGGTATATAGACCGTGGCGCTGGACCGGGACTGCTCAAGCCGAGATTAAGGAAAGTCCCCGGTGATCTATCGTACAATGTTCATAGAGTCACCGGCTGGTGTCGGTGCCTATGCAATGCTGCTAACTGGATGCCCGGTGACTCTATCACCGGGGCGTCACTTCACCGCGAACTCTGAACCGGCCACTGCCTGTACTCAGCTGCCGCGGTCCGGTACGCAATCCGATAATTACTACACGAGTGTTAAAATGATGCACGGTTTGTAGGGGCGTACAGGTGCTCGAAAACTCCGCGAATATCTACCAAATTTGGGGCGAAACTGCACCGCGCACGATTTTATTTGGCAGGGACTTGGCCGGCACTTGGCGCAGTATTAATTACAATCTCGTACGCGGAAGGCGCCAATTTTCCGCGTAGACTGCCGGAATATTGCCCCGCGACAAATTGCACCGTAGCTGTCCCGTGTACGCGCTTTACAGGGTGACTCACGCAATGGCCGTCGAAAGTCCGACTCGACCGGATTGATTCCCATCACGATGAACTCAATGAGATGCATCATAAGAATCATGGAATTTCAAATTGGATATGATAGGTCCTCAGCGATGAGCGGCATGCATGAGTCGATCGAACAAATTAGATGTCGACGATCGGGTATGCGTTGAACAAGGTGTATGCGTGCCGATTTCCTTTGGTAATCAACCTTGACCGAAGTGTCGCGTTCTCTTTGCAGTGTTCCATGACGTATTCGCAACTTCCACGGATGGTACTAAGAGTGCTGCGCAACTTCTGGCCACCGTCAAGCGTCGAACTGCTTCTCTCCCAAACCCGGGCAGATATTAGGACTGTCTGCTATGCCGGACACTTATATGCTATCGTTGCTCGTAGCAGCTTCCTGGCCCGTCCGGATTCTTCCGCGCCAGGTGGTTCGCCGCCGGTGCCGCCCGCACCCCTCGCTGGTTCAGCAGGCACCGGAAGTAGTGGTACCGCGGCAGGAAGCGCTCCACGTTTTGGTAGCCTTCTGTGTGGTTCACCGGGCTCCAATAACGCTCTGCCACGTGGCAACAAAACGAGGATGTTACGGTGCGCACTTGTTCGTGCATTGCGTCATAGGAGCGAGGAGGACAAAAAGACGTGTCCAGGTCGGCAAAGTCTACGCCACGCTGATCTGTATCCCGCTGCAAGAAAGACTGAGCTCTGGTCGTGCTCTACCGAACACAAGTCACACCGCTTCTTCCGAAACCTCCACTTTGTCTTTGCAGAGCCTTCGCTCATGCCCTGGCCTTTCAGTAGGGCGTCAGATGGACCGCTGTGAGAAGCATCTCTGGATCGAGCTACAATTCCTTCGCAAAGGAAGAGTTGGGCAGCGCTGCCTAAGCCCAACTCAGAGCTTCTAGGAAAAAGGCTAGACCATGTTTTCTCAGATTTCAATCCGCTTTCCACGACCGTAACAGCAACGATAGGTACCTCTCACTATACTCCAACTCTGAAGGGTCTTTTCGTTCGGAACAATCACATACAGGTCGACTGGAAGACGCCGTTCGAAACCAGTGCAAGGATCTGCGCATTTACACGCAAAGAGTTTGCGAGAGAGTGTGCACGGCGCTCACCCGCGAACGCGGCGGCCCTGGGCCAGATGGTCTGTTCCAGGTCGGACGCGTCAATGTCCTCGCCCCACATGCAGTTCTCCCCCCCGATCACCAGGCGCCGCTGCGCCTCGCGCTTGATCCCCCTGCAGAAGGTGAGATGCGAACCAGCTCATGAATATTCATTGAGCATAACCAACAGGTTCTCATTCAGGACTTGCTGACTTCGACCGATCCGAGAAGAACCATAAAAAGCTCAGCCGCGTTGGGCCCGATTGAACGGCGAGAGATGCTATCAGCACACGGAACGTGTACAAGACCCAGGCGAGCAGGTCAGGTCGGGGGTGGAGACAAGCTCGGGGACAGTCTGGCAAGCTAATCGAAAGCAGTATCTAAACAGTGCTGGAGAGAGGAGCTCGACATCAATCTGACGGTACAGCGTTGCAGCCGGCTCTGACAAGAAATGTGAACGGCCTATGGATACCGTTGTTTCTCTAGTTGCTCCCAATCGGCTCTGTTCGTGTGCTACAGTAGCATGTATATCACCACGAGAAGAACAACCTTGCCAAGGAAAAGCCAAATCCGTAAGGAGCCTTGACTTTGAAAAACGTCAGTATCCGACCCGGTTGAGGAGAAGAGGAAAAGAAGAGCAGGGGCAAAAAGCTCACTTGTAGGGATCGTTCATGTAAATGGACCGCCATACGATGTCGAGATGATCCAGATACGAGCCGGCCGTGTTGGCGACAATCACGGGGAAGCCGTGTTGGGTCGCCTGACTAATCGTCTGCGGATTATCGAGCCTGCAGAGGACGAAAACTAGGATAGAGGTTGCAAGGAGACGATGGCAACCAAAAATATATCGGTTCGACTGGACGTTTACATGGGAATGGAGTAGCTTGACGGCCTCTCTGCATTCGAACTCGACAGCAAGAAAAACGTAGATGAACGGAGCCGGCTTTTGAAAACCAGGATGAGAATGACGAGGAAAAAGAGATGTTGGCAGCCGTTCCGCCAAGACTGAAGAGCGGCAAGCGATGATTGACTGGCGGCTGGGCACATCCGGAAGATCAAACAGCTTGTAGTGCGTTTAGGGTGCTCGTCTAAAGCCCAGGACGACTACGAAATCACAGTAGCAGCTTTGCCCAGGTTAGTCACCAGATATTTGACTTTTTGATTACTGGAGTCTTAGACAGAGCCACGTGGCGCGCTGGTCTACCCTGGAAGCACAGGCTTTTTCCGGTCCAACCTCACTTTCGGCGGTTGAGAAGCACCTTGGGTTGCACCATACACCTACACGCGGCTTACCATACGTGGACGACCCCGTTCTTATTAAGCCGCTCGGGGAACGAGTCAAACGGCTCTTCCCTGCAAGGGTGGAAACGAAGAAGTCAATTACGGAGCATATCTGTGAAGTCTTCTGTGCTTTGTACCGCGTTCGAGCACGCTGCCTTCTTTCGCAGACACACGACGTACTATTAGCTGGACCCGGTTCATCAATGACTCTCGACACGTCAGACTTCACGCAATCGTGGAGAGAAAGGAACTAAGAGACTGCCCGTATGAGCCAGATGAGAAGAGCTGATAACGAGATCTGTCGTCAGTAGTTGACAGATGAAGATGATGTAGAAAACCTCTCCATCTTGTAACATGGGCGCATTGCTTACTCTTTTTCGAAAGCAGTGCGCAACTGAAGCCAAATGTCTTTCATCCATCCTCCTGATAGGAACAGTCTTACAAGTAACGACGGTAGCTGAAGGCCTCAACGGTGGCACACATCACGCGTAAGAACTGTTGCCAGCATCAGCTTTGCCTCTAAGTGGAACAAACGACGCAGTTCTTGGAACAGACTCACCAGTTGACGGGGTCCCTCCCTCGTTCCAGCAGCATCTCCTGTGTCCGGACCACGAAGTCCGCATACGCCTGCATCCCCGTCCGATTGTGGGCGTCCAACCTGCGGCAGGGAAAAGCCTTTTCATTATGAGACCCTGAAGACCTCGAAACCTAGTCTTCTCGTAGTTTCTAGCGTGCGAGACTCTCTAATCTCCCTGAAGGACGAACTGACTAGGCCCCGATCTTGAAGTTGAGTTGGAGTCAAAGTACGAACTCGTGTAAAGAGGGCCCTGCGCCTGATTTGCGGCAGTTATCTGGACGCTTCCTGATTGCAACCATTTTAACCTGTCTCGTCTGCTTACAGTGGACAAGATCCTTTGTTCTGGTTCCAGTATAGTTCGATGAACATTAAAGGAAACCGGGTTCCAACGTTGCTCTGATTTTGGTAGAGAACAAGCAGCTAATCATTGACCATTCCGACGGACTCAGCCAGGGGTGCCATCTTTCAAATCCTGGCAAGCCAAGATTGCGCCAGGACAGAAAGATGAGCTTACCAACGCTTCGTCCGCGGCACTTGCGACCAGCAGTCTGCAGAACAAAACCAGGAACTGGTTAGAATCTTGTTAGGGTCCAAACAATACCCTGCAAGACTGGGTCATCAGAACAGCTGTGATCGAGCTACAAAGAGCCTGTAAGCCCATCCAAATCCGCTTTCCGCTAAAACGCTGAAGGTCCACACAAATTTCTGCGCAGGAATCTCGTTTTCACCATCTGCGAAAGGCAGACCAAGCCGCGCCGTGCGAAGCTTACCTACGTTTACTTCGTCCCCTCCCGCATGAAAGTACTTGTACGGAAAGATCTTGAGGAGGTCTGCAGGGCAAGCAAGACGTCAGCGACACTGTTCCCACCGATACGAGCGTCGAACCAACCAAGCATGTTTGCAAATCGCAAGATTAGATTGCGAGGAGGATTCGTTACCTGTACAAAACGTAGACTGGTGTCTCGAGGAAAAATAGACCCGGGAAAGGGGGGAAGAAATTTACGCCGGCGTAACATGTGCGAGTAGACTGGGTTTTGCCGACTAGCTATTCAGAGGTTCGAGGACGAACGTGAGGGTAGAAGCGACATGGGCGAGCATGAATCGCGGAGTAGCTGCATGTTGAAACGGGTTCGGAGCGGCCAGCACTTTGAAGGCTTTCAGCGCTCAGCAAGGCTTTTCTCCGTTTCTTTGTCCTCGTCGTTCCGCAGTTTTGTTCATGTCTTCTTAATGCACCCCGGAATCAAATCTGTCTTTCAACCTTCGCCGTGCCTCACCATCGATGATCCCCCTGATGACCTCCCAGGTGAAATCAGTGCTCATGTCCAGCGGTTGCCGGCAGTCCGGGTGGGGCCACAGCTGGGGGTAACCCACCCCCCTGGAACGAAACACATAGGTCTTTCTCACTTCACCTTCTTTCAGTCCAGTCAGCACACGGTTGCAGACCCTCTGCTGCAACAATTCTTGTTATATGGACTGTCTGGAAATGTAGTCCCCTTAAGTCTGGGAATAACAGATACATCCGGTCGATTTCGTTAAAGGTGCCATGAAGGGTGTGAGACGGGTGGGGTTAGCTAGGGGGTTAGCGTGGTACGGGTGCGGACGTTGAGTTTCGGTTTTTAGCTTAGTGTTGTTGCTATCATTCACGGCCTTTACCCTTCTCAAGATCGAGAGTGATAACAGATGCTTGAGAAGTCGCACAGAGCCCAAAAGGTAATGCGCAAGGCAAATGACGGTGGATCCGGGGGTGGAGATCGGCAAGGCTGCCTTACCAGCTCTCGGCATGACCCGGGACGTCGATCTCGGGCATGATGTTTATTCCGCGGAGCCGCGAATACCTGCGAGCGACCGACGCGGTTCAGCATCCGAGATCTGCTAATCCCTTCATCACTCGATGCAATTCTGCGAGCGCGGTCAAAGAAAGACTTGTGCCATGCACTCAAGCTCTGAGATGCTTGTTACTTTCGTTCCGTTGGAATTCAATTCCGATATAAATGTGCAGCATCCACTGGGAAGCGAGTATTGCTGCTCATGCTAAAGAACGCACAACAATCGATTGCGAAGTCAAACTGAGGACATGACGATGAATCTGGCCCACAAGACAACACTGCAACGCAATACTGATTCTAAAGAGCCTCGGCAACATCGTCGCTACTCACTCTACAATGTCCTGCATGTCGCGTGTGGTGTACCGCTCGAATTCGCTCCACGCTCCGTCCCACAGCCTTGGGAAAGACGGGATCTCTGCACGAGATGTGCGGAACGATCTTTCAATCCCTCTTGCTCTGTTGCGCTTTAGTCCTCTAGGAATCCTCAGACTCGGTCCCTCTCTTACTTTTCCTATCAACGTGCTTTCAGTAGTTTGCTTATCCGTAGCCAAGCCGTGCCTCCGGATTTCAATCACCCAAATCGACTTCTTCATCAGAGGCAGAGGGAATCTTGAAGTTGACAATATCTTCGAGTCCAATGTGAATCCAGTCTTCACCCACCGAGGACGAATTCTCATATTCCTGAGCTTCGGATGAAAGTAGAAGGGAGGAGAGAGAGTCCGTTGTTGCTTACCAATCGGAAAGGATTGCATGTCCACTAGATGCCAATGGATGACGTTCTGCAAAGCAGGGAACAGCGCAAACTCGTTTATATCCGCTTGGGGTGGATATCTGGAAACTTGTCTTTGTCGAGACAGTTAACAGTAGAGCACGATGGCATAAAGAGCGATTCAAAGCTCGCATAGGCCCTTAGCTTAGACGAAGCAATAGTATGCTGTCAGATAGGGGAAAGGAGGCTTGTGGCTGAAGATATGATGTTCGAATGCAACAACCTTGGAAAGCGTTTCTTGCCCCGGAGAGTGCTCTCGGACATCGACCTTTCACAATCGGAAGCAACAAGTCCTGCGCTTTGCCAAGCATTCCACAAATATATGAATCTCAAATTGCATTTGCCTCAACACAGACACGTGTCTAAGACCAGAGAGCTGATCGAATATTCATAACGGAGTAGCTCACTTACAATCTTCGCGTAGGAGAAGGAATCTATCAGGGCCTTCAGCACCTTGACTGGCTGCCAGTGCCGGGCAGTATCTGCAAAGGCATTTTTTCAGAGTTAGTCCTCTTGAAAGGAGACTGGTATTCCGCCACATCTGCAACAAGACATCAACACCGAACACACAACTTGAGAGAAGTCAATGTCCCGTCACAACAACAAATTCCGCCAGGATCCTCATGCAGAACAGATATGTCGCACCAAAGAATGGAAGTAGCCGTACCTATCAAAATGCCCCGGTGTGGGAAGCGTGGTTCGTCGAAGATCCGCCACGGAGCGTTTTCGATTTTGACTGCCCGGAGGCCGTAATCGTACACGCACAACTGGCTGAAAGTCTGCACAAGGACGAAGCTGGGGTTATTTTCGATCGAACTTCAAAAGTGAAGTTTCCAAAGCAATCACTTTATCGGCCTTAACAGGAGATTTGCAAGAGTATGAATGCTTGAAGGTCAACATCGAAAGCAAACCGGTCACCAACGTCATGTTTCAGGCCGCGTGTCATTTACACCTGAAAATGTGAAACCTTTGCCTTTGTAGAGTGTCCCCACCAAGAAAAGGAGATCTGGTAAAGCAGTGTTTGTGCACACGCTGAATAGAAGGCCGTCACTCGTGTGCCATGAGAGTAACCCGTGCTCTGGAATGCACCCAAGAGGAGCTTATCGAACTAAGACATTTTTGATCTGGACAAGCAAGACGAGATGAGGCACAGAAACATTGAGAAAGTGATGCAACCTTGGTCTGTGAACGATCGCGTACCTCAATACCATGGCGAGCCCCAAAGACTGTTTTGCCCTGTATGAAGGGGAGACTTCAATTGAAGGCAGTGTTTTGAGATGAAGAAAAGTGTTGGCTTGTAGCAGTCCTTGCTGAAGTTGGGGAAGAAGATTGGATATGGGGCCAAAACCTTTTTATTCTTTTATCTTTGAAGAGTGTATGCATGCAAGATCTAGCACGCAACTTTTTTCCGTCTGCAGCAGATCAGTAGAAGATTGGATTTCCCAGCCTCCAAATTGGATTTACGAAGCTGCAACTCTGTGCAAAGATGTGGAATGTACATCATCAGGATATAATACAGATGAAGAGACCCTTACTCTGATGATAGCTTTTGACCCGTCAGCCGGCACTTCTATCTCATATGACTCATCAACGCCAAATTGGAGCTGCACAAGGAGGCGATGCAATGTGCTAAGACCAGATAGCATTCCAGGCAGTCAAATCTCCATTCTACTACAATCGTAGAGAGTGGTATGAACTTGAAGCAGCAGGGGGGAAGGAAGAGCTCTGATGATCAAAAGCATCAGACACAGAGCTCATGAAGTATAACAAGATGGGTTCGTCGGGGGACATATCTGTGATTGGTTTTCTGACATGAGAATCTCTCACTAAATACAACCAAAAAGCCCTGGGAGTATGCGAGTAAAACCAACACGCACAACACTTGCTGAGATCCTTGAGAGACGCACAACTTCTTTGTACTCTCAGAGATTATCTCATTAATCACCACCCCTCTAAACTCTCCCTGGTCATCAAATACATTGTGCTCCTAAAGCTGCTCGCACTCCTCTAAAGGTGGCAAAAGTACTCGATAAAAATGGGGGAAGATCCTTACAGCATAGTAAGAAACTTCATCAATTCTGGCACCAAAACAGAGTGCAATTGCCAACCATGATCAGAGCTGATCGATACAAACACACTGGACTTTCCAAAGAAACAGCAACTGCTATGTGATCACAGCGTTGAGAGCAACCACTCTTGGAAGCCTCACCTCCTCGTTCCTGCTCAGCACCGAGACCTCCACCTCGAGGAGCACTTGCAGCGTGGGGTCGGTTGCTGGCCTTATTGGATGCACAAAGATCAGCGGATGGAAAGCATCAAACGCTGTCCGCAGCACTCGGGACTCTGGAAAGTTGCTGGAGAACTGGAGCAAGGGGCTCACAACGATGATCTCTGTGCCACGAGTGTACTCCTTGGGCAGGGGCACTAAGAACGGCTGAGTGCTAGTGACATTCCTCTTCAGCCGCGACTGCGCGGCAGCGAATTCACGAGCTGCCCCGGCTTCGAAAGGACAGTAACACAGAAGAAGAGCAAGGCAACTAAAAAGTGCCACACACTTCCTCCTTGCTTTGGTGCTTGTGGATGTCTTCCATGCGGTCTGCCCCCGCTGCTTGACTTTCTTAGGAGCCATCTGTCTCACCATACTTCCATCAAAGCCCCCGACCGGAGCGGGGTTTCCTTCCGCTGATTTCGCCGTATGTCCCTTTCAGGACGTCATCATCTTAATGCAATGCTGTTTACAAGGTGTGTGCTTCTGCTGCAATGCGGCCATGCTGAACCTGCCCTCCACCACCATAATATTTCCAGGGGCCGCAGCCATAATTGGTGGAATGTGACAGGTGGCATGCATGATAGCCTGTAAGAATTATTGCTACTATGCTAGCAACATGAGGGTCATCTTTTCACACTGCTCGTGCTTAGCTGTCTGGAAGAGGTCAGCAAGATCATCTTAGACCATGATGTGAATACGCCCGCACGCTTGGTGAAACCCTAAACTCAAGATTGGATACTTGTTCTCAAGTGACGAGCGAAGTCCTACCAAGCGCACAAACCAGGCCAGCGTGGGAGATTGTGTACACTGCTCATTGAGAAGAAGGTCGGCGGATTCTTATTTGCGGTGCGAGTTCCCCCTGCTGATGTGTCGAAACAGATGGCTGACATTCTGGGCGTTCTGACTGGGCAACCCCCTCAAAGCTCCCCTTCGGACGCCTCATCTTCAGCAAGGAACGGGAAGAGGAGGGCGCTCAACAGAAGAAGTGGCGGGGTCATACAAGACGAAGCTTCGTCCCCGTCCCTACATGCTTGAGCAATTCTGTGCAATAACTTGCAAATAACAAGGTATGAACCTGCAGATCCCGGCGTTTTGAAGGCTGGCGGTTTCGTGAATATCAAACGGTGAGGAGGTTGCCTTTCTTGAGGCGCGACCCGCTTGATGGAAGTGTTAAGGAAGTGTGGCCGAGCTTTCTGCCTGATGCTTTGCACCCAGTCCAATATCGGGCTTGTCTTGTCGAGTTGACTCGTCCAAGGGTTTGCTTCTTGACATGCTATTACTGCAAGGACGCCATTCTCACGCGGTTGCCTGCGGCAAGTTTCTCTGCTATGCTGACTGACATGCTCATGTACTTCACTTCTGCTTCCGGTTTGATGACCACTTTGTCAGCATTGCTCATTTTGTGTAATCTGCAGACTGCAAACGGGGTTTGGTCGTAGTTGTAGGAACTCTTGAGCTTCTGAGTCTCAACATGCTGCTGGTTCTGGCTTCCTGAGTTGCTGCTTGCGAGCTTCTGACGTCTTTCGGACATGATTTAGCCGAGTTTGCGCCCTCTTGATGTTTTGTGCAAGGCAGAGGTGAGTTTTTGCCAGGCAGCAAGAGATTCAAGTTGATATTCCTGCTGTTGTAATGAAACTAATAGTGGTCATTTCCTCCTTTGGTTGACAGAATTGGCAGGATTGGTACTCCTGATACCGCAAGAAACTACAACCCTAGCATAATGAATCCTGTGCATGGAGTTTTTGGAAGAAGCTGAGCTTCGACCGCTGATCTTGAATTGAGAGAATGTTATTAATTGGAGTTGAGATGATCGAGGTCATGATTCCATTGTGCTTTCTGCCTATCTTCCTCTTCTTTGGTTTCGACTGCAATCCTTCAAACTGTTTATCACATGTGCAGTCCCTTGCATTCCTCCCATTTGCATGTCTGGTTGTGAGCTGATGGGGCGGCGCTTCCAGCTTCACCTTCCGCTGTCGAAGAATGGCTTGCTTGCCGTCATCTTTGTGATCGTCCTGGCCTCACAGTCACGATCATAGATTGCTGCGTCAGAGCTTCATGATCCATCTTTGATCATCATGACCTTCGCTCTTGCAGGATGGGCATTTTGGTCCGTCGATGTGAGATTCTACTAGCAGAGTTGAGTTGCTAAGTAGGGGAGTTTGGTCCAACAAAAAATTTGGCTGGCGGATCGCCAGTGCAATGGAGCCCCTAAGCGCCTCTCTGGGCCAGAGCGAGAGCAGCAGCATCTCTCCAGAGGGAGCAGAACAGTCAGCGGTCCAGGATTCCAGGAGCCTTCCTGGATCCAAAGATGGCGCTTTGGCAGGGGCCCACAGCCAGGGCCCCAAGGACCCCCCTGAAAGATGGGGGGAGTTTTTCACGAGGACAGGAGCTGGCCCTGGGGGCCGAGGCGTCGGTGGCAAGGGTGTGAAGCGGCACCCCAGCAACGGAGAGGACGTCGTCATCCGCAGCGGAGCGCGCTTCAGCCCCCCCGCTCGAGGGTTTGGAAGCAGCAGGGGGTTCCCCAGGGCCCGCTCGCCAGATGACGCGTACCCCCCCGCTGAGAACATGAGCCGCAAGGGGCGTTCGATGGTTCTGGAGAGGGGGTTTAACGACCTACGCAGCAGGCGGGGCTCAGCGCCACTTGGCAATCCTGGCGGTCATGGTGCGAATAAGGGGGAAAAGCATGGCGGGGGAGAGAACCGAGGGTTGTGGCCGCTTGTCGTGGGGTTGCAAGGAGAAGGCCAGGAGAGTTGGCGGCGACAGGTAGGGTTCACACGGGAGTGGATTATGTGGCAAATGGTGTGGCAGCGTTTTGTGCTCGTCGAGCATGTTGTTGGCTGCGCAAGAACTTTCCATATCTCCTGGTTTTGGATGCCGTCATCCTCGGATCAAGGCCCATCTGCTGCTTGAGAAGTTATGCTGAAATATTTGCTAAGAGCTTCTTTGAATTTTCAAAGCACTGTTTGTGTGCCTGGAGGTAGTTTGCAAGCACAAGATGTGTTCCTTAACCTGTCATCAGGTTTGGCAGTACATGAACCAGTGTAGGCCATCGATCTTAGCACTTTTCCGGGTTCTCATTAATGCAACTTGAATTGCAATGCAACTGCGAACCCTTGAAAAGGGCAGCCACCGTAAAGCAGGAAATAGGATCTGTATCGTGAGGGCTTCATGGTTCTGCTCACCAGGTTTTGGCAACGCACCCTAGCTTTCTGCTCACAGCTGCAATATGCTGGTGCAATTCATCCGCACTAAAGTTGAGGATGTGACAACAAGTATTAACCTGGGCATGTGCATGCAGCTTTGACCAGTCAACCGACTTTCTAAGTTCGAATGATTCTTTGAGATCCGTGTGTTCAGCACAACCTGCAGAATGATCTAGGTTCTCTTCTCAGCTTTGCGGTTACTTTTCCCTTCTCTAGTTCCATTGCTACGAGTCCAGAGTCACGGCGTCCGAAGGTTCGGTCACGTTGCCCTGGCAATCAAAGGATTGTCTAACACATGTTAAAAGAGCTTGATCTGGCAGAAAAATCTTGCAGGAGGCCATGGGCGCACCAAAAGGGAATGATGCAATGACATTAATTTTCCTCTTTCGTTGCCCTTGCAGGAAGATGCAGCTCAAAAGCCCGGAGAGCACCAGAACAGCACCCCCCCTCTCGCACCCCCCCGCTCCGACTGGGGCTCGTGGCTCGACCGCTCGCGCCAGCTCAGCAAAGACAACTCCGAGCTCGGCGATAACGACTCGCACTCGTCGGACGAGATCTGCTTCGGGCCGGTCCAGCGACGGCGCCTGTCAGAAGACCTCGACTTACCCGACGCCCCCAGGGTTGATGATCACCCCAGCCAAGAGATCCCCAGCCGAGAGATCCCCTTCTCATTCAGCCCTCCCCCAGGTTTCGGCCCCCCTGCAACCACCGAGCCAGCCAGGACCCCTCGGGCAGTGCCCTCTGCTATGGACTCGCCCCCTCCGCCGGTTGAGAACCCTTTCTCCGTGCCGTTCTCCTTCAACCCCTCCCCTAGGGGTTCCGCTGAAGCGAACCCTATGGCGGCGATGGATACGGACGCCCCCCCGCCGCTGCTGCCGAGCCCACCCCCCCCCAGGGCGCAAAGATCTCCCCGAGTGGGGCGGTCTTTGTTGTCGGATTCAGACGAAGCTGACGAGTTCATGCCAGGCCTTCTGGGCCCGTCGCTCGATACCCCCCCTCCCCCGCTCCCCGTCCCGCACTTTGGACTGCCCCCCCCAGGCCCCCGAAACCACTTCTCAATCAACAGGAGGGGTCCGGGGGGGAGCCTTCCCCCCCAGACCGGATCTGCGTCTTCCAGGGGGGCTGAACGAAGGCCTGGGCCGCCTGCCCGGCCCCCTCCTGCGTGGCTGCAAAACAGGGGCTCTTGGGAGGGGTGGGAGAGTGACAATGCGGTCAGGCGGCAAAGGGCCCCGGTCAGCGATGGCGGGCGCCCGTTTGTGGACGACGGAGTAGGGGCGATGTTCTCGCACGCAGAGCCTCCGGGCATGCCGTTCACGCTTCTGCCAGTGCCAAAAGAGCCAGGTGAGTGGAAGACCTTTGGAATCTAGAGCCTTCAGAAAGTCATCCTCAAAACTGCTTCATTGGGTGACGTTTAGGTGATGGGGTCTTGTCAAGCCGGAATGTCGTGCTTTGTTTCCTAAGTCAAGCTTTTCTCTCTTCTCGTCTTTTATGGAATCTTTCAAGAAGCAAGCGTTGAGTGGCCCCTTCCGGCTTGTTGGGTAGGATAACCCTGGGCTCTTAGCGTCTCACGATTATCTGGATTCCATTTGGGAAAGATCTTGTCGCTTCTCTTGGACCCTCCCTCTGTCTTTTGAATAGGCTTTGCACTTCTGTCAGCTTCCGTAAAAGCAGTCTAAAGGCAAAGGTTTGCACGAGCATACACCAATGCAACCCCGCATCCTTCTTTTCAGGCGAGCAGTCACCTCGCGAGGGCCCCCCACGCCCCCGAGTCCCTCCTCCATATTCCCCGGGGCTATTCGACGGCCTGGATCCCTTGCGGCAGCTCCGGCGCCTCTCCCCCGGGGAACGGCCCCGGGAGGCCTACCAGGACGGGTTCGAAGACGGCAGTCCCGTTTTGCACCGTGAGCGCACAGCCCTGCGCCTCGAACGGCGCGACTCGCCGCCAACCGGAAGACGCCACGTGGCGCCCGCGTGGCACGCACGTGGCCCCCGTCAGAGCGAGTTGTACGACGACTGGGACGCATGGGAGGAGCAGGTGGACATGGACTCCGGTTGGTGGGACGTCGAGGCTGGGGGGCTGGCGCCCGAGCGGCGGAACCGGTCCCCCCCTCGGCGCGCGAGCGACCCCGGTTTTGGCTGGCTGGATGACCCCCTCTGGGAAGGGGGGGGCGAAAACCCGCTGGACGAAGCAGGGGGGGGGCAGCGGCAGAACGCCGACAGGGGGGGCGCGCTGCGCCGCCGGCGGTTCTCGCTGTTCGACGAAGAGGGGGGTGCTGTTCGTGTAACTGCTCCTGCCCTCGAGGCCCAGGCAACTGAGTCCCCTGCGGGGGCTGAGCGCATTGCGGGGGAGGAAAGAGCCGCTCGACGGCGGGGGCGCAGCTGGCTGCGCGAGCTGGGCTCCCTCGAGGGCGCGTCGGCGCGCCAGCCCGGGGCGCCGGCAACGGACGCCAACAGGAGCGCACGGGAAGGGCTGTTTGGCCTGCGGAGGGGGGGTGGTCCTGCGGGCGCGCCGGCCCCCCGGAACGAAACTGAAGCCGTGCTCGGGCGGCCGCCGGTCTACCGCAACCTCCGGGAATTTTTAACGGAGGCCGGGGGAGCGCCGGGAATGGCGCGCCGGACGCCGGCAGTGGCCGAGGAGTCGGCTCCCGGCGGGGGGGGCCTGGCTGGGCTGTTTCGGGAGGCGGGAGAAGACGACGGAGAGGCGGCGGTAGGGCGCGCGCGCGCACGCCGGCACCGGGCGCGGATGTTTGAGGCGGGACGCGAGGGGGGGTTGCCGACGCCACTGCTGGCGATGCTGAACGCGCTGGAGGAGGCGGAGCAGTTCCAGGACTTGACGGGGGATCAGCTGATCAGGTTGCAGATTGCGCTGTCTGGGGGAGGGATGTCGGCCCGGCGGAGGCGGGAGCTGGACGCGATGAGGGTGGACGTGGACCGTATGACTTACGAGGTGGGCGCCGGCTTCTCTTTTCCGAATGGAGTGCTGATCAGAGAGCTGTGGTTTTGAAAGTCCGTTGTACAAAACGGAGAGCAGGTGATTTGGTCCGTCTTTACACCAAAGGAGGAGCAAGAGAGGTTTCGACGTTGAGAGCCGGACTTGGGGGAACAGACATACCGGATTGTACGAGATCTTTGCGGATTCTCTGTTGCTTGTCTTGTCTCTCTGCATCGCGGACTTCTTGTATGGATATGAGCCTGTCCCTTTGGACCTTCTGGCACTACTCTTTGTCAACCTTCTGCTTCTCCACACGCTTTGGAGACCTATGGCATGGGTGTGCCTAAAACAGTGTCGCTCGTCATCCCGGTCCTAAAACCAGTTTTTAATCGGATCGTAACCCTTGCCCCAACTCCGGAGAAGGATGTGGACATTAACCCTCGTCCCACCTCCGGATGTTAACCCAGATCTTAACCCTCGTTCATCTCCTGTTTGCAGGAGCTCTTGGAGCTGGAGGAGCGCATTGGGAACGTGTCGGTGGGGCTCTCCCCCGAGACGGTGGTCGAGAAGCTTCCCATCACCAAGTGGGCGGCGCCAATCACCGGGGACGAGAAGGAAATCAAGTGCGTGGTCTGCCAGGTGGAGTACGAGGAGAGCGAGGACGTCCGGATCCTGCCCTGTACGCATTGCTACCATGCGGACTGCATTAAGTCGTGGCTAGCTACCAAGAACGAGTGCCCCGTGTGCAAGGCTAAGGCCGTACCATGAGAACTAGAGCCGGGGCGTGAGGCTAGCTAGGGGTAACTCAAAGGTGGGGGTGGAAAAAGAGGGGGAAGCTCTCACGAGCTTTGATGGCTTGGCGGAGGGTATAGCGAGTAGAGATGTAGTCAATTCTTTGGTTGGTAGGTTGGAGCACCGGGGAAGGGAGAGGCGCTTTCGTGTTGGCGCGAACTGTGTCTGCTTCTGCACCCAGAGCCGAGGAGTGCTTTGCTTCTTGGCATTCGTGTCCGAGATTGTCAAATCCATAGCCGATCTAGTGGGACAGCTTCTGTTTGTCGCTGGGATTGGCATGTACATTGGTCCTTCGTTTCGGATGTAGGAACTTTTTCTTGTCGTGTAGCCGCTTCTTTCCTCATGTTGACCGCCGAGCCTTCTCAATGATGCTTCGGCCCAACTTAGCCCATGTGAGATTTGGGTCCAACACCAGACGCCCTTCTATCCTCAATGAGATGGTCATTGGACCCGATGGTCGCGTCTTAAGCAAGTATGTGTGTACAAGCTGCAGATCATACGTTGTCTTTGAACAAGCTAAATTTGGTTTCTGGTAGACTCAGTCACGCTCATGCATGGCGGTCTCGTTGACCTGCAGAATTTCGCCCATACATACTGTTCCTGTCTCTTAAATTTCGGATCATTTGCATGCGCACTCCAGGAATTCCATGGTCTATGAATATTTAACCCGAATCTGAGAGCGCTTCTTTAAAATGCGGCCGTGTGATCGAATTCTGCGTACTCGCATGTGCAATACCAGGCGCCGTGCCAATTAGGAAGGTTGGCCACAATTTAAGCTGGTAGATCGACTCTCTCTTTCTTGCTCTGGCATGCGCATCTGAGTATATAATAAATATTACATTTTCGAGCAACAGTAATTCCATGCAGTGATGTTATTATCACGCTCCCTAGTGTGGACACGCATGCAGTATTGTCCATCGTTATATAATTTGAGTTTTAGGTGGACATCATCGCGGCCACAGTTGGATGAGAGCAAGCCCCAGACCGACATATTCTTCTTGCGAGGTTGCCTATCTTCGTCACTTTGTAGAACATGCTGTGAAAACTTTTCAACCGCTACCCATAAAGTCTGATAGCAAGATCGTCCCGCTGCCGAGGCCGATGCTTCGACCTACAACCTTTCTGTATCAAATCAAGCTAGGACGATTGTAGATTCCTCGACTTAGAATCAGCCAGGTGCACCCCTTAAGACTCATTCATGTATGATTGCGTACCCCTACAGAGGAGTCTAAGAGCTGTACTTTGATAGTTGCTAAGGACTCTCTCACACTAGTAATGAGACCCATTATAATTCCCTTCAAATCCCATTGGCGACTCCATTCGCCACGCCATTTGCATGCCCGTTCGCCGCGACCTTCTTGGACACATCAGCCGGTGCCTGGATTCCATTCTCTTGGATTCCGTTCGCGTGGGTTCCGTTCGCCTTGCCCGGGGCAGTCGCCCCGACCGCCCAAAGCTTGCTCTGAGGCGGGGGCAAAACGTCCTCCCCCGAGGCCTCCTTCGGGTCGTCCGCGTCCCGGGTCAGCAGTTCCGCGTTCTTCCGTGCGACCTGCAACGGAACCAGCTCAGCTGTGGCGGAAGTGTGCACGACTGACGGAATGCTGGCTTCATTTGTCAAACGACCCTCTCTATCGTGTTGTTCAGTTGGGATATATCAGCCGCACGACTGCTTGATAAAGCAAGGCAGACGGCACATAGCTGGGAGTTGAGGAAACAATCCGCAATTGCAAACGCTATGCTAGTAGGACAAAGAGAACATTTGGGGCCACGATATAAGACTGGTCAGCTATCGTCCACCTCCCTGGATAGTTGCAAAGTGAGACACAGTACGAATGATAAGCATGTGCACTTCGCTGCTGAAGTCGACATTGGGCGATCCGTTTACCTGGGGCGACCTGCAGTTCCGCTTTCCAACGTCGGTCATCGAGCGAAGAGGGCGGGCTCTCGTTTTCCCCTCTAGCCAAGACCAGGATAATTGAGTTTCTTTGACGGTTGTCTTTGCTCTTGTGAAAGACATCCCAAAGGAATCAATCTCAGAAACGTTAAACACGTCAAACCAAGTACACGTCAATGAAACGTTTTTGCGTCGTACCTCAGGCGCGTTCACCCAGTTCTTGTAGAAGTCGAAGGGGCACGCGGCGTGGCCCTTCGGTTCGGAGGTGTAGCCGCGGTGCACGATGTTGTACAGGTGGTTCTCAGCCGTCCAGTGCCTGCCATCGGACGGTAAAAAAGCAATGAAAGAATGAAAGAATGAACGACTGATTGTTTGATTGACTGGCTGCCCGAATGAAGCGTTGGCTGCTGATCGAAGACCGGGCGGCCAGAACTAAAGCACCAGCGTCTTTGATGACTGTGTTCTCGATTAGCGCAGCCAAATAACTCTTGGCAAAAACCGCGCAGTTACGCTGGGGGTTGTTGCACGGAAGTTGTGAAAACTATTGTTTTGCAAAAACATCACGAGCTCAATGAGTATGGATTAGTAGCAGGATTCGGGAAATAGATCTTGGTTCCTCTTGTGCCGACGGCTCAAAGGAGCGCCAGCAAAGAACGAGCGCGAAGTCCAGAGGGGCTATAATGACCCAGAACGATTGTGAGCAAGGCAAACAAAGCGCGTTCTGGGCACAACCAGATCTCTGTGCCCACACCGCAAGAGCAATCACGAGACCTTCTTAAGACGGGCGATCGAATACAAAGCGTCTGTCAAAGGACGCCAAACCTTCCTCAGTGTCGCGCGAGAGAGCGGAGCGCGCTGTAGATCTGAAAAGGTGTGGGCGAATCTGCCTCGGAATGCCTGAAGCAGAGGCCAAACCGAGTCGCCATACTTGATCAGCAGGAGCGAAGTCGTTGCGGGACTTACTTGCGAGCGTCTCGAATCGCCGTCAGGCTCAGCGTGGCATACGTCACGGCGTCCTCGTCACTCGTTGCCTGTGAGCAGAAGAGGACATGAATCGATTCCGCGGCCGTTTCAGAGGGGGAAGCCAAGCGCCACCGTACGCTGGTTCTGAAAAGGTTATGTTAGGATCGAATGCCGTCCTTGAATCTTAGAGTTGACACATTCAAGAATCATTCAGTCACACCTGTGTTTCCAAGTGCTCCTCGCCAGAGTCAGGCCCCGTCCGCGAAGCCGGTCGCTAAGGATGAACTGCACCCGAGTTGAAAACTAGCTGCACACGCCGCTAAGGCGGCGGATTGCTGCCCTGTCCATCCCACATCTGAACCTCGCGCAAAACGGTCCGCACACTGCAAGAGTTCATGAAAGGCCTAAAGTCCCGGTCGATGGCTGCCACGAGATACCCTCGCTTCCTGACACTCAGCATCCAGCCCGGTAGACACGGTGCATCAAAACTCCGCTCGCGCCAAACAAAGCTCGAGTCGAGCAGCCAACAGCATACTGCCACGTGGAAGCAGCGCTCACCTCGGCCAGCACGTGCCCGTCAAAATCGACGATGTTGGAGTGCCCAAAGTAGCTGTACACCAGATCGCTCCCGGTCATGTTGGCGACCGCCACGTAGACGTTGTTCTCCCAGGCGCGGATCTTTGACACCATGCGCTGCTGCTCCAGGCTCGGGTACATGTAGCCCTGCGCGGGCCGTGTCAAGTGAGATTGGAGAGGCTTCCGCTTGTCACAATATCCGATCGGGAAGGCGTGGGGATCCCTCAAACCTTATCTCGCCAGTCGTCCGGATTGGTCGCAACCATGGGATCGAAAGGGTACGTGCTAGATTGGGAGCTCAAGTATGTACAATCGAGCTTGAAGAAAATCAGATTGGAGCTCTCGTCGCAGCTTCAGGCAAGTAGCTCAGTCCCTTTAAGATGGGCAAGCGCCTTGCTTCAGATGCAATCCCCTGCTCCAGGTCTTGGCCTATGTTCCACCACCCAGCTTTTACTCCGCCGGAACAAAGGCTCCGATCATCGCTAGAGAATCCCTTTCGACCCACCGATTATGCTCAAACCTCGACAGAGCCTCTTTGAGAGTAAAGTGATTTTCGGTGCACTTTTAAATGGCAGATGGTTGGCTGCATGGGCGAGCAACCCCCGCGTTTTCATGAAGGTCTCCGGGGCGCTTTTTCTTTTCACGACCAGACAAAATGCGCCCACCAAGACCAATCATTTAAACCAGAGGTTCCCCGAGACCATTTTCGAACGTTGAAGAAAAGCCCACGTGGATTTAAACGATCAAACGAGCGGGCAGTACAACTAAGGGATGTTGCAGTCATGTCAGATGGGGGCGCAAGTAATCACCCCTCTCCACTCTATGAAGAGGTCCGGACGTCCGAACAACGAGGCTAACCTGGATCCTGACAAGCAGCTCCGCCCCCTACATAACGGTGTCCAGCAAATCCCGGGGATGTTGCAGTGATACAGATGGTTACGGTGGCGCTAAAAGGCACACTTTTAGCCCCAAACTCAATCGGATGATGCGTTCTTCATGAGGAATCCGGTTGTCAAATGACAGTCAACCCTAACCTGGATCCTGACGAGCAGCTCCGCGCCCTTCATAACGGTATCCCGGCAGATCTCCGGAATGTTGCAGTCATAGCAGATGGTGGCGCCAATAACCAGGCCCTTCGGTCCCTCTGCGACGGCGGTCTCGTGGCCGGCAGTCCAGGGCTCCTTGGGCACCCACGGGAATATTTTGCGGTATCTGAAAACGGCCAAAGAGCGGGTTAAGAAGCTGGTTAGGGGTCTGATTGGGGAAGGGTTACGGAGGCTTGTCTCAGAAGGTCCTGGCACCGAAGCAAAGACCTGCAAGGCCCGAAGCAGGTAGCACCTGTGACACTTGAGGGCTTCATCGGATCTCAAATCAAGGGATGCAAGTGATCTTAAGAGGTTCAACGAGGACAAGTCAGGGCTCCTTATAGCACCGAAGGCTTCTTGCCATATAATATGGTCAAGACCGTGTCCTGGGCGTGGTTAAAGGCCCTGCTCAAGGTGGATGACGACGAGCCTGGTACGGTAAGGGCGTTGGGATCGGGAAATTGGTCGACTGAAATGGTTGCGAACAGGGAAATCTGCCTGTTTGCCTCATGTCTGAGTCATTCACAGCATTCACTAGGATTGCCACACCCAAAGAGGGCGCCTTTGCTAAGAACGACCACAGAATGCAAGTGCGAATCAACAGTGCCGCTTCTTTGTTTGAAGCCATTGGTCCCGTTTTAAGAGAGCTTCCCTCCACATCAATTGACCGCAAACCTCCCTGTGAGACCAGGTATCCCTCGAAGCTTTGCATACATAAGAATGACCTCGTGCAATCCGCCAGATAGCACTTTGGCTTTGTGCGGGTTATAATGAAACCGGCCGTCCGAAAGCGTAAGACTGACTCCCAAGATTGGCAACCTGTTGACTTCGTTCGACGGGCTTCAAAAGCACTATCGAGCCTTCTTTCTGAACATCACTCTTGTGAAGGGAAGTGTTATGAGTGGCTCCTTACTTGAGCGCAAGCTCCCCTTGGTCATTGATGAGCACGAGCGTGTTGTAGGGATTCACACCCTCTGTCTCATGCTTCTCGCCGGTCAGTGAGAATATGCCCCAAACCTCATACTCCCTGGACAAAGAGGAGAAGTAAGACATCGATTCCAAGTGCCATATTGTTTGGAATACCTTGCAGCGTTCTCCCGTAAAAGCTGGTCCTGTAACAGCTCAAATCCATATTCATTAGGGCAAATGCAACTTCCGATTCACTCTCAGGGCCCATCTCCCCGGAAGCAGTTTCTTCCAGACACATGCACTTTCTCCTTTCTGCTCTCTTGCATTTTGAGAACAAGTCCTATCCGATTGCATGTTGTCAGTCAGGACGTCGGAAGAAGGTTCCTTCTAACAGCTTTTGAGCTTTTCAGTCATCTGCTCAGTAAAGACCAGTGTGAGCGAGAGTTGGGTTTCTACTCACTTGCAGGCCTGCTTGAAGATCTGCATCTCAGGGCCATCGAGCGTGGTGGTAAATTCGTTCCACTTGGTGGGGTGGAACCCTTGAGTGCTGCACAAACAAGCTTCTTCAAAATCAGTACCCTACTGTCAGTGCCCGTTTAACAACACACATGAGCCCACTAGACAAAACAAGCACGACCTGTGTACTGCTTTCATTGGAGTCGTTGTAACAAAGGACAAATAGGCATGCAATCATCTGTGCGCTCACAAAATATTGCTTGTTGTAAAAAGGCGCTGTCCCCTGATATTAGAGGTGGGAGGGGCGTCAAAAGGGCTCCATCCAACAACTAACCCCAGTCCAGTGGCAACATCTATACAACCCCAGTCCTTAAAAATGTCATTGAAACACGCTGAGGGTTGTCCGCAAGTGCAGGTCGAAAATGTGCTCATTACCTGTACTCCGGAAAAATGATCAGGTCTAGGCCCGGGTATCCGGCTTTTGCGCCCTTGATCTTAGCCACAATCTTCTCACAGTTCTTCAGCACGTCCTCATGACTCTCGCAGATCGGTACCTGTCACCATAAAAACAAGCTTCAATCACTCTCTGTTTGCAAGTGGCTGACTGCCGTCGACTCACGAACAGTCCTGGTCTGAGCCTGGTTAACTACAAGAGGGTCAAGTGATAGAAACCTGCTGAATGTCAAATGCTGTGCAACAGAGTCGTTACGCCTTAAGGGTGAGGTTTGACCTTGTGACTGAATGGTCAACGAATGCTGACACAGAAACCGGATCAAACTCCAAGGGCGGTGCATGTCTCTTTGAGACGGCATTTATCAGGGGCAGTTACTCAGAACCAATGCTGCTTTGCATTTCTAGAGAGATCACACTCCCTCACTGATAGCGGGGAGGAATTGCACGGCTTCAGCTGACATCCTTGTGGACAGACTCTCCGTTGAGCTAGCCTGCCAGGAGCGGGTGTGAATGGGTTTTCCTTCTTTTCGTTTTGTTCCAAGTAAGCCCCATGAGGTCTAGACAATCAGGCAATGATAGCACACCAGCCATGTTTCAGAAACTTCGTATCTACAAGTGCTCTGGAAATATAAAAAGAGCCAAATTCTTCATATAATATGCGCAAAGCCAGCAGAAAGCAGATTGGTGATCCAACTACGGTCCACAGCTGCATTATACAGGCTTCTCCTGACTAGTCTGCTTGTTCTCAAGGACATAATCTATGTCAACTGGTGCAACTCTTATTGCCTGCACGAGTTTGCTCTGTAGAGACACGTTCAAGCAGGTTGTTCAAACCAGGTTGGAGACCGAATAGATGCGCCAGCTTCCTCAACTCAGCTCAGACCAGAACAATGCGCCCTTGTCACCTTCGTACCATTTGGTCAGATTAGTATGAGCAGCTAAGAAGTAGAAACTTACCTTGTAGTTCACAACGGCAACCCCAACAGCATCCTTAGAGGAGGAGATTGAACCCTGCGGCATTTTGCCAACGTAAGTGTTGGGGCCCAGTTACAATGCCACGCCTTATCCTACACTTCAACAATCACTGAAAATGCTTGCTGGCCGCTCGCAACAGACTTAATTTCCTCAGTAGAGGTGGACACAAATTGCAGGCTGCGCAGTTGCTGCCGCTGGCTTCCTCTCCCTGTCACGCTGCGATACCTGAGCTACTTAGTACCGGTACTCATGTGCTAAGCATCACCCCCAAAATATTCTCCCTCAATGCTGCCACAGCAAGAGAGGCCGCCGGCGCCGGCTAGCGTCATCCAGGATGATCATAGAGCGCTGAACAGCCTTCATCTCATCTCGCTAGCTAGCATTCTGTCAATTTGCACTGCACTGACGCCGACGGACTCGTCATGCATGGCAGCCTGCTCCAGCCTGCTCAGGAATCACTGATCTGACAGGATTTAGGACTGCTCCGTACGGTACTTCAACTTCAACTTCAAGTTCTGGCAGTCGGGCTGCCTCCACACTGCCGGATACTTGGGTCGTCGGCTACTCCGAGTACCCCCCTCTGGAGTATCCCGGGCAAGTAGCCCGTCCAGACTGCGGGATACTCAGCCCGGCTACTTTGTGTTCCGCGATGATCGGAAGCTACTTCGCCTTCTCACGTGTAAACGAGTAGCCCGGCAAGTATCCTTCAAAAAGTAGGCTACTCGGCCGGCTACTCGGCGGTTGGCCAATCAGATTTCAGCATAACGGTCCAGTTGTTGAACCGGACGCGTGCGAACACCGACAGTCTGCTTTCTTGAATGATTGCGCGAATCTTTGTGTCAAAGTGGCACGCTGACAGCGACCGGCGGAAGTAGCCGATGTCCGAAGTAGCCCCCGGTGTGGAAGCGGCTACTTCAGCTCCCGCATTCTGCGGAAGAGCTCCCGGTTCCTCGGAGAAACTTGAGAAGTAGCCGGGTACTCCAGTATCCCCAAGTATCCCCCAGTGTGGAGGCAGCCTCGGAGACTGGAAATTGACTTCGAGTTGGTCACGTGGTGCACGTGGAAGCCTGCCAGAAGCACTGTGTCGAACCTGAGACCTCTCTTGGAGCCCTAGCGTCCTTCGACGTTCGAAATGCATCAATTTGTCGCCGCTTCCCAGACTTAAAAGGTATATATATTACAAATAGCTGGGAGCCGACATCCAAAAGTTGCTTTGCCCGAGTGGTTAAGGGGTGTGCCTGCTAAGTACATGGGGTTTCCCCGCGAGAGTTCGAATCTCTCAGGCAACGGTTCGACCGTTCACGAAGACAAACAAAGCAAAACAAATCCTTTTTGCCCGAACGTCCATGCGGAACTCGGCGCTATGCTCGTCAACTAAGCATCTAAGCTAATGTGCTTCTAAACTTTACCTCTTTATGCTCGTTAGTACATGCGCAAGCTCATCATACCCATTGGCTCTCACCCGCATGAAGACCACTATAGCTATGAGCTTCTCCTACGAACTAGGTACTGCTAACAATCAATCATGACCGGCACCGGACACGCATATCTATATTATCATCATCCTCATGCGATCAGGCTTGAGAATTAGGTTTATCATGGCATGTGCCTCTTCTGCACAGCCAGCTTTGCTGGTGCCGGCTATACAGAGCCATCCTAGGTGCAATGACCACTGCCCCAATCTGCATGGACTTCACCTTCAATACATGTATAAGCCTGACGATATGAACCATCAAGGTATGGCCCGACGTTTGATAGTCGAAAGGTCTAGCTATTGAGTTGTTTTGCTTTGTCAAGACACTTGGTGCGGCAAGCCGCCGTTGCACCATTTTTGAAAAACAGGACTTCACTTAGCTTTGCGGCTGTACATTTCTTTCCAACGGACAAAACTGCAAATCATGTCAAATGTCTCTACGACAGGCTTGAAAAGCATCATGATGCATATGAAGATGGCGCGCGATTGATCAAAAGACTGGCTTGACATTCATTGAAGAATCTGTATGGCATTTCGATGTGCCCCCAAGAAGGGTCCCGTTCGCAAGTAGCCTTAGCACTCCGCTAGTGGGTCATGCACGGATCAAGAAACGATGTCAACCAATGGACGCGCAAATCCATTGACAGGCCCGGGCCAAGGAAGTCATGGTACAAGCTCGAGAGAAAAAGCTCTTTTATTCTGGAGGGGGTTGTTCATGTTGCAAGAAAGGATTTTGGATTTCTTCTGTCCCATCAGTGGGTGAAACTAACATCACGGCTGTTCCACGGCAAACCTGCGGAAAGTAGACCAGAAGCGTGAGTGCACCGTGAGTGCGGATGGTCTAAAGCAATCTACGAACGGTGATAGCCAGAAGGAATATCTCCAACAAGAGTCGGAAATTGTATTCTTAAACCAGACTTGAACAGATAGTGATTACGACCTCACTGCTTCTTAAATTAGACACAAGCTTGTGATCTTTAAGAAGAAGCAGCACTTACAATCAGTCCAAGTGATCTTGTTTCGTTCGATATCCTCATTGGATCTTCTGGATCTGCAGGCAAGTCGCACAACCATGGATCAATGAGGCAACTAGAGCAAGCAGCTCCAATAGAGTATCCAGAGAGTCGTTAGCATCCTCAAAACCAAAACCAGCAAATAGCCAATGAAGCCCAGTTTGAGATACTTGACCACTGCAATGAGGAGCAATCGTTAAGGTCAAGCAGGCTCTCTAATGCAGTTCTACTGTGATGATGCTTCGCCCCTCACCTCTAAGCTTCTCGGTAGCCTCATCTAACACGAGATTCAACAACTGATCGTATCCTTTCAGAGTTCCGGTTACTGCACAAGTAGCAACAAGACAATCAACTCGGATCGACACCTGCAACAACGCGTCAGAAATACCATGGCGTACCTGTGCAAATGCGATTCTGATATACTCTGGTTTGAGTAACGAATTGCAAATTGTCGCTGAAAGGTGCCTGAACTTCGAAACATCACAAACATACATCTCATGTTGCAGGCAAGAGAACAATCTCGGATCCTCTCTATTGACCCCAAAATCGATGGGTAAGAGTCGAGTTCTGGGCGCAAGCACGACTTGCACCTTAAGACGTGAGTGCCCAGCCACGTAGACTACCGTAAAGCTTGCCAGTGGCGCAGCAGGCACAATTGGCAGAGAGTAATCAAGAAGATATTGTTCAGCCCTGAATCATATAACCGAGGGAATGCGCCATATTCTTGAGGGCTGAAGTTACAAACAACAGAAGCCTTGATGATCAAATGAGCAGCGTGGCACGAGTTCAACGCCACCGACCTTCTCGTCCACCACTTAGTTTGACCGCCACTCCTTTGTCTACATACTTTGCAAGGTCGAGCACCGTCTCCTTCCTTCCAGACTGCACAAAACTTCGTCTCGTCATCCGGCTGATCAATCAACAGAAGCTTGTGCTTCCTGTTTCAAAGAGCAGTTTTGGAGTTTTGATACGAGGACAGTACGATAGAATTGCGCTTGATTGGACGCGCCACTTAGTGGCAACTAGAATTTGAACGCTATTCCAAAGACAGATACCCTCACCATCTCAAGACAACCTTCGCTTGCCTTCCTGCTTCTAATATCTCCTGTTGCGTGGTTGGCGCGCCTAGAACCCCCTGCAAAGGCTGAGATAAGAACACACGTCTGACAACGAACACGTGTTACCACTTTGGCAACTTTCCGGCCCTTGTCAAAGCACAAAAATAGCAATCACACAGCTATGACGAGCACACAAGCACCGCCAATTGGCAGGGCGCCCTCTAAGCTGAGCTGTACTTTCTGACAAAGCGAATGCTGACCGCTGACCAATTCAGTAAGTGACCTGCCGCTGAGCCATTATTCTCCATGACACTCGTCTTATCGACGTCAATCAGACACTACCCTTGAACAGCAACAAATTGAATCGGGTTAGGTATAATACAGAATCAACATTAGATATCTGAAATCCCCCTTTCTTGACACCACTTCCTGGGACCCAAACTTACACCACCTACGGCACACTAAGCGCCAGAACGACGGCCATACTTGATAACTTTACGGGGTGCTAGCAAAATGCTGGCCTATGAAATGATTTAATCACAGACCACCACCTTTTCTTCAATAAAAAGAGTTGCACTGATTTCAAACATCTGGTTAGAGTGATACACATTCTCCGCTCATGTATCTGATTGGCATCGCTCTTGGAAGATATCACCACCTTAAAACTTCATTAGAATCTGCAATTGCATGGGATTCAGGAACGTAACGGCCAACTGAGTTGAATTTCGCAATGTACAGAAGAATGTATCACCGTGACACATACCAGCTTCAAAAAGGAACTCGTATCCACTTCAAGGGCGCCACGTGCACGTTTCCAAGGCCACCGTCAAAGCTTCTATTGCCAATGCTCTCAGGCGCAGGGGAAGATCTTTCAAACAGCCAAGTCCTCAGAAGACGCTCTGCAACCAGTCTACCAGTGCAAGGAGAAGAGACTCGAAATCTAGCAATGTGCTGGAAAGCTGCCCCGTGAAACCCGGAAAGAATGCTGATCAGCGACGGAACCATGGATCAAACAGGAAAGCTGCAGCCTGTGCGCGCAGGTGCGCGCACAGGGAGACAGTGAAAAGCGCGCGGCCAACATGGTGGAGCGCGGAATAGG
This sequence comes from Klebsormidium nitens, assembly GCA_000708835.1. Taxonomy (NCBI): domain Eukaryota; kingdom Viridiplantae; phylum Streptophyta; class Klebsormidiophyceae; order Klebsormidiales; family Klebsormidiaceae; genus Klebsormidium; species Klebsormidium nitens. Next base: position 320,775 of record DF236976.1, on the reverse strand, counting down.
GAGGAGCTTCCGAGTAATGCAAATCACAATGTTGGTGGCGCTGAAATTAATTTGGATGTTTGTCAGGAGTTCAGGCCGAGAGAAAAGGGCCATTTCTAGCTGCTGTGTTTCTGTGGCAGGGCGAGCTTTCCAGTAGCAGATAGGCACTCGGGAGTCATCTTCGCAATCTCAAAGAAACTTTCTCTAGCTGCGCCGTTATTGGTAGATCCTAGTTTTAAGTGTCGGAAGGGAGCATCAGCCAATTCACCAAAAGCCTTGGCAGGTGAGCGATGGAAGCATCCTTGCAATGATCTCAATTTGCAGAGCATTGCGGGTATTGTTAGATTAGATTGCACCGATTGTCTTGCTCAAAGTTCTGTGCTTGTCTTTTTCCGTGACCTGAGTGTTTCGTGTCATTTCTATGGTAGCACATGTGATTGATTGATAGATAGCAAGGAGTCTTTTGCAAGTTTCCATTATGGCTCCCCAGCTAAAATTCTCAGTTTGATCCTTCACATCCTTCTTGACTTGGGTTTGCCAGCCTTCTGAATCGGGGAATGTGAACTTGCAAAGTTCATTCGTGTCTGTACTCAATGAGGCTGGAAGTAGTAACATATCCCGAGGATCTCTAATACTTCTGGATTGCCACCAACTCTTCATCTGAACGCTCTATGCTGTTTGTGAACTTTGGAAAGCCTTGACCTCTTGCGTGTGACACAGCTCGCGTAGTTCCGAGATGCTGTCTAGAAGATCTTCCTAAGGAGTTTGAAGTTTGACAACGCGTAACCGTTTGGATGTGTTGGGTCCAGCTGCCTAAAGAGTTGCCCATCCACATCAACCAAGTAGTCCTCAGCAGATGCGGCGATCTTGTACTGAAGGAAATATGATACTCTTCTGGTGTATCAGTTGGTAACCCCCATACACTGAGCTGACAGGGGGCTTCAGAACACAATCATTATGGGCCTCAAAATTACTATGAGCATTGAGCAACTCAACTGGGGCTGAGCTACAGTGTCAACATCTGAAGCTAGGCTGCTGAGCAAGTTGACGCATCATCAACGACATTTTCTGCCAATCGGTTGTTGTCTTCATTGGCAATAAAGTCTCCAGAGCATCTAAGCTGGCAATCTGCTGATGGTGCTGAGTCACTGTCTCTCCCTGACCACAAGATCTGTCTGTGCAGGGCTTTTGTGGAAGTAGGAGCTCCTAGCATGGCCGCCTCTCTGGCTCTGCGACCTAGCTGCGCCCTCGCACCTCCCTCCTCCCTAGCCTCCACCCCCCTGGCTGGCGCACAATCTGCAGCCCCCTCTCTCCTTTCCAAGCACGCCCGGTGGACGTTCCCCAGTCTCTCCCGCTGTTCACCCCCCTCCTCCAAGCCTCGATTTACCCCCCCCCAGTGCACAGCAACCGCGCCAGTCTCCGCTGACCGGCTGTCGAGAGTCGACGTCCTCTCGGAGGCGCTCCCGTTCATCCAGCGGTTCCAGAACAAGACGGTGGTGATCAAGTATGGGGGGGCGGCGATGAAGGACGAGAGCCTGAAGGAGGGCGTGATTAAGGACGTCGTTCTGCTCGCCTGCGTGGGGCTGCGGCCGGTGCTTGTGCATGGGGGGGGTCCCGAGATCAACGGGTGGCTGCAGAAGCTGGGGATCGAGCCCGTCTTCAAGCAGGGGCTGAGGGTCACCGACGGTCCGACGATGGAAGTGGTGGAGATGGTACTGACGGGCAAGGTGAACAAGTCGCTCGTGTCGTTAATGAACCAGGCGGGGGGGAGTGCCGTGGGCTTGTGTGGAAAGGACGCAAAGTTGATCACGGCGCGGCCGGAGGGGGGCGGCGAGTGGGGCTTCGTAGGGGAGGTGAAACGGGTGGACGTGAGTATCTTAAACACTCTGGTTAGGGACGGGCACATCCCAGTGATTGCGTCCGTTGCTGCGGACGAGACCGGACAGTCGTACAACATCAATGCGGACACGGCGGCGGGCGAGATTGCAGCAAGCCTGGGGGCGGAGAAGCTCATTCTGATGACGGATGTCCCTGGGTTGATGATGGATTTCAAGGACCCGAGCACGATCGTTCACCAAGTGAGCATCAAGGGCGTGAAGCAGCTGATTGCCGACGGCGTTGTGTCAGGGGGAATGATTCCAAAGGTGGATTGCTGTGTTCGGTCGCTCGCGCAGGGGGTCAAGGCGACACATATCATCGACGGGAGGCTGCCGCACTCTTTGTTGCTTGAAGTCTTGACGGACGAGGGGCGAGGTACGATGATCACTGGATAGGTCTTGGTATGATGCCCTGCTTGCTTGCACTACTTCAATTACAATTCTTGTAGCGAAGGCGGCCCAATGCGAACTAGGTAAAGTCAGCGCCTTCCTTGCTAGGACAACTGCCCTGTACCAATTGCTTTCTTACACGAGCTCAATCCTAGGTTCAATCGCTGACACCACGTGCATATATACTGTGCCAAGCTTAGCCTATCACTGGCCTCTGAATTGCGCATCTCAGCACGTTTCCGGATGATTAAGTGTACGTTGCTTCACACAACTGAATAATCATGCGTCCACGAAGATCCACTCAACCAAAACCAATCGATGCGGGTATACAGAACTGATGCTCAGATTGGCAGTTTTGTGCGCCCCACGTGCGGGTGACCGCGCGTTGCTCACATGTCGCAAGTAAGGCCTTCAGCATGTGCATGCTCAAAGAAAGTAGTTCTATAAATTCGGGTTTGCGCGACACTGGCTCTAGTTGACATCATGATATTTTACAGCCAATACATGTTGCACACGGAGCCAAGCCGATTACTTACGTACAATCTCATGATTGCCTGGAGGCTCAGATTGCGGCGGCCTTGGGGCCCGCATAGTATATGTTCAATAGTACGTACATAGGTATGCAGTGTGAATGGATTGCGAGCCGGCGCGCAGGCTCTGACTGCATATCGGCCAAGCGATCCAGCTGCAGTTTGGGTGCATGCACAGATTGAACGACATGGTCCGCGTCCGTAGGACGTGGTGTGCACTTGTTGTCAAGTTGACAGCTGGGGCTTGTCACTAAGCCTACTGAAACAAGCAGCTGCACTGATCTGTATGCCATGGAAGCCCATGGCCCATGTGGCTACGGCGTTTGAAAAGAGAACTTACACCAGCAGCAGCCACTGATTATACACATACACATACCGTAATCAGAACATGAGCAGATATAGGTCGGACAAGCTTTTAACAACAGGGAAACTTCCATGCCATAAGCCCCGGCTTTACTACCCACGGCTTTATATTGGCCGCCGGCATGGAGGAGGCATGCACGTACGACTGTAAGACCTCGCATGTATGGGCAAATCTTCTATGTGCATGATTTTGTACGGTGTGCCGGCCTTCCAACATACACTGGGAAAGCGTGCATATGTTGGCTGAGCAAGCCGGGTCCTGTAGTCGAGCTTCCATGCGTGCCAGGTCGCTTGTTGAACAAAATGTGGCGCGCAGTTGCAGGTCAGTACAAGGGGTGCCGCTGCCATACTGCCAATGCTATACCTCCGTGACACAAGTAATTACTCATGCTTAAACAGCCTTAATGGCGTTTGCTGCCTTATCGACCAAAAACTTTAGTCTAGCCTGCTCAAAAGACCAAACGTCTTGATTCCTGTCTAACCTACGCCGCTTCACTTGGAGTACATTTTGTCTAAAGCCTCTTTGAACTGTTTCCTGATGGGGTCTCGCTTCAGCTTCATGGCCTGCGTAACAAGGCCGTTCTCCGGCGTCCATGGCTCCTCCAGCACTTTCACTTTGGTCGGGATCTCGAACCGCTCCAGCTTGGCTTCCTTCGCGACCTGCGGCTCGGAAAGAGAAGGCTGCCTTGAGCAACAAGACTTGCCAAGGAACCAAGCCGTGACTGAAAAGCTCGGACTGCGCAATCAGACAGTGAAGAGCCCCTTGAATTGCGTGCTGGCCTCAAGGAGGGGAAACCGCGGCGGACAGAAAGAGGGCTCCCAAGGAGGTCGTTCCCACATCTCGCATCTCAAATACTCCCCACAACGCAACAGCTGCTGGCGACACTGTCAGCTTCCATGTGAGTATAACACTCCAAGAAAAGGCCCTTCTCTGAACCCGCTACTACTAGAACTCGCCAAGGAGACACAACGGCGACCGGTCACGAGCTGCTTGTGTTAGCGAGTCGCCCTCACCTTCTGCAGCGACTTCTTGACCTCTTCCTCAACTTCGCTCCCGCTGAGGTCCTTGCCTCCGGCCCAGTCCTTGAGCGCCTTGCTGGCGACAACTAGAGCGACGCAGAACGAGTGGTTCGAGTCGGCGTACACCATAAGGTTGTCCACGTATGGGGAGGATGACAGGGCAGCCTCCACCTGGAGAGCACACAGAATTAGCGATTGACCCAATCGACAGTTGACCCAGCGAACAATACCGGGATGGTTGGGATGACTTAGGGGGGTCGGGCAAGTATAGGTGCGGAACAACAAGCTTTCAATGTAGGGTCTTACTTCAATCCAGAAGCTCACTCCTCACGAAGAGACGTAAGCAGATAGGGGCGGTCGGCAAGCTGGTAGAGCATTGATTGAGTCCATCAAAAGAAGTTCAGCGCTTAGGTGATTTCGCCGCCTGAATCATCGGCGATCGTCACCGCTGGCATTGCTTGAGATAGGTAATAGAATACATTTCAAGGAGATGGAAAGGGACCAGAGACAAATATACTCAAGGTGGTGGGCAGGGACCGGAGACAGAGGCGGTTGAACGAGCATAGAAACGTTCAAAAAGACACATCAGAGAACGGGACGATAAACAAGAAAGGACTCCTTGCTCAGCAAGACATGCTCGCCCGACCGGAGCCTCCGTTCTGTTTGGACACAAGCCGAACGGCACAAGGAAAGCGATGAGGGGAAGAGAAGGCGAGAAAACAGCAGGAAAAGAAAAAGCGAGTAAAAAAGATTTGAAACAGACGCAGGAATAAACAGATAGCATAGGACTTTTGCGGCTGCCCTTGCCGAGCAAGACTTACTCCCCATTTGTAGCGTTCCAGAAAGAAAAGCCCGTGACTACGCAAAAAGCCAAGATCCAAAGGCAATTAGCAGATAAACCACGACGTAGTTACGGCAGCATATTCAAGAAGGCAGACGAAGCGGAGACAGCAGACTTCACGATTTACCTTGCCGAGCGAGACGTACTCGCCCATTTGCAGCTTGACGATGTCCTTCTTGCGGTCGATAATCTCGAGCACGCCGTCCGGGTGCCACTGCCCCACGTCGCCCGTGTGGAACCACCGGACGCCGTCCTCGTCCTCCTGCGGACGCCCAAATTGCCACGTGTCAACTTCTATAAAAGTGCAGACAATTCTCATGATACATAGACCATTTTTTGAATTCATCTCTTGATTTCAGTTGCAAAAGAAGCGTCGCTCTTTACCTCCATCGACACAGCCTAGACAAAGCCCCCCGCCTCCGTCTACTGGCTAAGACACTCTTTAGCTGCTCTACAACCATTCACAAGAAACAAGGATTGGGCGACCAGAGGACTGCCACTCTCCGTAACTCTCACAGTCGCCTGACCAATCCCGGTCGCCCCACATTAAACCCACCAAGCAGTCCTTCTTGTTCTTCTTTTCGTTCTTTAAGCAGGCGACCAGATGCCAGCCATTCTCCTCTAAGATCCACAGTCGCCTGGCAATTCCAGGTCGCCTTTATAAAAACCACCAATAAATCCTCCTTGTTTTTCTTATTGTTCTTTATGCAAGGACTAACGGACTACCACTCTACTCTAGGTCCACAGTCGCCTGGCAATCCAGGTTGCCCCTACCGCACTCACCGAGAAGTCCTCCTTGGTCTTCTTTTCGTTCTTGTAGTACCCGCGCGTGACCACCGGCCCCCCGATGCAGATCTCGCCCCGCGGGAAGGGCCGGTCTGTCGTGCGGTAGTTGCCTTCCGGCCAATCGACGAGCTTCACGTGGCACGACGCCACGGGGGGCCCCACGCGCCCCACGCTCCGGTCGTCGGCCTCCGCGATAGTGCCTGGCAGAAAGTGAGAGAAATCGAAGGATTTTGATTAGGGAAGAGGACTTCCAGCGCACTGTTCCGCCTGGTTTACTGAGATGCGAGCAGTATAAGCGAGTTCGCAGTGTCACGGACGAGAGCCGGATGTTAGATTCACAACCTGCAGTATATCGTGGGTCGACCCGCGCCGAGGTGCGCACTTTCTCCAACTCTTTGCGCACTCTAGTACTGCATGTCTTGGCACAAGCACGTGTACCCTAGCTTCAAAAATTCTAACAATCAGAGAAACAGAGAGGAAGTCGGAAAGCAGAAAGAATAGGAAAACAAGGGTTGAAGAGAGAAAATGAGATATGCAACCGTCAGGCACCGCGCGATCGGAGCGCGCAAGTGATCTTCATCAATGGCGTACGTCTCAATTAGCCCGTAACGTTGTGGACTAGAAAACCTCACCGATGGCACACATTTCGGTTAGCCCATAACCCTTTGCAATTGAAGATATTACCGATGGCACACATTTCGTTTAGCCCATAGCCCTGTGCAATAGAAGATCTTCACAAATGGCACACGTCTCGGTTAGCCCATAACCCTGTGCAATAAAAGGTCTTACCGATTGCGCACGTCTCGGTTAGCCCATAACCCTGTGCGATGGGGCAGCCCATCGCGATGTTGATGAACCGCTGCGTGTCGCTGGACAGCGGCGCCCCCCCGGACACGATCAGCTGCAGCCGCCCCCCCAGGATGTCCTTCACCCGCCGGAACACCAGCAGGTCCCACAGCGCCTGTAACAAGCGGGAGGGACGGCCGCTGACGTCAGCAATCGGTTAATTCTTACGTCAGCCACGACTGAGCGGACCGCCGCCTGACAGCAGCAGCGAGGGAAGGATGTACGGGCGCGACGTTCGTACGAAGACGCCTAAAAGTTGCCACGTAACATTTACGACTCATACGAGCTGCTGGCGGCTTAGGAAACGCGGGGGCTTTGCGAAGGAGTCAAGCATGGTTAGTACTCAGATCAATTCAGAGGGCGCTCAAATTTCAGAATGCACTGGACGCTTTTGGAAACAACTTTGCGACCTGTCTCTCAATACCTACACCTTGGATTCCAAGCGGCACACAGGAGAACAGTCAAATGAGACATAGGATACCTCCCTCCATCCATAACCAAATAAAAGCGGCGCACCTTTGTGAAGTTAAGAAACCAGACTCGTCAGTCTAAGCAACTTTCATTACCCACCTTAAGAATGCCGAAGCCCTCCGCCCCGCTCTCGAGCTGCGCCAGGCGGCTCTTGTAGGCGATCTGGTAAAGCATCGAGACCAGGAAGCCCGCTTGCTTGATCTTTGCGTTGACAGTGTCACGGATCCGGTCCATAATGGCGGGAACAGCTGCGATGATGGTCGGTCGCAGGGTCGGGGCGTCGCCCCGGGTGCCCTTCTGCAGCTTAGGCGACTGGTCGGAGAGAGTGAGCGGGGAACCATACCTGGTTAAGCGAGGTTAGAAGATGGTTAGGGAACGGCTATCAGTTGGGCGACCTTTGACCCATTTTTAGCGTGTGATCGAGGCGTCGCCCAAGTGCCCTTTCGCATCTTGGGCGAATGGTGGGAGAAGGTGAGCAGAGAACCCGACCTAGCTAAGCAGGGTTGAGGATGGTTAGAAGAAAGACGGAATTCAGAACTAGAAGGAGCGACTTCGAACAGCTTTGGCCAACTGATCCATAGGGCGGGGAGCCGTACCTCATTAAGCAGGGTTAGGGATGGGTAAGAGGGAAACGGAGGTCAGACTTAGGAACGGCGGCCTTGGGACGCGGTTGAACGGGGTCAGGATATGAAAGGCGCCGCTGTGTTGGTCTAAGAAGATCAGGGGCGTAAAGCAAATCGACGCTTGACTGTTCGTCACATACTAATATCACTCATTCCTAGTAGCCCACATTCACCAGGTGACAAGCTAGCGTGATGAAAACAGCAACTTCCTTAAGTACTAAGGTAAGGCTTACCCAATGGAAGCCCCCAGTGTGAGGATGGCGTGTTCGGCTGCCAGCTCCAGGACGTGGGCGAGTGGCAGGTAAGCCAGATAGGACGCACTCGCATCCGCTTGCGGAACAGACGCCAGGACACCGGCGGAGGCGGAAACGATGGCGGCGTGCGGGATCATGACGCCCTGTAGTTACGAGAGTATCTTTTGAGTCTTGTAAGGCTCGACTGAAAACGGTCGAGCATGCTTTGTACTCGTCTAACAACGAGTCCAAGAAAAGGATACTGCAAAAAAGCAAAGCATGTGCCCTGTTTTGATTTTCCATATCAGCTTTCATTCAAAATCTGAAAGCTTGTTTCCACGTTTTTCATGGGCTCGTCGATTGCTCGTTCCTTCTTCGAGCTTTGATTGTTATGTTGGAGGAACTTCAACTCCGACTCGAGCTCCCCACCTCCCTACGATTTCTTACGACCTATCCAGCTTGGTTCCCCCATCATTAAAGCAACGAAACATCGCTGAACGATGGTCGTGCTGCAACGCTTTCATATCCAAGCACTACCAAGCAGTGCCTCCAAACCCTCTAAATATGTGGGTTTTACATCGACACCCGAAACATGCTCTTCATTTTCGGCTGTGTTCACTTCGACGACACAGGTCCCTGGGGCGGTTGAGGTGGGAATGTTTAGAATGGTATGAGTATGGAGCGCGCATGTTGGTGTGTGGAGAATGTTGAATCGGTTCATAGCACTAGCAGATATCATAGCATTACCGATTAAGTTGGACAGAACTCAAGCACAAACATCACGTTTATTCTGGCACAGATATCACGATCAGATTGGCACCGAAATCAGGGTTAAGTTGGCCACGAAGCTAAGAGTAATCACCTTGGGCATTCCTGTGCTCCCGCTCGTATACATGATGACGGCGAGATCGGACGGCTTGGGCAGCGTGGGCTTGGCAGGCTGCTTCTCCCCGAGTGCCTCCAACTCCTTCATGCTCACAATGTGCCACGATGACGGCATCTTCGGTAGCTCCACTGCAAAGATTTTGGTCAGATTGTCAGGCACCAGAGACATGGAAAGTTGACACGCTTGGTTGGTCCTAATTTGCACATTGTAAGATCCTTCGGGTTGACAGTGTGGCAATTCTTATCAATCATCACTGTGAACGAAGGAAAAAGCCACTACGAAAATGGCAAATTGAGACGTGACGTTTTCATGGAAAAAGCTGTCCAGCCCTGCAAGTAACCGAATCAACCAGGTCCTGAACAAACGTTCACAGGTGCTGAGCTCAAGAGATTGGAACACACGAGTCGAAATCAGCCACGACAATCTCACGTTCAAACACAAGGCCCCATCAAACATTCTTGAGAAGCAACGAAGAATTTATGTGGACAAAAGAAAGTGCCCAAGGCCTAGGTGGGCACTTACTGTCGGGGTTGATGTCATCGAAGTAGATGACCCGCTTGACGGTCGTCAGCTTGTCGGCGACCTTGACCAGCTTGCCCATGAGCTTCAGATCCGCCACCACCGTCTTCACCTCCGTCTCGCCGAGCGCGTGCACCAGGGCCTCGTCGCCCAAGGATGCATACACTGTCAAAAGATTCACCAGCACAGCAGTTCAAGAGGGCGTCCGATTTTGGGATTTCAAAGATGCACACTGGTTGAGTCCTATTTTGGAAGCTTCGAGTTGAAAGAACTGAGCTCCCGACACCGTACATTGCTTGGAGTGGACATGCATGTCCTACGCCCTCTCAAGCGATGAGCAGAGACGAGGCTGAACAATCGGTCCCAGGCTTGTTGATCCATTAAAGCTTGTTGAAAAGTGACAACCGCAGGTGGACATTGTTACACCCTATGGCGTTTTCTACGAGTGCCAAGTGGGGCTGGTTCTTTATGTGGCCCAAACAAACGACACTTCGGAGAGCAAACCACGGCAACAGAAGACGGCTGATCTTCCAAAATGAGTTTTGATTGAAGATCGTCGCCCCATGACAATTGGCCTCACGCCGCAACTGCTAAGCGTCTGTCTCCTTGTTTCAAGATTTGGACACCACTTTTTGTGTAGGTATTTGGAACGTTCCTCACCAGTAACAACCGGAATGCTCTGTCGAGTGGCTGCTTGCAGGGTGACAATCCATCCCGCCTGCGTCTCGGCAAATATGCCGAGGTTCTCACGGGGCTTGTGGCCCAGTGCAATGAGACCCGAGGAGACACGCTCAACGCGTTCAAACACCTGGCAAGATAAGTAAAACGAATGGCGCTTTGTTTGGCAGCCCAGCAAGCGCGGACAAAATTGTTTCGTGGCCTCGACAAATGTGTGTGACGGAACAGATTGAGGAAGCGCTAAAGAAATACGCCAACAATGAATTAATGGCTTCAACAAACAAATGATTGCATAATTTCTCCCCACTCACTTTGGTGAACAAAGCGTCCAGCTTGCAACACCTCGAAAGCAAGTACGAGATGGGGACTAGAGCAGTGGGAATTGTCGCAGTCATCCGAAGGGCTCCGCTAAAGAGCACTTGCAAGTCTGCGATGTCATCCAACGGCCAGGGTGTGGTACAGGACTGCTTGGAACACACCAGACACCTGCAGTGACCCCTTGACGCGGCCACCAAATTCCATCATCTTTGTACATTTTGTTACTCTTTTGAAAGAGAGTGTTTTTACCTGCTGGTAAGTTTGGAACTGGTACTCCCCAAGCGTCAGCTTCTCAAAGTTGCGCTTGGACTTCTCGTCAAAGAACTCCTCGCGCTTAATCACCCGTCGGTGGCCCAGGCACTTGTTGCCGGCGTTCTTCTTGGCCGACTGCTCAAAGAGGCTGGCCAGGGTTTCAGCGCCATCCCATGGAGTTTCCAGGAATGCCAGATACCTGAAAGGATTTGAAAGTACAAGTGAGAGAACTAATTGCTGCCAGGAATGCAGCTTGCTAGACAAGTGCTCTGACCAGCCCCAGCAGAGTGTTTGCTGCAATGTAGAAAAGAGCTTGAAGATTGTTGAAAGGTGATTGCTTTAGCGAGCAGTGCGGTGGTGGAAGGTGAGAGTCATGTCAATATTCTCAGCTATTTTGTACTGGATCAATAGCAACTGTACCTAGGTCAATTTCCAGAGATGGAGATTCTCTGTGCTTGTTTCGTAACATGAACAGCAAAGCTCTATTCGCACTAGCTGCGTCTGAAAAAAAAAATTCTGAAAAGCAACAGTGGTTGGTATAGCAGCGCTGACAGCAGTGGAACCTAAAAAGAACGTTGATTGTGTTTCTTCAACTCGAAGGGTGCTGAGTAATGATCAACAGTGACTGACTCGTAGAACTACTGAAAATGTTAGCAGTGACTCTAGATACCACCAATATTTCTCAAGACCACGAATGTCTTTCTACACTGCATTAAAAGTTGGAGCACACTGGGCAAGCTCGCTTCTTGTGGTCGTTCATTTTAATTGGCATAGTACAGATTGGTTCTGAACAGAAAATAAGAACTCTGCAGAAGGAGAAAGACACAACCAAAATACCGCTTTGTCTTGTCGCAATGGACGAACAAAAGCCCACTGCAGCGATGAGACACGAGCAAGACTTGAAAGCCAGCTTCTTGCAGAGTATCATGCCAAATCTTTCTATACACTCCTAGATTAACCCTCTGCATGCAGCCACTCTTTGCTTGCAGGGAAGCATTGCAGACCCCCACCTCTTGTTCCGCCTTGCTTCCCCAGGATTTGGTCCTGCAGCCTTCACTGGCGCTCCGCGGACTTTGAGCCTCTTGGGCAACAAAGACCACAGAGCCAAGGTGAATGTCAAAGCCAAGACCGTCAAAGCCGACGGGATGAGATACGTCTGTAGATAGCGGTCAGTGAGGGGCCACGACGCATGGCGGTGCAATCCGTCCAACCACTTGTGAAGCGTCGCAAAAACGTCCCCGTGCTGCTCCATTCTTTGAAGTCACACGAGCAAGTCGCCTGATGGGGATCCAAGCAACCCCAAACAACCCAAGAATTGCTTCCGCCCTCCCTGCAGCCTGCAGTATTCTTCCTGGCCCACCTGAACACAAGCTGCTGCTAGCACTGCAACTTACAAATTGCAAAGTTGCATGAGCAGATTAACGCAAATAACGGACTCGTTGGTGACTTTTTCTCGATCATCATCATGCCAATGGGCAAGATCCTACGTGGCAGGCTAAAAAAGCCATGCACCGAATGACAGCCCGCCAAGTGGCGAAGCGTCCTGACGTCAGCCTCTCCGCGAAGCTCGCAAAATAGACGTCAGACAAAAAGGACCAACGCCAATGGCTGAAAAGCGTACCTATCATGACCTATGCTTCTGTTCTCCCTCTTTTTGGACAAGTCGAACGTTGCATTCCTGAAGCTGCTCCCTTCTCATTGCATACGGCCGACTTGGAATGAGCTTGAAATGAGCTGAAACGGAGGCCTTCTTTATGCCCTTTTTGTATCGGTTATCCCTCCTCTCTCCGCATTGCCCTCTTCAAGCTGGGATTAAGCTTTTCGAAAAGGTACGAAGACCAATCATGGCGGCCACCGCAGGAAGACTGCAGGGGCTGGTCAGCGTCATCACAGGCGCAGCCAGCGGCATTGGGCGGAGCACCGCCAAAAAGTTCGTCGAGAATGGGGCCAAGGTGAGGAAAACCTCGCCATCTGCCTTGCGCTTTTATGGTGACCTTCGGTGCAATCATGGTGACCTTTGGCGCAATCAAATTTTGAATGCCTTTCAACGGAGCTCAGGGTGGTGCAGACGCCAAGTTCCAATGGACGCAGATGTCACTGAACATTTGATCCCCCCCAAATCTTACTATCCCCTTGTGCCCATATGATATGTTTGCCCCTTCCATTGTCTGAAGCTCGAGCACAACTCCCATGATCTTAGATGCTGCAGAAGGCTGTACTTGGGAGTGACCATTCAACAATGAGTTCAGTTGCAACTGGAAGGCACCCGTCAGTGCAATGAAAAGTTTCAATGCATAGGCTTAATTATTAATTCTTTGGGCAAATCTCCTCTGGCTGAAGAGCTTGTTCCAGAAATATACTGCTAGGGCCTGTGCAGAAGTGCCTCTTTCTTCTGAGCTTCAAATTCCTCTTGATGACGGTGTCAGGATGTTTTGCAACACATGCTTTGCTCAAGTGTCTTAGGCTGCCTTCGCTATGTGAAGAGCTTTCTCCATTTAAAATATCAATTTCGTATTTCAAATTACAATTCTATCTGTCGCTGTCACTGCTTTTCAATAATCTCCTCATACACACTTGTCTCTCTTACAGAAATAGACCTGAACATACTCTTTTCAGCTTTTCGAAAGCTGAAAAGATTTGGGTCATCTTCACATGGATTTGAGAAACCTCATGAATCTATTTCTGCAAATATCTCCCACACAAGTCTCTCCATGGCAAAAATAGATTCTCAACTGGTCCATGTCTGCCAGGTCATCGTTGCTGATCGACAAGTAGAGCTTGGGGAGGCTGTTGTGAAGGAGCTCGGATCCGCAGCGTCGTTCGTCAAGTAAGTGTCCGTTGTCTCCAGGCCACTCCGCTAGCTGAAGCCTGAAGATATCAATCTTGTTTGTGGGATACTTCTATCGGTGGCTGCTTTGGAGTGGCGACGCTTATAAGCACGGGCAAACCTGGTTCGCAACACCTCAAGTGGATTTGAACCTCCTTAGCTCGGATTTCGTCCATGTAGGTTGCTTAAGCTGTGTTTTCCTTTCGCATAAACTCCCTCCTTTTTCGGCACACACTCTTCAGGCTTGAGATGGTGCCAAGGTGCTAGAGCAGATCTGGTAGGTCCACGTCTCTGTATGTGGAATTGTGTCCACAGCTTCGGCGGGGTTTTGAAAACTTCAGTCCACTGCTTCTACACAACTTCTCCTTGAACGTTTTCAAAGAGACGGTGCCCAGTCCTGCCCTTAAAAAGCTCGAACGTCCAGGGCATCAAGCACCTCAATTGCCTTACAACGCCCTCGAAAACCCCTCTGGCGTATGTCCCAAAAGGCTGACGTTATCGCTGTGTCCTCAAAATGAGTCCTTGACTTTTTGGAGCCTCCAGTAGGTGTGGCGCTGCAGGGGAGACCAAACATCGCTGTCCCTTCCAATCCGGTCAATTGTTGTGGCCTGAACCAATCAATTCGCCGGAACGGTTTATGCTAAAGGTTCCAATTCATTAGGTTCTTGCGATTTGAAGCCAAATTCTTCGCGGTCTCACAACATTCTGAACACTCTCAGATATAATCCAGAACGCAGAAGCACCGTCCTATCGTCGTCTGACTGTAGTCTGTAGCTCTTCCCTTTTCTCGTCAGTCCCGACCAATCTGACTCCAATCTGACTCCACGATCGAGCCCGGCGAACGTTCTAACCGCTCAAAAGCAATCTCTAAAACCCCCAGGTGTGACGTCACAAAGGAGGATGACATCGCCGCCGCCGTCGATGCGGCCGTCAAGCAACACGGGAAGCTAGACATCATGTACAACAATGCAGGAATTGTTGGCGAGCGGGGTCCGATCGATCAGGCGAAAGTGGAGGACTTCGACTTCACGCTGAACGTCAACCTGCGGTCCGTGTTTTTGGGGATGAAGCATGCGGCAAGAGTGATGAAGGAGCGGAAAACGGGCTGCATTCTGAGTACGGCGAGCGTTGCGGCGATTGCCGGGGGCATTGGCCCGCATGGGTGAGGAACGTGAAAGGACATGAGTTTGAACCTTCAGATGCGCGGAGAAAGATCAGATTCCCACGGGACAAAATTGGGAGTGATCGAAATTCTTTGCTTCCCCAGCTTGAGGCACGAAGCTTCGAGGCACGAGGCACGAAGCACGCGGCACGAAGCTTCAGGCACGAAGCTTCCGATTACGCCCGACACCTAGGTTCGAGTTCTAGAAGACGGAGATGGACATGAGGAATGTACTGGCAGGTTGCCGAACACACCCGAAAATAGAAGACGTTTACTTCAGGGCTCTGGTTTTGTTTTCTCCAAGCTGAAGATGCCTGCCAAGCGCAGCTCATGAGTTCTTTTTGATTCCGCCGAGTTTGTCGGCATCGGACGAACAATGACACCAAGCATGAGAGAAGCCGTTTTACTCTTATCTCGGTTCGTAGAACAGGGGCCTAGAGCGACGTCTTGGTATTAGACCTCTCGAATAGCAATTTTCGGGGGCCGGAGCCCGCTGGATTCACGCGGGAGGATTTACTTCAAAAACCTGTCACTACGTTGTGAGCTTCCAGATGATAATTTCTTCGCAGCCCATCTTGAAAGCTGTTCTCCACTCTCTTCGCACTTCTCCAACGCAACAGATCTGCCCTGGCGAAACCCAATTATCTGACCCCTTTTCTCGAACCCCCCTCAGGTACGCTGCCTCCAAGGCGGCCATCGTTGGGCTCACTCGCAACGCCGCGGCGGAGCTCCAGGCGCACAGCATCCGCGTGAACTGCATCCTCCCCGGGGGGGTGGTCACCCCGCTGATCCACTCCCTGAACCCGGACGTCAAGCTCACGGACGAGCAGCTCGGGTGAGCGGACCGTTTGATGGGCAGATTGGACGACGTAATCTGGGATTCTATCACCGTTTCTTGCTTCCCTTTGTTTGCGCCAGGATGTGGCCTTGATATGTTGGAAGGAAGACGGTGCTATCGAAAGTGGGACGTCGTTTGAATGTGAAGGAGCAGCTTACGTGTCTGTACGAAATGAAGAAACAGTTATCTTCTGTGGGACGGTCACACAGACGGTCAGGTGCTAAGATGTTGCGTTCGCACGAGAGCTTTCCCCATTCGCTGGAAGTGCGTGAGTAGCTTGTGCTGGAAAGGTGGGAGCTCCTGCATAAACCGGAGCGGCTAAGGAGTTACTTTCGCAGGCTTCCAGGTTTGAACCACACGAAGCGCTTGTCGACATTGTGTCTTCGATCCCTTACTCATAACATGCGATGGCGATACTCCAGCCGTTCTCTCTACGAACTCCGCCTTATCGTCCTGATTGCAGCCAGGGAATGGTAGGCACAATGGGCTTTGGGGGCCGTTACATTACTCCTGACGACATCGGCAATCTGGCCGTCTTCCTGGCCAGCCCCGACTCGTTTTTCATCACCGGGCAGGGAATCACGGTGGACGGGGGATTCATCGACCTTTACAAGGATTCGCTGGACTTGTGGTTTGGCTCGAAGCAGGAGGTTTTGAGGGAGGCGGGAAAGACGGGCCACCCGACAGGGGACGAGAAGTAGTCTTTGGGCAGCAACGCAATAAGTCACTGTTTTCGTTGCGGCGTAGAAGTACTGTGATTTTTGATGGGGCGATAGGAGCTTGCAGATACTGGCCGACCAAAAAGGTCGGGTGTAAATTGAGAGTTGAGAAAGACCGCTCGGGAGCCGTGAAGTGTAGACAACGCTTGCATACGATGTTAAAATTGAAGAGAGACCCGTCCACAGCTCACCGGTTGGATCAAAGCTGACCACGTGTTACTGTTGAAGACCTACTCGTTCTGTCCAGAGACGGTAGATCGCTTTGCCGGGAAAGGAACCCTTACGGGCACGAGTTGGAGCTACAGTAGGAGAAGCGTACAGCTAGCTAGCACAGTCAATCTGGATACATACGCACTGCTTAAACAATTGCCACGGAAGATTCTGACGACCCGCGAGGGCTTGGAGTTGAGGAGCGAAGTTCTTGACATTTAGGCTTTGATCACCATGGCAGCTATACAATGTAAGCCCTTGAACCGTGCCAATTGTCACCGAAGATGCAATGGCAACTTTCAACATGCGGCACATATGGCCCTAACTAGGTCTCGCGTAATACTTAATGCCGAACGATGTATGTTTGAATCTCAAGCCATGTGCATGAAGGCGGCCAGCTAGCCTGACTCGATGCAGATTGAAGGGTCCGCTGGGCACATGTGATGTCTTTGCAATCCCTGCAAGAACAATTAAGTTGCCAAAGCTGCTCGATGCGGAGAAATCTTGCTTTTGCAACTCGTCTCATGCAAATGTCGCTTATCTAAGCGTCGCCAATCATTGGTTAGAGTCACTGCATGACATTGCTCAAGGTGAATTGATTTGACGCGTGCATGCATTTCCCGGCAACTTATCTGTTTGCAACTGTTTATGGACGATTGGGACACCGCTTCTGACCGCTTCCACTTCAACGTCAGAATCATGCATGACGAATTCTGAACACAGATCAGAGTGCTGACAATCGACCTACGAGGTACTGTTATCAGAGGGTTTAGCTCTCGTTCGTTCGAAGCTAGGATTACTGTAGTACGTGCAGCTGTCACTTCGGTTTGGTAAACCAGGGGACACTGAGCCTTGGCCTTGCGCCAGGGACGAAGGTTTTTCCCAAAGGGGCGAAAGGCAAAAGAGCAAACCGGTCGCTTAGAACCGGCCAAAAAGCACAAGAAGGCATCTTCTGATTACAAGCAGGAAAAGTCCATAGGGTCCAAGCATTGCGGACAGGCGAAGGCATGACGACACCGCAAAGGCTTAAGGGCCTTGCCTGCGTCATCACAGGCGGCGCCAGCGGTATCGAACGGAGTACCGCCAAAAACTTTGTGGAGCATGGAGCCGAGGTGGGCTTCGATCTAGATCTGGGCTTGTGAGCTTGCAACCAAGTCAAAACTTGCAACAGGATGAAGCCGCCGGCCATGGAAACAACGGGCCGAATCAAAAGCGCAGGACTGAGTCCACAAACGTGCGGGTCATGTCTCAGAAAGGCAGGCAATGAGGAAGTAATCTGCAATTTACATCAAGCTTCCGTCGAAGTATGTATAGACGGTGCACCTCAGAGACGACCTGCCTGCTTAAAGAAGTTTCCAAGGCAGGGCGTCAGCTGTGGTCTCTAATTTATCCATAGAATCCGTCTTAATTTCTTGGTTCATTACGGGTGTTTTTCCTTTTGGATGGTAGTTTTCTATGGATAGACCAATCTGAAGGCGATAGCATTCGTCAAAACAGTCATTTTTGAAAATCAAGATCCATTGTTCGGTACCTGCAAAGATTATATGATTCGATGTGCTGACGCGGCAAGGCCCCCTCTTTGTTGCGCGTGCCAGGTTATCATCGCGGATCGGCAGGTGGAGCTGGGGGAAGCGGTTGCGAAGGAGCTGGGACCGGCGGTTACTTTCGTTAGGTGCGGCTATCGCCCAGCTCTATCAGGGACTGTGAACTGTGCTGATGAACATATTCCGGGTCTGATTGGCTGCTGGTCTCCGTGTCGATCCAAATCGTCACTCCTTGTGAAGACGACCGATCTGGTAGGCTTGCGTCTGCTCGCGTTGTATTTGCGCATTTCTGAAACCTTTCGCGTATGGTATGTTTTGGAACAGGGCAGTCGTCACGGTCTTTGTTTTCAAACCAGAGGAGCATGCGAAGCGCCTAAGAAGAGGAGCGCTATGGGACTCAAAGCAAGTCTGGCATCCCTCGCCGTTTGTTACCACTCAATCCTTGAACCTCAATAAAGTTTAACAACAACTCGTCCAACATAAACTTCATCAATCTGTTTTCAGCGCTTGCAATCAGGTGCCGTGCTCTGCCCCGCAGGTGTGACGTCACCAAGGAGGCCGACGTCGCGGCCGCGGTCGACGCTGCGATCGCGCGCCACGGACGGCTCGACGTCATGTTCAACAATGCTGGCGTCATCGGGGAGCGGGGCCCGATTGACCAGGCACGTGCCGAGGACTTTGACGCCAGTCTAGGCGTCAACCTGCGCTCTGTGTTCCTGGGTATCAAGCACGCAGCCCGGGTGATGAAAGAGCGCGGAACCGGGTGCATTCTGAACACGGCAAGCGTGGTCGCGGTGACAGGGGGACGGGGACCGCACGGGTGAGAAGCCCCGGGCGATTGGGCTTGTTGCTTGAACGGACGTTGTGAAAATGCACGTCACTTCAGAGAGGGCATCGCGGCAGGGCTGTATTGTCGTCTGTTGCGACTACCTTCGGTCCCTGTCCATCGATCTGTTCTAATCTCTCTTTAACTCGCAGGCAGCTATCGTGTGTCTATTCTGAAGGGAAGTGCGCACCCAAAGGCCAGAGAGGTTTTTATAATCCGGATGTCTATATAAGCGTACTCCCTCAAGATACTTGCACAGAAGCTTTAGGCAGAGAACTTTTTTAAATTTGTTATATCACTCAAAACAGCGATCGGATGACGGTTCACTGGTCAATCCAAATACTTGAGAGGAACGGTTGATCGGCTCAGAGACTGATCGCAGGAACGTGCTGCGTCTGAAGAATTTTGACCTGAAAGATAGCGCATGTTACTGCTTACATGCTCTTACTCACATCCTTACTGCTCGCGCTTTAGAATCTGTGATCAAGACTTTCGTCGGCAGTTACGCGGCCGCCAAGGCGGGCGTGGTGGGGCTCACACAGAGCACCGCGCGCGAGCTGCGCGCGCACAACGTCCGGGTCAACTGCATCCTGCCCGGGGCGGTGGTCACCCCGCTCACGCGCTCCCTCCGGCCGGAGACGCACGCCAATAAAACGGATGAGCAGGTCGGGTGAGTGAACCGGTTGAAGCCGTGCTGTTTGCGACCGAATACCAATCCACGCTCTGTCTTTCCTTTTATCTGGTCGTTTATGATGCTTAGAATTTTGCCTTGCCTCCAAGAAAGCAGACGAGCGGTTCAGCAAGTAAACCAAAATAGCTTCCTCGAATGATCGGGCTAATTTGATCTTCGCATGTTATCGAGCATCCAAAATATCTCTGTACTTTGTCTTCCAATGTATACGTCAGACCAATGGCCGCCATAAAGAGGCGTTCGTATACAAGTCTAAGGGAGAGAACCCCTTTGAGAGACTTGCTGACGAATGAGTTTCGAAGTAGCACGCTTTCGGCAGCAAGAGATCAAATTAGACTCCTACCAGCTTCTTTCAAGAATTCAATGAAAGCAAGCCTCTCGCTTTGCGTACAATGTTCACTTCTTGCAAGAGGGTCGTTGGACGAAGGCTCCCAGTATACATTAACACGAGTCACGAAGACAACTTTGTTTCTGCCGCAGACAATTCCTCGTAGACCGAGGAATGGGCTTCGGGGGCCGTCATATTACGCCTGATGACATCGCAAACTTGGCAGTCTTTCTGGCCAGCCCTGACTCGTGCTTCATCACGGGTCAAGGCATAGTGACCGACGGCGGAATGATTGACCTGTACAAGGATTCTTGGGACATGTGCTTTGGAACAAGGGAAGAGGTAGCGAGGGAAGCAGGTTGTTAGCGGGGCTCCCAGATCGTCAGCAAAGGCGTCTAGCGCATGTTCCTGATTTTGTTGGAACTGACGGGGTAGGATGTACAAAACGCGAGCGCAAGATGAAGATTTCCCGCGCACGGTTGCCGCTTGCCGCTTTGTGTTGGGCTTCTTACAGTTTGGCCTCGCGGACGATGCCCCCACGATGCCGCTGAACCGTTCGATGCATTGAGTGAAGAAAAAGGTTTTTACTAACTGGCATACAAGCGCGGGTGAAATCAGCTTTGTTACAAGGGGACGGATGCGAATAACTGAACGAAGTCGAAAGAGTTTCTTGGAATGTATGAAGTTTTGCAGTCGGCGGCACACGGCCTATATAGATAGCGCGCAGAAACAACGCACTCTTAAGCTTCTAAGCATTGAAAAAAATTTATTGGTTGGGCCCACTGGGACTGGGACGCGGTCGCATGCATGCAGATTGACATGGATGTGCAATTGGAAACCCTCCGACCTCGATCGCTAAAGTTCACGATCCTTCCAAAATTTGGGACTCTGGACGGAATGCAGCTGCGTATAGGCCGCAAGGTGGGCCTAACTTGTAAGGAACTCGCAAGCAAGTGTACAGTCGGTCTCAAAGATGCAGGACGGTCGGAAAGTGCTATGAGCGCCCCGCGCGTTCGTCGATTATATATAGCGCATACATCCAGCTTGCTTTTATAAGTGGCTCGGGAGACACATGCACTGGTGGGTTATCAGGTAGCTATCTACAGACCATGACCGCAATCCTCAAGTGAGTCTGGCGCGGCAAAGCTATTTTTGGCAAGTGACGAGCCATGTATTCGATCACATGTCTAGTGGCAAGCAATGGTACCGGCTGCTTAAGCCAGAACTTACTTCGAACCAAAGATAATGTTTGTATTGGAGAGATTTACGAAGACGCCTGATCTTTGAAGATACGAGGTATAACGGACGTATGGAGCAAGATGGCCTTGCATGGTGTTTTTCACGGAGAATTGGTCATATGTAATGTTGATGGTGCAGAACGAAACACCTTACTCATTCCACGTCACGAACCCAACATGACAAACGACCACGTATGGCCCTCGACTACTGCGGGCTCGCATTTTATTGGTAGCATTCTATCAGCTCGCAACCCACAAGTCTCCACCCTATCTCCTGCCGGAGCTGCTCCATACGCTTTCTCTGGGCGTCCAGGTCACTTATTGGGGTCGTGAAAGGGTAGACGAAGATTACTTTTTCGGCAATGGAACGATACGTGACGACGTCCCTTTTGACCAGGAACTCTATCAGGTCCCTGCCAAACCGTCCGTCTACCTCGGCCAACACGTAGTGCTCTGCAATGGAAGGACGTCGGTTCCAAAAGGAGGAGCGAGTGATGATAAGTCAAGTCACCGGGTGCCACGCTGCCCTCATTCAGACGTCAGGGCTTTGTCCGCCAAACGGCTCAGCATCCAACAAACTAACTTCGGGGCCAGGAAAGCAGAGGCCGTAAAGACGAAACGCAGCCTTTGAGGCTTCGAAGCAAAGATATCTGTTCGCATCAAGTATCTATAGTTGCTGACACGGCAAAATGGTTGCTGCACCGTGGAGCGCGTATGATGGGACTCACTGTCGTCGATCGGTTCCGACTTCAGGATGGTGGCATTCTTCTGGGTTGCTAACACCGCCGTTTCGATGGCCTACGTCATTGCACAAGGTTTCAGAGATTCAGTGGTTCCAAAACAAGGTTTCTTGTCCAAGTCAAAGGACTCGTGCCAGCCCTTTCAGTTGCTCGCCGGATAACAATGTTTCAAGTAGACGAATCAAAACTACCCAGCTTACTGCTCCCAATCAATCAGAACAGCCTTCCACCGTTCCGAATGTCTCACTTTCACAACCTCGAATCACTTGAACAACACACCAGCTGTTTGCAAATGGTAAAAAGGGCAGCGTTTGTAGTCACCTGTGCCGCTTTGCTGCTTTGGCCTTGCAACCGCTCGGGGAGCTCCCAAGGGCTCATGTATGAGGCGTTGTTTGAGGCGCTGGAAACGCAGTTTGGGTTGTAGTCGGAGGGGCAGGCGCGCAATCGCCTGGGAATAGACACGTTCCAGCTGCCTATCAAGGCTTTTGCTTAAAAAGAGCGGCTGATCATGCACATGGTAAGTGGTGTTATTAGTCTAGAGGGTTTGACGGTGAGTGGTCGTTCCTTGTTTTAGGGTGACGTTTTAATGCATTGACCAGATTTTGAGTTCCAAGAACCAAATCAAATGGCGACGGAGAAATCATCCATCTTTAACCAAGCCGCTCACCGTGTGTAGATGTCCTACTTTGAGGCAGATTACGCATGTCGAACCGATCAAAGTACTAGCTTTTCAATCCAATTGAGATTGATTCAGTCATCTTACATTTCTGGGTGGTGATGGTTCCAAGAACCAACCTGGGGCGAGATCGAGGAGATCGTCTCAACATTGTAATACTGAAATGTGGCACACAGCTATGGATTGGCACTGAATGAGATTGTTCTCTTCGCATTACAGTGAAGGAGGAAAGTGGGCACTGAAGATTGAGCTTGGGGCACAATCCATAGTAGTAATAGCCCCCATACTTCAAGAACAATTCGACTCGAAACAATGAATATGCAGCAGAACTGCTGAATGTATCTGTATCCTCAAAGAATTGCACACAGCAAGATGAGAAACACTCACCCTTTAAGCAGCCCCACAACCGTCTGCTTGCCTTGTGTTTGCGAGTAGGGCGTGTCAGCCCTGGCTTTTGAACACTTGCTGACATCAGCAAGGGCGCTCAAGAGCGTTAGTGCTGCCACCCTGGCTAGACCCTGCCGGCGCGTCACATTTTGTGTCGCTAGGCATTCCTTATCAGCGGACGACTCTGAACCAGCTTTTGCAGCTGCCATTGCAGCTATACTGCATGGTTGGTTGACCCAGTGGCTCAGCTTCTTCTTGACTCGCAATTGTTTTGCTGGATGGAGAGTTTGAGTAAAAGCATTTTCCACCTTTTGACAGGCTGCACATGTTGTTGGCACCGGACTCGTCGCTCCCTGAGGGGCAATGCGTATCCTGTCAGGTGAATGTCTTCTGGTCTTCCCCCTAGTGGGGACCCCGGAAAGCTGGCAGTAGCCGCTTTGCGAAAGCAGGAAGGCGTCCATTGCATTTTTGGACTCGCTCACGCCAGCTTGCTATCCTGCAATTGGATATCCTCTCTGCACCACTGGCAGTTTGCATGGAAAGAACCAGGGAGAATGAGCCATCACTGTCAATTGATTTTCCCCACTGAAAATCCCGCTGAATGGCCCTGATTGGCTGGGAAACCGGCACTGTCCCGACGCCGCCAAGTGCTCGAACACTCGCTCTTGATAGGCGTCTTCTACGAAAGCCTTTGCATTTTTAAAGTGTCAGTTCGAGCTGGCTGATGCTCGAAGAACGGGTGGCGGTTCAGCTGTCGCTGGCCTGCCCGTCAAAAACTTGGAGCTACCTATTCGAAAGGGATACAGAAACTAAATCTGTAAATATTCTCGAAGCTGGTTCTGTGGAGAAGGATCCTGATCAATGCTATGTACAGCAGGCCCACAATCAAAGCAGAAGACATCGTCCCTTCAACGGCTATCGTTGAAAGGGCTTCTGCGAAAGGAGCGCTCTCTGGATGCTTATGCAGAGAAGGGTTTAGGATCGATATTAAGAATCTATGACCGATGTTGATTATCTGCGCACACCAGCAGGAATGAGATAGGCAAAATGATGAGCAGCTTTTCAAGTGTATGCAAGTGAAAATGATGCTGCGGCCTCTGGAAAGCCGGTCGTGATCATACTAAGTATAACGTCTTGCACTGTACCTGGTTCACCAGAGTTCCTTCCAACATGACATCACAGCTGCCCCCTGTGAGGGCAGCTAAGCGGCTGGGAGGCATGGCCGACATCCTGGCAACAGCCTCCAGTTTGGGTCTGGAGCCTCAAGTGAGCCTCTTCAACAAAAGCCAACCTGCAGTTAGAGAATCCAGCGTAACGTGCAATCTAGTACTATTTTGTGATGAGCTTTGGCTGTGAGAATCATTGCTGATGATCCGTGCCCTGATTGAACCACATAGTAGATGCAAAGCAGCACGTGCTTTTGCTGCAGGAAGTCTCAATGAAACTAAGTTCCTATTCTGCTCTGTGTGTTTGGGAATCAGTCCCTCATTGACCCAGCAAAACATCAAGCTGAAGGCTTCTGCTATTTCAAAGGGCCAGGGCCCCTTGTAATCGAATAGATTGGCTTAGTGAATCTTTGCACATTGAACAGGTCGAGGGCAAGGAAGAGGGTCAGCCCAAC
Organism: Klebsormidium nitens; assembly: GCA_000708835.1. NCBI lineage: Eukaryota > Viridiplantae > Streptophyta > Klebsormidiophyceae > Klebsormidiales > Klebsormidiaceae > Klebsormidium > Klebsormidium nitens. Next base: position 296,356 of record DF236976.1, on the reverse strand, counting down.
GAGTGCCAATTCAGCCAGCCCTTCATACGCCTTCTGAAGGAGATATCAGACATACAGAGGACGCTTGTGAAGTTGGATGTGGAGGTCAAAACGCGCCAGGTAACTGCAAAGTTCTGGTGCTTCATTCAAAGCACTTGCTTCGTTGCTTCACTTCCTGAGTCAGATGTTTCTTGATTGTGGCGTAGCATGTTTTGTCAACAATGACAGTGTTCCGTTTGCTTCTTGTGGCCTGTGATCTTCTTTGGGCGGGTATAAATCCTCAGAGCTGCCGAAATTGTGGAAGGACATGCGATCAGTCAAATTAGAGATCAGACTCTCAGTTCGATCCGGGATAATCTGATAACAAAGTTATAACTGTATGCAGCTAGAAGCAGAGACAGCGCATCTGACCCACTTGTCAGAGCTCCAAATGAAAGCAGATGCCCTGAAAGAGGCCACAGATGCTCTGCAAAGCATTATCCAGAACAAGGTAAGTAACATAGTTCCTGCCCTTCCAATTGGAGTCAAGGTAGAGGGCAAGCGAAAAAGGGCTAATCAAGCTTCATGTAAGCACAGATGCTTTTGCAGAACAAGTGTGCCTTTTGGACGAATTTGGTGCCCCTGAACACGCAACTTTCAGGAAGTCAAAACGAAAAGGAGCTACTTGGTTCTGCTTCCCAAGACCACTTCGCTTTTCGTGCTCAAAGCCAGAGCATTAGTGGTTTGATATGCTTGTCGCCTATAAGGATCTTTCTTAACTGTGAATCATCATGTTTGTTCGGATCAGAAGTTAATGTTTGCAATTCGAAATTGACACCGTAAGCCACATACTGTGCAGGACCGCCTTGTTGCCAAGCTCCAGCAGCCCTACTCAGTGGACAGCGTCCCAGTGGAGACTGCCTTCCAGGTCAGCCTCTGTGCACGACTCAATTGTGAGCACTCTGCTGGATGGCAGTTTCAGGGATTCAGCAGAGTCCCTGACACTGCTGAATGCTTAGAACAGATTAGGGATCCACATGGAACCGCAAACTGAAATCAGTCTGAACGAAGATCCTTGCTAAGACAGTTCTTGAGCATCATCGAAGTTTTTCAAACCCGTAGCCCAATTCTAGATAGACCATGTGACTGCAGCTATTTAAGATGTTCACCACCATACGCTTCGAAGCAAAGTCAACTTCGATACCACCGTTTAAAGACCGGCTAACCTGATGGATTATGTAACCCGACTGACTTCGACTCTTGTTATGTCCGCAGGCTGACTTTCAAGCACTGCTCCAGCAAGCTGCCTCGGACTGCGCAGCCCTGCAAAGCGCAGCTGAGGACGTCCGATGGATGCAGGCCTTTAATGCGGAGCCTGACACGTGGCAGGTACCTCTCTAGGCCTTTCGCGCTTGCCTCACGAGTCTGCGGGCCTTTTCACTCCTGAACGACTCATCCGAATTCAGTTTCGAGACAGTTGTTTGTCCCTCTCAATTCACAGCCCTTGAACGGGGCCATTACTTTACTTGTGCAAAGCTTGGTGCAAATCTGGGCAAGTTTTGCCAGGATTGATATGGCTTGCTGTAAGCGATTGCAGTCTTTCGGTCAAGACCTTGCCTTTTCTACTCAGACTAATTAGAAAGGCTTTCGCCCTTTCCCTTTTCTTCACGAGCAAATAGAGGTTGTCTACTCAATTACGTTTCACTTCAGTTCAGCCCCGATCAAAGTATGGGTCAGACAAGACGAGTCAATTCGCGTCTATCGCTTTGGTGAAAAACTTCCATTCGATGCTTACTTGTCCAAATTAAATTCGTCTCCATAGAAAGTGGTTGAAACATGCCTTCTTAAAGAGGCTCAAACAAGCCTTCTGTAACCACTTCAATTAGTGTGGAAACAAATCATACACCCGCCGAAGATCATTTTGGCGAGCCTTCGTCTCCAAAGGGCTGGGTCTGCACCTCATTCAGCGCATTTGCTACTTTGCGCTAGCTCTTCTTTGCCATGGCATAGACTACAACTACGTTTCTTCAATTTCCATCTTCAGCTGTGCTCCTTGTACTTGAAGTGCCAGTGCGATGCAACCTTGGATCATGTCCTCGGGGCGTGCGTGAGAAAGCAAAATCGGACGGAGCGCTGGACGCTTTTTCATTTCGTCTTTTCCATGATCTTGATTCCACAAGGTCAACACGTTTAAAACCAACTACGTTCGGAACCTACGTCGTTTCTATGATCTTGATGTCACACGATCAGCACATTTGAACCAACTAGGTTCGGATCTTAATTTCGTCGTTCCCATGATCTTGATTTTACACGATCAGCACTTCTGAAACCAACTAGGTTCGGATCTTGTGTTCAGGAGCACCTGCGGAGCGTACCCGCTGCATTGGCCTCCTGTACGAGATACTCGGAAGCGCTGTCGTCAATGAGAGAAGCGATAAACAATGTTCATCAAGCTCACACCAGACGGGCTGAGAGAAGACCAGGATGACCAAGACGGTCATTCTGCGCAGTGCCTACGCATGTGAGGCTCTTCTTCCAACAGTGATTGTATCCATATAAACAGAACATCTACCGCGTGCCGGAGAAGCCTGTGGCCCAAGTGGCTAGCGTTTTGAAGAGAGAAGAGATCTGGATTGTTAAGTCCGCCTTGCAATTTGTCGCACCGAGCATCAATCACGTGGCATGAGCTCTTATAGCTTGAGGTTATCTGCATGACCGCATGTTGCTGAGCGGGCACACTGCATATGCATGACGCCTTCTTAAGATTGCTTGCTATGTTGAAATCAACGTACGGATCACATCATTAACGCTATATGTTGGCAATCACCTATGGGCCCTACTATACTATACTTGTCAGGCTGCCCGTAAGCTTAAGTGGCTGATCAGCATGATTGTTCAATGCACTATATGAAGGCGGCAAAGGGAAGCTGCTTAACAAACAGTTGATCGTTAAGCCCACCGTATGCGTGCAACGTGCAGCCAAATCAACATCCACAACATCCACCAGCAACCATATGAGCTTCCGTTCTATTTGTAGAACCTTTGACAGTGACTTGTTTGTCTCTGCTCCCAGATTTATTTTCTGAAGGATTTGTTGATCTCATTCAACTATACGACCTACTTAGTCCTCAAGAAGCTGCGCACATCTGTCAGGAACGCTTGCAGATTCTGCCTGAACTTCCGTTTATTACCCCTGTCCAAGGTCGTCCCTACTCCGTTAATGCTTAGTAACGTATGCAGTGCGGACGCTAACCTGTTCTGTAACTCTGCGTCCGACTGTCCGGTCAGGAGCTCATGCCCCAGCTTCTGATACAGCGCCTGTTCACACAAGATTAGCGGCAGGAGCGCATTCGCAGCGGGCTCGACTATGTCGCTGCTGTAATCCTCGAACAAGAGGAGGTGTAAAAGCGCTCGCAAAAAGTGCGCGAGCACACTTTCGGACGCTCCGGACACGTGTACGCCCAGCCCGGGCTCGCCTCTGGACGCCGCCACGTGGTGGAAGGAGGCAACCCCGGACAGGGCCTCCAGCGAGAGCGTAATGACGTCAGGCTCCTGCAGCGGTCAACAAGTTAATGTCAGCAGCTGGTATGAATAGTGGGTAAACAAGTACAAATTCCAGATTCCTGTCTGAATGCCTTCTTCAATAATCTCCTAGGTTTCCTTAGAGTGCGGCCGATCAAATCCGCCAAACACATTGCGACATTGTTAGCTATTGGCTGGTAAAGTCTCCGTTACAAAGCTGCCGTCACTGGTTTCAAGAGCTCGAAAGGTGCTTAATCTGATCTGGCACCTGATGCTGCCGGGACTCTGAGAAGGGCAAAGTTTGTTCACAACCCTGACAAGATTTCTGCAGCGTCGCACGAGCTCTCGCAGGGAAGGCGCGACAAACATGGAGAGATTGGGCGGTAAGGTAACACTTTTTTCTGAATCCACGACAAGTGGATCTCGCGACAACCGCCATGAACCCAGACCAAAACTTTGGACAACAAAGTTCGAACGCCGCACCTGGTGTCGCAACCCGAAGTCGAGCGTGGCGACTATTGACGCAAACTGGGGCGGCGGCAGGCCGGCCACCTTTTCCGGGTAGACTTCCAGCATGTGCGCGAGGAGGGAGAAGTACTGGCGGCAGAGCTTGGGGAACTTTAAAAGGTCCACCGAGATCAGCGGGATGACGATGGACAGGCCCACGAAGACGACCTGCGCCACGTCAGGGGCTTCGCCGCCGGGGGAGGCGGTAGGGGTGCCGAAATCGACCTGCGAGACAAGTGCGATGAATCAAAGGGTTTGCAGATACCGCCGACTTGCGGTAGGAAAGACACCGCTGACAATGGTCAAGAAAGAAGTAAGCAAGAAGGGAACGGACCTGTCACGAGTACGAACGTTTGTGGTGAAAGCCATGACAGTTCAGGACCTAGGTAAGGCTTCCTGAGATGACTGAACAGGCGAGGAGCTTCTGAAACCAGTGGGTATTAACATTGAAACGCGCCTTGGATGAAGCAATCACCATGTCGAGTAGATAAAGAGGCAAAGGGATAACTCCACGTCCGCATTCTCATCCTTTGGCCCACACAGTATGGGCAATGCTGACTACTTTGTCGCGCAAGGTCGGTGGTAAGTGAAAATAACATATATTCCGATCTATGTTTGACGAGGTCCATTGGTCACGAGGTCAAGCGCCAGGGACGACTGGCTTTTGTTGGGGGTCAGGGTGAACTGCGGGTGCGGAGCGCATCCTGAGGTCAGGGGTTCATCGTGTTCGTTCGCTCGGTGAATGATTCCAATGTTCATAGCTGCTTGTTACTCATAGACCGCATGAGCGTTTGATTTCGTTAGGTTCGACGCCAAGTGACTGACCTCGCAATGATCCAGGGGTTTGGCAGACCCTGTGTTACCTGCCACAATATAACTTATTGGTCCATCACTCCCTCGAATATTTTCCGAGATTTTCGGCAGGCCAGATAGTTGCCTACTTTTTGAGGGAATCAAACGTTGGTACGGTACTGCTGTTTGCGTCAAACTTGGCACCCAAGCTCGGATCAAAACGCGCGGTCCTCGATCTCGAGTGGCAAAGTCGGTCCTCGATCCTTGATAGACATCCCCCCTGAAACGCTTATTGTGGTTCGGCCGGCCGAGTTCCCTGGTAATTAGCGGTTACTACCGCATCGGAGTCCGTCCGGGGGGGTTGCAGGGGAACATCGAGAATTGACATCGCGACTCGTGATCGAGGAACGCGCGTTCTGATCCGAGCTCGGGTGCCGACTTTGACGCAAAGAGCAGTATTTGCAAAGCATACCGACCACTCACCAGGTCCTTGGACGTGAGGTGCATGAGCAGCAGCAGCAGTGCGCGCAGGTCCTTGTACTTCTCGGAGCGGTTCTCGCTGGCCAGGGCGGAGCCAGCGTCCAACGACACCTGGCGACCATAAGAAGCGACGTCGGAACCATGATAATCTCGGACCCCTCAACCTCGCACCCAAGATGTTGTTTTCTTTCGACGGAGGATCCGATAGTTCGACAAAGGCGGGGAGATGGTATACTGTCGACTTCCATGGATTTTGCACCATTGAAATGCAGACTGGCCGTGCAAACATCTTGCTCGCGACTTCAAGGTGCCCGAGCATGAGCAGACCCGTTTCAGAGATCGTCATGAAACGACGAGGGAACATAGAAGCCATGCGAGAGAGTCTGTAAGCCAGAAGATGGGTATTCTAGGAAAAACTAATCTTCTGCGGGATGTTTTCATACTGCAGACAATTTGCTTGCAATCTCTTTAATTGGACAATGCAGTATGAAAGTCGGAGCTATCGAAAGTCCTGATAACCACCGTCAGAGTCGGATTTATAATGGCATTGCGGAAATGACCTTTCTTAGACTCCAGTCAAACATTATCATCGAGAAACTCAACCAGACGCGGTCAGAAAATGTCTCAAAAAAGCCCTATGCTTGAAGTGAGGAGCAAAGCAGCAGGACCACATGTACTTCAGTGCCTTAGCGCAGAGTCGTTTCACAAGTTTTATGGCAAGCCCGATGCAAAACAAGTCCTGCCAGGGACCGATAAGTCTTCAGACTTGCAGCTGTGATTTGAGAGCAACGTCATCAACCGGCTTATGACGTCAGCGGCCCCCTACCTTGCCCATGTTGTTCCTGGAGTAGACCTGAAGGAGCGCCAGGCAGAAGCGCAGCATGGCGGCCATGCCGTCGGGGCTCAGGTGCGCGACTTGGGACTCGACCCACGTGACCACGAACTTGAGAACCAGGTACGCGATCTGCGGCTGATTGTGGTAAACCTGCGGGAAAGACAAACGCTCTGCGCTAAGAAGAAGGAGCTACAAAAAGCTGGATAAGTGTATGGAGTGAACGCGACCTCGCTCGGCATGTACCTGACAGATTCGCACACATGTTCACAAGTGCTCCACTTGACGACTGTGAAGTAGAGAAGGCAAGAAGGCACAATACACCTAATCTTGTCAAAAGACCTTTACCCCCATTTAGTTGCTTGAGGCTATCCACACAGAGCTCCACAAACACCTCGTCATGAAACATTTTCAAGAGTTCTGCATGAGGCGCAGAACTCACAGACGTGCCTCCAAAAACACAAGCCGTTAAGAAAGGAAAGCTTTTACTGCGACTCCTCACCTGCAGCAGCACTAGCATCGGCTCAAACAGCGGGTAAGAGATATTTTCTCTGCGCTTGCTTTCATAAACATTCGAATCTGCTGATCCTGAAAGAGCTTTGGGACACAGTTCCGAAACTCTCAAAAGCGGCCCGTTGACGTGCGTCCAGGAACATTTCTCATCGCCGACTCCTCACCTGCAGTAGCACAAGCATCGGCTCAAACGCGGCGACCCCCATTGCAAACAGGGGGGTCTGAGTCCGTGGCCCGCACGCTCTGGCCGCCCCCCTGAGGCGTTCCAAAAGCGCGCCGACCAGATTTTGGACGTCCGGTCGCTGCGCCACGTGTCCAAACTCCGGAGTGCCCACCAGTTCCGCCAGACGTCTCACTACGGGTCCGAGAATCGAGTCGACGTACTGGGCTGCCGTTTCTTTATCGTCGAAGCCGATTGCTCCACGAGAGAGGGACTCGCTCAGTGACCTTTGGAGGGAGGTTTCGATGGCGATAAGGGGCGGTGCGAGGGTTGCAAACGCCTGAGCTAGCTCCTGCCAGGGGCCGATTTTCACCAGGTGTCGGCAGAGGGTTTTGCGGCGGGTTAGCGCGGGGAGGAGTTTTTGGCAGACCATTGCCTGTAGGTCTTTTTCCCCCGGCCACTCGAGCAGCGAAACGAGCGCGATCCGTAACAGGGCCTCCAAAGTGTTAGCTCCGCCACTCTGCTCGCCAAAGGCCCCGTCCAGAGCGGGGTAACCCTCGGCCTCGCTGACCGGCCCGTGCCCATTCACACCGTTCTGAGCGCCCCCTGCCGAGCGGGTACGGCCCCGCTCCCGCATGAGGTACGTACCGGCCCACCGAGCCAGGAACCAAACCAGAGCCTCCATAAGCCGAGGGCTCAATAAGCTATGGCGCCCCTCGGCGCTGAGGCCCACGCATGCAAAGTCGAGGACGGCTCTTGAGAGCGCCGTCACAGGGTCCCGGTCCACGTCCGTCGCATACCTTATGCTCAGCTGCAATAAGCTATGCGGCACCTCGGGGTCCTCGCCCTCCCCCCCGTCAGCCATGACGTGTCCCACCGCTAGCAGCAACCAGTATAACTCTTCCATCGTTTCCGTCGAGTCGCCCCCGGCTTGCGCTAACGCCTGCAGTCTTGCCCGCCGCTCGGCAAAAAGCTGACTCAGCATCGGAAGAGCGAATGCCGGACTGACACGTGCCAGCCCCGCAGCTGCCGCCAAGCGTTCGTCCCGTGCGGCCGTCGCAGCTAGAACTCGCTCCGAGCTGTCGTCCTCCTCATGCGCCGACGCTTTCGCATAGGCTATCCCCGCAGCCACATACGCCCGGAACACTTCCCCTGCCGACTCTGCTGCTGATGTGGGCGTGGCGTCATGCGGGGACACGTGTTTCGTTGGAGGGTCAATCAGCTGCATCCACGTGTCCAGCAGGCTGTCGAGGGCCTCTCCGGCCCAAGTTTCGCTGCTGACGTCAGCGACACCGCCCGCTGACATCACCACGGAGGAAAGCGCGGCGATGGAGTGGATCGCGCCCGCGCGGTCAGGAGCAGCCGGGGGGGCGGCCTGGTTGAACGCGGCGGCGGAAAAGTGGCACGAGAGGGCGGCGAGCGCCCTGCAAAGACCAGAAGACTGAATTCTTTGAGAAATGAAACGGAGACGTCTCCAGAATGATACGAAAGTTCGAAAAGGTCAACTAGAGAAATAAAGGGTGACGAAGGCCCGGCAGGTAAATCAAAGGGAGGGACGCGCTCGAGATTCATGGTCGGATACAACGAGGGGTTTAAGAACGATGGCGACGATTTGCCGCAGGTGAGAAGGGCCTTCGGGCCCTCATGCAGGTTGCCTTCAGATTCTGCACAAAGCATGGACCGTGGGAAGGGACAGTACAATCAGACGCTAGAAGAGGCTTCAGAAACGAGCTTCCAGGACACAAACATTCCTGGGGGCTCATAAAGACATTGAGGAAGCGTACTTGCTTCAGACCGGTCGTGAGTCAGGGGGAGGAACTTTTGGGGAGATTTCCTTCCGACGCTTCGTAAGAGAGTCGAAGAACAGAACAAACCGAAAGATCGGGTACGGTCTCACCTGCAACCGTCCAGCAGCTCCGCCTCACTCCCATTTGCCGCCTTCTGCACCGCCACGTCAGCAGGGACCAGCCACGTCATCACCCCCGTCAGCAGCCGTTGCAAGTGCGCTCTCCTGGCACCCTCGTCCTTTCCAAATACTTCCCCCGTCAGCCCACACAAAAGTACGATGACCTGGCGTGCCGCCACTGCGAGGGGGGCATCCTCCCAGCCCTGTCCCAACCCCCCCGCCAGGCCCGGAAGGCCTCCAATCCGCCGCAAGTTCGCATAAAACCCGATAACCCAATCTACGCTCTCCGGATTGAGCAGAACCTCCCCCCACTCCGCCCCCGGAGCAGGATGCCCGTCGCCTTCCTTCCGCGAGGCCCTGCCGGACGGTTCGGACGCGCTTCGGCCACTGGAGAACGCGGCGGCGTGCCTCCGAACAGGGCCTCGGAAGTCCCAGCCGAGCACGTGCGCCATGAGCTTGAAGGCCTGGGCGCAGATCTCGACGTGGGTGGGCGTGTCGTTCTGGTGGGCGATCTGGGCGGCGGCGCTGTGGGCCGCTTGCTGAGCCCAGAGGTAGAACTGGCGCAGGTAGTCGCGTTCGAGGGATGCGCGGCACTGCTCGTGGTACTCGGCGGAAAGGCCCATTGGGCTGGCGGTAGAGGGGGCGAACTCAGACACCTGGAAGCAGGTACTGTGCTTCAGGAGTTGTGAGAAAAAGCCACTGAATCCAATCACTATGAAAAAGTACAAGGGGAGAGGCAATTTAGCTTTCATTACTGAGAAATGACATTGAAGTGACCGCAATTGCACCACCGTTGCTTTGCCGACGATGCCATAAGCACGTTCATCTTGCAAGTGCCTTCTTTGACGGGTTTGTTTTGAGGTTTGGGCAACTCGGGTTGACGAACGTGCAAACATCAACGGGTGTCGGTCTATAACGCACGCGCTTGTGCATTAAGCGCTCTAATCAAAGCAAGAAGCCCCCAAGAGAGCGTTTCTGTTCCAAGCCGTTTGTACTCTAAAAGAAACGAAAGGACCCGCTGAAGGAACATCGAGGCGCTCACAATTGCTTCGAGCAGCGACAGTGCGGTTTTCTGCACAGCGGGGCCTCCGGCGCCCGTCGCCGCATGTTGCAAATCCCGTATGAAGCTGTCCCTGTCCGATGGATTGTTCTCCGACCAGCCCCGCTTCAGTAGAATAGCGACCACTGCCAGCATCTTGCCGCGAACAAAGCCGGCGGGGTCGTCGGCATGGGCCAGGGCCCATTGCAGACAGTACCTGAAATAGGAGATGTGCAAATCATAAGTTCTGGAACAAGCGGCGAATCAGTAGAGTGCCAGGGCTAACCCAGATACTACCCGGAGCATAAGATCTTCGAGAAGTTTCTCTAGAAGCCCTGTCTTTACAAGTGTTGCATCCTTGTGAACAATGGACAGAAAAATGTGTCTACAAAGGAGGATAGGAAGCTAAAAGCTATCACTCGGGCTTGTGCATGGTCCCAACAGCTTGTCTTCCCGTTGTGAAGCGCCCTTCGAAATGTCCTCATCAGGCAAATACCGGCTCAGCCGAGTCTGATGACCTGGTCTGTACTACCACACGTGTGCATCTATAAAAGGCTGCCAAGCAGAGTGCTCGCACGTTAACAAGATTGCACGACGAACTCACGATCTCAGTCCCCATCGCTCGTCCAGCGACATGGGGCTCCATTCCCTGATGCCCGCTTCCTGCAAGACCGAGGCGGCCTGGAAGCGCGCCAGCGGGCTCTGCGAATGGTCCAGGATGAAGCGGCATGCTTGCAGCGGTTGCGGCGACTTCTTGAACGCTAGGAGTACGGCCTCTGCGTGTGCACGCGTCTCCGGAACCTGCGCACGCAGAGAAGTGAAATCAAAGTTGTAGGACATATCGCTTCGATTGAGGCCCCATTCGGTGATCAATCCACAAGCAGGATTTTAAAGTTTGATGTGGAGCGTGCACGTCGGGAAGGCACCATTCATTAAGCGTGTAGTGAAACTGAGGTAATTTGGTCAAAAATGGTGGTGAAAACGAATAATCTGCTTGCGAATTAGATAGGCTTGACAAGAGACACGAGTAAGTTTCTTCAATAAAATGATGGGTACAACAGGGTTGCTGCAACCCGACACCTCTTCCGACAATTCCCCTGTTCTGTGCGCAATGCCGAATTTGAAGAAGAAACACGAGCATGACATGAAGAAACACTGGCTGCCTTGCACGAGATTCTTGCAGGCTCCTCATAATTCGCAAGATCTACACTGAGATGCTGACAACTGGGAGAGGAAGGTCAATGTACCGGGAACCAGTCCTCCACCGACGAGTTACCTGCAGGTCCGCGCACGCTCGCTCAAAGGTATGAAGCACCTCCTCCATCGGACTCTCTCAGTACGGACCCTGTTCGCTCGATTCATTCAACAGCAGCTGAGCATTAACAACGTGCATAGATCTTCAGGTTCCACTGGCAGGTCTTCGATCCCAGAGCCGCCCTTCTGTGCTAGGAGTAGCGGCTAGGTGCCGTACTGCAAGTCTTCTTTCCCCAGGCTCCGTTGCAAAGCTTGCAGACGCTGCGAACTAGGACGACGAACATACCGAAATTACTTGACGAATCCTGGTAATGGACGCTACATTTCTGAATGGTAAAGGTGCACCCTTGCAAAATGGAGATAGCGACGTCTCCAGTACGTGTCCAGACTCCCCAGGTACTGAGGTAGCAATGTCTGGGGGAAATGGCGCTCAGAGTCATGGACGGCGAAGGGCGTGGTTATTGTTCGCTTGCTTGCCTTTTGTAAGGGAACGCGAGTTTAAAAAACGGGTGGCCATGCAGACACAAATTTAATTCTTTGCCACGCTCGCCCCATGTGGAGTATGATTGCCGTGTTACTCCATATCAGGCCTGGTTATTCTGGCCGTTTCTTGTTTGCAAACGACAATCTGCTTTTCTGCTCCTTTTGGCCGCCTCTGATGCAGCATTTGTCGACAATGAGCTGCAAGAATCCGCATAGAGGTTGGAAAGATGATGCGAAGGTTGCAACCACAACCCTTCTGAACAAATAGTTGCTTCGTTGGATGTAAGTCCACCTGTTGTCTGAGGGCCAAACAATGATGATGTTAGTTTAATCTCTAGGCTTTGAAGATCCTTTGCTTGGTGCGCTCCTGCTCAAGGTTCTGTACCGCTCAGGCCTGCTGTTCAAAGCCAATGCTGACGCCAAGGCGAGTCTGAGTTTTGCCCTTGCATCTCTGAAGAGTGAGCACTTGAACAAGACGATGCATGCTGAGCATTGATCGAATCTGAGTTCCTCATACTCGTTAAATCTTTCTGTCTATCCCGACAGCTCTGGCTGCCTGTTATGCTGTCCTTCCCGTTCTTGGTTCTGTGTCATTCAGAGACGATTGATGGAAGTTAATTGGTCAATTCTTCAGAAGCAATTGCTCAGAAAGAGTTCCTACTCAGATAGAGTTCTGTTACTCTCATTCGATCATTCTTCCGGAGGGGCTGTAGCTCAAGGCAGAGCGCCAAGTGCACTTGGGGAGCTGCAACACCCACAGGCTCAGGGTTGGCACCCGCTGCATGTCCACACCAGTCCAAGTGGCATGTCAGTCACTCAAATCGCCGCTCTAGCTCAGTCAATCGGGTCAAATCTGCAGTTAAAATCATGGGTGGGAGGGAACCCCAGTGAACTCTCATCTCGTGTCTCACAAGTGCACTGAGAGATGCCGGTTCAAGTCCGGCCAGCTCCAGAGATTGGATCAAGACATTACGAGTCTCTGGCGTTTTCCCCTTCCATTATGTTTGTCTCCCAATGTGGAGTTAGGTCTTATCTTGTCTGTTTGCTTCTCGGTGGGATGTCGACCTTGTTCCAGCGGTATCTAGTTGCTTGGACATCTTGAGGACTCTTACTTCACTCAAACGGTTGGAGTTGAGCGGTCAAGGGAAGAGTCAAGGACTTGCAGCCTGCAGAGAGGTGAGGCGCAGGAGAGAACAGAAGGATTTGCAAGATGGAGCGCCTGTCTTTAGTAACCAGATTGACAGGAGTGCGAGGAAGTTCAAAGACGGGATACGCGAAGATTCACGAATTGATTTGCACTGTCAGATGGATTATCACCTAAATCATAGAAGCCCACGCGACAAAACATAGCCAGCTTTTGGCTCACAGCAGTAAGACCATCTTACGGAAACCCTACTGCATATGTTCATGCAATCAAGCAACAAGCCTGGTCTTTGGGAGTATGGGCATGCTCACTTCAGCAACCAGTCATGTGATGTGTTTGTGCAAGCGTTAACCGAGCTACTTGTCGTTTGCATGGCATGACATGTAGTTGCCTGCTCGGGTAGTCTTGAGAATATCATGTGCTCAAAGCAGATAGTCGACTTTTATGATCTTGATATTTTCAATCACGAGGCCCATCGTAAGATCGTCTCATGCGTTGCCCTCATTGAAGCTGCACGCAGCTTGCAAGACTCTCTTCATGGAGTAGACTCGGAGTACCGGCATGTCGAATGGCAGAGGATCGGATGGAAGCACATATGACTCGATCATTTCTCATGTCGCCCATGGGCCGGGCATAATCGGCGAAATCCGTAAACAACTTAATTGATCCATCTTGAGGAAGGGCACTATATGTATTTCATATGCAAGGTACGCGGGAACGAACATATAGATAGAGTAATTGCACACTTAGAAATTGGGTACACATTTACAGCTTTGGGTAAGGCCCCGCTCAATCAGTGTAGCAAACTTTAGCAGTAGTCTTTAGACAAACATGCAATCTATAAATTCGTAATCAAGCTGAAGTTCAGTGAGGACATTCACTTGAGCTGCTGGTATCCGCAAAGGTGGCTCCGGAAAACCACTCTTCAGAAACATGCCTTGATCCATTCATAGATGCACATGATCCATCCTTTCAGATTTCGTAAGGTACCTTCCTCATTGATCCTCCTTGATCCAGAGGTAATCAAAACATGGACAGTGCGCATAGGCAAAGCCCTGGCTCAGGTATGAAGCGTTCTTGTCAATCGTTGACTCTTATCAATCTGCTTCCGGCTCAACAAGCTCTCATCAAAAAGTCGTCCTCGATGCCGGCCAAACGTGATGTTCCGAGGTATTTCGACTCCCTCACCGGTCGTGCTAAGCCTTGAAAACCCTTTGCTCAGATCTTCCACGTCCATGCTCGAGACATCCCCCGGGCCTGCTTCAGATGGGGCCTCGCACGTCGCGATACCTTCTGCCTTTTCCGAAACATCTATGTGTCCATTCGAAACCGGCTTGTCGTTCCTTTCCGTAACCACACCCCCGTTCTTTCGTCCCTTACTATTACCTCCTCCCGTCCTCGTTTCTTCTCCTCGGTTCCTATCCGTTCGCTTCCCGGGTTGCTCAACCGGCCACTGCTTCCGGTTTCCCTTGCCAAACACAAACGACGCCGCAAAGTGGTGCCGGTCCCTCAGGTGCTGCTGCCGCGCCGCCGCATTCTGAAACTTGCCCCCGCACCCCTCGACGAGACACTCGTACACCGGAAAGCCCCGCGCTGCTTTCGCCTGGAAGAAGGCGTCGTGAGATTCCGACACGTGGATGCTGAGCAATCGGACGGTCGGGAAGGCCCTGCCGCACACACGGCACGAGTTGACGTGCGCAGCGGAGTAGTGCTGGTCGTAAGCGGCGGGCCCGTCGAGGTGGACGGAACAACTAGAGAAGGGGCACGTCCAGCCGTGGCCTCCCGGGGGCTTGTCGTCGACCACAAGCTGTGTGGCTTCCTCGGGGCTCAGCTCGAGTGCAGCCTGGACAAATCCGGGATCGGAATAAGAGGCCAAATCTCTTGACGAAGAAGATCATGAAACAAGGGAGTACATGTTTAAGACTTGATGATGATAGATCGGACGTGCTTTCACACCCCAGGTCTTACATTCTTTCTTCACTCGGGAAACTGTGCACATGCTTACAAGCAGCCAGCCTTGGAACTCGCATAGTGCATCACGAGTCTGCCAGGGCATGGTACAAGATTTGAAGAGTGAATCTGACCAGCTTGTATGTACGGACACTTTAGACTCCCAGGCAACTTGGAGGCTCCGCCAACGACCAGATCTCCAGACTGTCAACAAACCGCCACATGCCAACGCTGTCACCAGCTTTCCCGCCCCTTCTCAATCACAGCAATTGAATGCAGAGCTCTTCTCTTGCGAAATCGTGCAGGACTCACCTGCTTTGCCAAGAGCTCCCGTTCCTCGTCTCCAGTCCTGAAGAAGGGGTCGTCAGGCGGCCGCCGCTGCTTCCTTCCGATCAGCATTGGGAAGACGAACTTGTCGTTGTCAGCCTCATCCATGCCCTGGTCCGTTTCCTACAAGAAATGCACAAACTTCGTTAAACGTCCTCAAGATAAGATAAGCATTTTCTGCGCTTCGGCAAGTGTGTTGCGTACGAGTTCCATGCACCAATTACGATACGAAAGCTTCAGAGAGTGACCCGGTTAATCTACCCACAAAACCTTGTTTACAGGTGAGGGACTAAAGAATGATTCTCAGTGAGTAAACCGTTTCTGGGGCCGGCTGGATTCGAACCAGCATCTCTCGGGGTGTACCACACTCTCGGTTTTGGTTCAAGGACCGTCCTGCTTCGAGACATGCTCGGCTTGCATGCCACACACCCTTGCCACACACAGCCAGACCAGGGGGCAACGCTTGAACGGCATGTGGACCAAACCATAACGGTCAATTGCCCCTAAGCTTTGCCACCTGGATTGGCTGTAGTAACTTGGGCGATAAGCAACGCCTGCCTTGCGATGCCCTTCCACATGCGGGTCCGTGGGTCCATGGTTCTGTAGGTCCATTGGTTTAGAAAGAATGACAAACCAAATTGGTTCACGTTTCAGCCAATCTGTGTCCTTGAGTTGGGTCCAAGTAGATCAAGCAAAAATGGGTTGGACAGATGTCCAGATTGGTTCTAGAAGTGGGTCCAATTGTGTCGTCCAAAATGGTTTTGTTGGGTCCTCGAAGCGCGTCCAAATAAGTCATGATCCCAAATGGTTCCAGTCAATAAATTGGTGTCGGTTGGGTTCTTGGAGTGGGTTAAGTGGGTCCTCAAATCGTGTCGATTGAGTCTTCAGATGTGATTCAATTGAGTCTTCAAATTGGTTTCTGCTTGGTTCCTTACTGTAGTCCATTGGGTCTTAAACAAAGGTTAAACTGGGTCAACAATGGGTTGGATTGGGTCCTTGGTTTGGTTTCAGGTTGGTTCTTGTCTTTGGTCCTTGATTCAGATACAAAACCAAATAAAAGTAGGTCCGATTGGGTTCCGACAGTGGGTCTCCGGTGGCCACCCCTGGCGCTTTGCCCTTTTAGGCTACGGCCCCTTGCATTCTGTTGAACCAGAGCTTGAAACTCAAAGCATTCACAGGACCTTGAAAGAATATTGAAGCAGATGCAAGTCATAGGACTGGCCAATGCATGCAACAATGAAACGGACGCGCACTGTCTAAGCTTTGCACCTTGAATCGTGCAGAGTGCCGAAGGAGCAGCGCAATTGCAAGCAACACCGACTTTGCTCACAACATTGTGATCTTGCAAAAGCATCATTAGCAGAACTGCTCGAGGAAGATTTATGAGAATCAGATACCTGCCTTCGCAAGAATCATCCTGGCAGTATGTTTGGACTTTTTCGCGGCTCCTCGCAGTGCTCAGCAACGAACCCCACAAAGGGATTCCCTCATTTGGAATCCAAGTACGGCCAAGAGAATGCTGCCACGTGAAGGGGGCCTTTATTCGTAACGTCTGAGGCCTGCGTCCCTGCGCTAGCCGCACCTAGTTGCATTAACAGGCTTTCTGCTTGTCAGTTCGACAGGCCTCACGAAATGTAGAAAAGAGCATCCGACGGCAGAGGTGATTGAAGGGGTCTGTGCGCCAGAGAACGTCTTGTAGGACCTAGATTCTTGAAAACAGAGCAGGCTGCCCTGGCCTGCAACGCTGCAGAGATTGCAATGCTCCACTTTTCGAGGTTGAACGTTCTAGTCCTAGAACTTGAACTTGAACTTCAAGAAGCAGTGCTCAGGCAACCCAGTCTCACGCCCGTTTCGAGAAAACCTCTCAGAACACCAGCCGTGTCGTTTTGGACAAAATGCTCAAAACAGCCGGTTTTTGAACAAATTGCTCAAAACAGCCGGTCGAGTTTCGATCAAATCGCTCGTATTCTAGCTGCGCCTTTCGAAGAAAAGGTTCGAATTTCTGCAACTTGCAAGCCCCGGGCACACACTAAAACAAAAAGGACTTGCTCGGTTGTCACTCGCAGTGGTGTACCCCTAAAGCGGGAAGGCCCGGTTGCCCCAGGGAAGTGCCCGTTGTCCCCGGGAAGTTGCGGCCGCCCGCCGCTCCGACCAACCACCCATAAGGGTACCGTCCTTTTAATATGTACCGCGATCCTGGCGGTCTTCGCGATCGATGTTGTGGCGCGATGGTCCACCTGCATCGACGGTGGAGATTCCGCGAAAACTACCCGCACGACGGTCGCGACGGCAGACCCGGCCGGACCCGGTCGCAAATTTGGCAATTTGTTCGTATCGTACGACGCAATTTTGAGCATTTTCTCCAAAAAGACCCGACCGGATACGAACGATTTGTCCAAAATCGATCGCCGTATTTTGAGAGTTTTACTCAAACTTTCAAATTGGTGTTTTGAGAGGTTTTCTCAAAACGGGCCGTGAGTCTGGGTTGGCTCAGGTCAATGTTGTGCGAGTGGTCCTGGACTGTGGCTTCATCGCCTTCTGTTCAAACGTCCAGACCAGGGCTCGTATTGCACACAAGTTTTCAGACGAGATGCAAGCGGACCAAGCCGGTTGACGTCGAGTTTGCACCGGTTTGTAATACGTGCAGGCTAGCGAGCCCCTAGTGTGCCCGGTACCGATTGCGCTGCGCCGGGTTATGTGCTTGAAATAAAAAAGAGCTCTAAATTCCCACTGGTACGGCAACATAAGCGCCTAGAAGCTTCCTGCGCCACCCTGCATGGTACGGTACTTTTGAGAGGCGGCAGGCGAGCTGGCTCATTGCAATGCCAATTTTGACATTGACCCAACGCGCACACGGTGGAGACGCGATCGGAAACAGCCTTTGAAGAACAGAAATGCTAAAGCATTGCTATTTGATACGAGACCAAGGCAGAGCAGGCAGAGAGGTCCTCTCCCTCTAGAAGACCTGGAGGTGAGTCAAGGCAAATGTGACACGATGCTGTGTTTTGGGCTCGATGAAGAGGTGGTGCGTTGTTTGCCGCCTCGTTTCCCTTCAACACATGTTTTATGCTTTCAATTTGAATCATTTTCAAGCATGAGGTTTAGCATCAGAAGGCCTCCCTCAGGCTTTAGTTCTTCCGCATAGTGGCATGATTGTTGGGATTTGGTGCCATTACTGAATGAAGCTTCTCAAGTCTGAAGGTGTATGCTTTACCCCGTCCTGCGCATTTTCATGTCACCATTTCTTTGAGAGTCTGCCAAGCCTTCCCTTTGTTCAATTGGTAATGGTGCAACACCTCTCACCACTCCTACCATCGGCTCACCCTTTTGAACTTTGTGTGCACCCATTTGCACATAATCTCGGATTGACGTGGGTCTTCTTTCCTACATTCTGTAAGTCGCTTCAAGCTCCGCCCTCTCCAAATTTGGTACTTGCGCAGCCTACGCTCAGGCAAATAGTTGTCTACAAAGTGTTGCTGATCCGCTGGCATAATGAGAAAGGCCACAGAAACAACTAGAATCCCGACCAACAGGACCTCCATTCTTGTCACGCAACTTTACCACCCCTTCCATCAATAAAATTTACAGATCTTTGATGAATCTATTGGCATCATTGGAAAGACCACAGAAACAAGTACAATTGGTTTTGTTAACTCGTTTATTCTTCTTAAGCAAACTTACCACCCTTCCATCGACTCTCCTCTATGGTGACTAGAAAGTTCTGCTGAATCCATTAGCACGATAAGAAACGCTACAAGGAGAACTGGGAGCCGGAGGTCCTCCACTCTCCCTATGAAAATTTGCCATCCTTCTATCGACTCTCCTTCGGAATAACTAACACTCAACTCCTGCCCAACGTTGCAGCCTGTCTCTCTTCTGAGGCCATCACCATGACGTCCGTTCTGCAAGCTAGACTTGGCTCCCTATGCCAATGCACAGCCCCAACCTTTTCACACCACACACAAGGCATCCGCTCTGCCCATTCTGTCAGCTCCCTTAACCCCATTCGCTGGCCAGAGCTTCAGACAAGCAGGCTCCAGCGGCAAATATGTTTTGGGGCGGCAGATGGTAGTCCCAGGGGGGTTGCAGTGCAAACTAGAGCGGGGAAAAACCGGCCAGGTCCTGCAGAGCGGCGAAGAAAAGAGGCCACAGGAAAAGCCCCCCCAAGAAAGCAACGAACGCGGGCGGAGGAATTGGTGAGGCGCTCTGACAGCGTTCGTAGGTTTGTGGCAATGTGAGGGTGGTCGACCGGATGTATGAGATCGGAGAATCATCAAGAGCTTGGCGAGCGCCTCTGTTGACCACTTAGGTCATGATGGGCGCCTTTAGGTTGTGATCGGCGTGGAAGAGGTGGGGATTGGGGGGCATTGGTTCTGGGCCAAAGGTGGCTCTTTTCTTTCTGTCTGGGGAAGTGGTGCTTTCTGCTTTCTCCGGAGTCTGTAAAGAAAGTGTTCTGCAGCTTGGCTTGCCACGGAAGAGGAGTTGTGTTGGTTCAGAGTAGGGAAATATATATGCTGGAGAGTTGTGTTGCCAGTAGAATTTCAGTTCGTTGCTACGGGGAAGGGTCACCAGCCTAGAAGTGCGTCCTTACAAATCAGTATGCAACTTCCGTTGTCTGCCCAGGGCATAATTGGACCTTGTCCGCAAAGCAAAAGAAGTCCCCCAAAACGCACTTTGGCCAGCATCCAAGATTGCCCTCTTAATCTGCCAGGCCGATAGAGTTTGTTCAACGAAGTTGTTCCAACATTATAGCAGACGAGTTCCATCCTTGTAACATCTCCTTTCGCGAATGCTCTCCCCAGATGGAAGAGGCTGAATCCCAGGAGCTCTCAGAGGAGGAGTTCAACGCGATGCTCGACGAGCTCGATGCAGAACTAGAGGAGGACCTAAAAGCGGGGCGGATCAAGGAGGTCGGGGGGGTGTTGATCGAAGTCGACGCAGACGAGGGGGGCTCCCCGGCGGCGGAGCTCGGGGCTTCGGTTGAGGACGAGGAAGAATGGAAGCAAAGAGTGGTAGCAGAAATCAAGCGGTGGGCGGAGGAAGAAGCCGAGGGGGGGGAGGCACTAGAGGAGGGGGAAGACTTTGAGGAAGGGGACGAGTTTGAGGAAGATTTCGACGAGTTTGACGAGTTTGAAGAGGGCGAGTTTGACGAGGAGGAATTTGAAGCCGCAGATGTTGAGGGTGAAGAGTCTGGAAATGCAGAGAGCAGCAACGAACAAAAGAACGGAGCTTCGGAATTGGAATCAGCCAAAGCAGCGCCCCCGAGCGAGTTTCTGATCAGCGGTGATCTGGGCTCACAAGAATCGCCGGCGACCGAGACTGAAGCGACGGAAGGCGAACTAGTATCGGAAGAAAAAGCGGAGACGCCCGAGGAGGCGGAGGAGCGCGCAGCCATGGCACTGGCCCTATCAGAGATCACCACGTGGCAGGAGCGCAAGCTCCGGTGGGCGCTCGAAAAGTCGGAACATCGGCGGCACAAACTGGAGGTGAGGGTAGGGCCGGTTTGCTGCTCGTTAGGGCCTGCTTTCGGTTCGTAAGGGGCATCGTTTGTTGCCGGTTAGCGGCCTGGTTTGTGGCTGTTTAGAGCCTGTTTCCTAGGTAGTTAGGAGCTGGTTAGTCGCCGGTTCGAGCCCTGGTTTCGGCTTTCGAGGGCCTGGTTTCCAACGAATTTAAGATTCTGCTTTTTGGTGGTTATGGACCCGTTGCAGGCCTGCTTAGGTGCCTGCTTCCGGGTAACCGAGAACGCGACGGTTTCTTGTGATCAAGGACCCCGAATCTGAATGGCCTGGTTTACGTCTAGTTGAGGCTGGGTCTCGAGTTGGTTGAGGGCACTCGTAGGCTGCTGGTTAGGGCGTGCTTTTGGCTCTAGCAATGTTATCATGCTGACCCCATCCTTAAAGACGTTGGTGAGGCTACTGCTTATCTGTTCAGACATGAAGGTACGACGAGATCATCAACCGGTGGGCTGACTGAGGTAATTGTATAGAGAGACGTGCTCGACAAGGGTTGCATACAAGGCCACGGTACAGATTGTTGTCTAAACAGTTCGCACTCGGAGTCCACTGTGACCCAGATCCGTCAGCAGCCATGCAAAGCAAACCTAAATCGAGCAATTCTCTTGGTCAATCCTTGGAATGAAGCCAGCGTTCTTTTTATCGAGTCGTTTTTCACTCCTATTTCCCTTCTTGCGAGTAACAAACATCGTTTCGAACACTAAACTTTTGCGACGACACCTGCTCAGTTCTTTTTGTTTTTGAAGTTTCGTATAGCTTCTCTACCGACCCACAAGCAAAACGCGTCGTTATATTGTCCACATATTGAGGGGCTATGGCGTAAAGTTCCGATTCTATCGTCCATTCTTGGGCCGCTGTTATTCTCTTAAGAGCGAAGCCCAATGGAAACCCACCCAGTCATTTCTCACCATTTGGTCGATGCTCCGCTGTCGACGCCACCGCTTCGCACCCTGCCATTTCCTGATCGATAGAAATGTCTCTTCTTTTGGACATTTGGTTGATTTCGTCGCCTGCCAAGTCAAAAAGACGTCATCAACGAGCGATTCCGGAAGGCACCATCGAGCGGTGACACCGGTAGAACGTTTTCCTGAGTAGTCTTACGACGTCGAAACCAACACTGGTTCGGAATCCCCGTTTGTTGCAGATCAAGAACATCGTCTCCGACACCAAGCTCCCCCGAAAGGTCGTCCTGGCGTGGCTCAAGATCCACATCAAGGAGCCCCCCCGGCCGCTCGAGTCCGCGGTGCCCAAGAAAAGCGCGCCTGCGGACGCCGTGGCAGAGGGGGATGGAGAGGAGGAAGAGCTGCGTGGCCCCAGCAAGAAGCGCATCAAAAAGGTCAACCTGGAGACGTTCGAGAAGGTCTATCGAATCGCGCCGCAGCCGTCGGTGAGTCCGTGGACGAGCCTTGTTTCGAATCGAGTGAAGTGTTTTCTGTTTCGTTCTTTCTTTTGTATCTTTGTGAGAGGTGTACCTAATCCCGTCGCTTTCCCGACAAGTTCGGGAAGGGACGGTCCTCAAGGGATTATCTCCGGTTCTATCCGAGCTTCTGCCGGTTTGTCACTTGGTGTCCAGTCGGTTCAGATGATTGCACAGCATTGCGGCGCAGCCCTCGGAAAGGGTGGAAGTCGAAGTCGCTTTTGACCCAGTCGCTGAGTGGCGATTGGTGATCATATCTAGCAACTTGTCTCCGCCTGTCGGTCTTGAAGGGGTGGTGTGGAGTTCTAGTGTCTTGATTGCATGACGAAGTTCGTCGGAGTGTATGGAGCAGAGTACTCTCTTGTTGGGTTGAGCCTTCCAACTTTTAAGCAGTCGGTGTCCTCAACATGTCGAGGCCCTCTGTGACGTGGGGATTGTGTGCGTGCTTCTCCACTCCCGGATCCTGCGGCGGGTCAGATTTCGGCGCTTACCCGCACAGCTTAAAATTCAGTCCCCCACATTTTTGTTCCTGGTCTTACTGTGCTCGAAACGCTCAATATCTAGATGAGTTGCTTTGCATCTTGGGGTGTGGTGGTTGAGTTGTTTGAAAGTGTCATAAGTAAAAGACAACCTCGGCGGGTTACCGTATGGCTGCTCAAAAAAGTGAATCGAAGGAATTGCTACATGCGCTCTTGAGAAGCAGGTTCGCTACTTGCTCTGTCAAAACATCAGACTTGGAGCTGAGGTCGCCGCACGGACCCTTCTTGCAGAGGGAGCAGATTCAGGACCTTGTCAAGTTGACGCATATACCGTACAAGACAGTCGTTGAATGGTTCGACAAGCGGAATGGGTTTACGGCTTCTACAAGTGGCGACGTACGGCAGCAAAGGAAAGATGAGCGGAAGAAACGTGGGGCTCGAGATGACGGGGACGAGTTGGCCCCATTGACAATGATCGAGCCTGAGAATGACGGTGTCAGCATACGGCCTTGATATACAAGGATTCCGCCTTGTTCTAGGTCTCTTCCTGCATTTATGCTTGCCAGATATGAGGC
Source organism: Klebsormidium nitens (assembly GCA_000708835.1). Classification (NCBI taxonomy): domain Eukaryota; kingdom Viridiplantae; phylum Streptophyta; class Klebsormidiophyceae; order Klebsormidiales; family Klebsormidiaceae; genus Klebsormidium; species Klebsormidium nitens. Next base: position 273,505 of record DF236976.1, on the reverse strand, counting down.
TGCTACATCTGCAAAGGCAGCTTCCGTGACTGCCACACCGCTGAAGATTCTCTGATGGGAGGGTCAGCCCTCACCTCGATACTGTAGCACCTTCGCTCTACCCATGCAATCGTGCCATATATCTTGCATGCTAGCTCTCGCAATCATGGCTGCTGCTTACTCAAGATCGAACAGTGGACACATGTGCACGCTGTCAGTGCACCCACTTCTCTCGAAGATAGCATCTTCAAATCTTTAGTGCAGGTTGGTGCTACTGCATGGTCGAACGGTTAATGTGGTTTCTACGTACGTGCATGTGTAGTGCACCAGCTCCATGACTTCCTATAAGCCTGGGTTCTTTGCTTGCACTGTAGCAGGCAACGCATGTTACCGTCATGTGCACAACTCTATCTGATTGCACACACATGCATGCATGCTCTAGATTTGCCAACAAAGGTCGAATCGAAACGTGGGACATTTCCAGCGCATACATAAATTGACATGAGCTGCCCACTGCATGGCGGCCCATGTGACAGGCACACATAAATGCATAGACTTACTCAAACAGGTTGCGTGGCGCTGCTCGTATGGGGGAAAGTCAAATTGGCAAAGTTTAGGTGGAGTTTAAAAGAGGCATTGACTGAACGGTTCGGGACTACTTACATAACTAGTGATACATATACTGACGGCTGTCAGCTGTGATGGCTGATGAGAGGTCTACGATGTGCTCCACCAAAGCCGATCAAACAGCAACCTCCCACTAAGACGAGCATACGTTCCTCCTCATCCTATATGGCTACTACTATACGTGACCCCTGATCATACCAGCAAGGGCGGAGTCGTCGTATTCTGCAAAGACTGAATTTGACCGCTATCGCAACTGCAGAAATCAAAAAGCTTTCCCAGCAGTTTCTTGTGAAGCGACTTTTATTGCCTCGTCCTTCAGATGAAACCCCTCTGCTAAACTTGAGGTCATACTATTCAAAGATGCACTGCGAGAAGGTCCCCAGCTGATGACTATACAATGACTTAATCGGGTTAGTAAATGACTTGGTCGATGCCTTGGCCGTGCGCAGTTGCTCAGATTCTAACATGACTGTCGTTAATAAATGATTGCCCGCCATGATGTCTCCTGCACACAAACAAGCTTGTTAACCAACGATATGAACCGATACTCTCAGGCTATCAACAAATAAGGCAACAGTAACTCCGGTCAGAGGAATGACCGGATAAGGAAGCGACCGAGTCATCCTGTGGAAGCTTCGACAAATGATCACAGCCTCATTCACAAGAGAAGAGGCTTCCTTTCCGACCCGAAAAGGCGCGTGAACCCACCTCAGATTTACAGCACTCGACTATCCCGCCCCAGCGGCCCCCACACCGACCCCCTGGCCCTCGGGCTGCTCTTGATGGGTCCGATGAGATCCTTGGCAGTAAGCTCACTGCCACGCGCGGCCTCAAACAATGCTCTCGCTCCCCCTCCTTTCCACAGGGTAAACGGCTCCTCCAGGTCGCTGCTGGCGAATGGAAGCAACCTGGCCCCCGCATGGGGCGCCAATAGAAGTTGCATACCTGCACACACTTTGTCGGAGAGCACCAGTCAGGTGCTAACAACTTCTTACTGCCCCCCAATGCTCGAACAGCCACGAAGTCATTCGCCCGCTCACGAAGTCAGGAATCTTGCTCCACACGCGTATACCAATCAAAAGCAACTGCCTCGTGAGTGCCATACCACAGCACGGCTCTCCAGCATTTTGCCATTAGGCCAGAAGCGCCCAAAATCCTCACCGTTGACTGGCGCCCGCACTTTTGCCACCGTAAAGCCGTTGAGCTCGTTGATAGACAGGCTCGTGTTCAAAATCCTCTCTCCCAGGTTTAGGCGCCGGCCCTTCTCGCGCCCGGGACCCGTCAGATCTAGGGTCAAGCCGTCCATAGAGTAGCCAACTCCCTGCAGAACCTCCTCTCTGGCCCTCTTGCGGCTCTTCGGGGGGCTCAATGCGTCATCCATGGAGTCGCCCCCAGTTCCGGACTGCGACCCCTGCCCGTCACTCAAGGCACGTGGCTTGTCGCGGTTGGCCAGCTTCGTGTCGCACGAGTCCTCCTTCTCGATCTCGTCCAGTTTTCCTCCCCCACCAAGAAACACGCCCTGGGGGGTCTGCAGAATCACGCTCGCAACGTTCCCCGCTAGGACGTCTCCCACGGCGCCCAGGTTCAGCCCCCCGAGAGCAATTGTGCCCTCCGCGCCAGCTCCTGGACCCTTCTTCAATTTGCTTAGAAGCTTTTGGCTCGGCTTGGGGGGCGAGGGGGCGTAATCAAACCCCACCGGCAGCGAGGCGATGCGCTGCAGCAAAAAGCCACGATCGGGCTTCTCCATCTTCAAGCTGACCGTCCTTCGGAGCCCGGCCCCACCGACATTTGCAGGCACTGGAGGGGCGCCTCGGCTTCTGTCCTGTTCCCCTGATTCCCACCGAAGTCGGTGCAGCAACCCTGGGCCGGAATCTGCGCCCAAGTCGTTTGCCGGCCGCACCTCGGGCCTGGCGTCGAGCCTTTGGAGAAAGTGGCCCCAGCTCTCCTGAGGGGCCCATCCGGGGCTGCTGCCCCCTTTCAAAGGGCTAAGAGGCGGCTTCTCATGAACTAGCGGGGCAGGGACCTTCCAAAGGGGGGCTTCCGATTGGGGGCCTGCAGTACCCCCGGTCTCCATAGCTGCCGCGTGCAGGTTCAGGTCGAGATTCAGGCCCTTTGCAGCATTCTCACGAGCCGGCTCCTCAGCGAAAGCTTCTCCGTCCCAGGGAATGACAGCGCCACGCTTTCCAGGTGCGGCGCTTCCGAGTCCTGGCCCCCCAAGGTTTGCGGGGGTCAACGTCCTCCCTTCTCCCTCCCTATTAGCCAGCTCAAAGCTCGCCCGGGGACGCCCCTTGAAGAAGACCGTATCTCCGTCCTTCCTGAGAGCCTCCAGCTTCACTGCCTCCGCAGTCCCTCCTAAGATGAGGCAGATTGGTACCGCGCAGCCCCAGGTGCTAATGAGGCCGCCCGCGTTCACACCAACCCCTACGCTGGCCAAGGTGGCTAGAGGAATGGCCACCGTGAAACTGCCGTCTCGTTCCGGGGCACATTGAGCGGAGGGCGGGAGCACCGCCTGATCTTGGCCCACTCGCAGGACGTTGGGGGTTCTTGGGAGAGTGTGCAGAGGCCTTGGGTGGCCGGTTGGGTTGTATGGCAGCTCCGCCCAAGGGGATCCCTCAAACTGCAGCGATTGTGCTCTGAGCTCCGCAATGGCGCTGCTGCTTCCTAGGCGGGCATTCTTCTCGTCGAGGCCGAGTTCAGAGAGGGTTGCCTTGAGAATCTGTTCTTGCGCAGGGGTCCATTGCCTCAGCGCAGCCTGAGGCCCTGCTGCCAGCCAGGGGGAGTCAGCGGGAAGGGGGACCTGGAGCGACGATATCGGAAACAGGGCCTGGCTCGGGAGCCCGCTCTGGCTTGCGGCGGGGCTCTGGTCCTGAAAAACAAGCAGAGGATGACGTCAGCAATGCAATTGACATGATGTGCAAGGAACAACGAGTTCTGAGATGACGTCTTTGGATCATTGCTCAGAGATTTGGAGAGTTTTCAACAAGCATAATCTGCTCACTGCTACGGAAGAATGGAGACTGTTCAGGAATTGAGAGCCTGTGCTCTGCAAATTACTGTATTACTTGATCGCTCTGTATTGATGATAGTAACAGCAATTCAAACAAAGACGTGTAGATCGAAGTTCACAATCTGTAGCAGTCTCCCAGCATGGCAAAAGCATTCCAGAAGAACAGTAACACAGCCCCGGAAACTCATCTTGCATTTCAAGCATTCTTGTTGAACCAGCAGAATTATTTATGAAGGTTAGAAGCCTCCACACCTGCTGTTTTGCAGCCACAAACAAGGCTGCAACTGATCAATTCTTGCTCACCACTTCAGGGGGGGGCTGGCACAACCACGGCCACAGCTGCGGCTTTGGCTTTGCCCTCTGCCACCCCTGGAAGAGACGCTCCCCCTCCAAGTCCTGAAAGTTGTCCTCCCGCTTGCGCTTACGGGAGCGGAGCAGTCCCCTGTGCAGATGCTTCTCACAGTACTTCTGGTCTGGGAGCGCCTCGCGCTTGCATTGCCAATGCTTGCCGTCGGTGCGTGAGCAGCGGGGGCCCCCCAGTGTGTAGGTAGTGGAGCGGTCACGGTGTTGGATGACGCGCTCGTGGCGGTGCTCGATGTCGACACCTGAAACAAGGGGGTACGGTTAGATCAGGCCTGCAGCGTATGCACATTAGCCCTGCGCTCGCAATTGATGTTCGTTGGGGTTTGTTGAGGGCTGGACCATCCGCAGAGAAGGTGGAATTACAGTAAACTAACTTGGTTTGTATGAGCAAGAGTACTCGTTTAAGAATTCACCCTATAGAGATCGATGAAAGAATGATGATGTTACAACCTTGATTCAGCAAAAAGCAGACGTTGCTTTGGCCTTCATTGATGCTGAGCACAAGACTCCTTTTAAAACCTGCCTTCGCAGAACGTGACAGGAACAGGAGTATGATAGGACCCTTGCACATCCAACACCATCCTTTTAAGCATCCATGTGTGTAAGCGGCAGATCTGGCCTGTGAATCGACAGGTCGTCTTGTCATCTTTCCTGGCCTAGAATATGCTGCAGGCTGCTAAACGCAAGCATGTCTACCAGGTTTGTCTACTTCAAAGCAGGGCTGCTCCTTCTAACAAAAAAATGACTCCTGGAAGGAAAAGGCTGGTATGATGCCATTAGTTGCATCATCAAGTTAGCACGTTTTCGCTCACTCAATCAGACGCCTCACACAGAAACCTCTTGCTCACCAGTCTTTCTCAAGCCGCCACCACCACCAAGTCTGCTCTGCTTCCTTCTCTGTAACACACCGCCCTTTTGCTGTTCTGGACTCTTCCCTCCAGTTTCGCGCGGTGCTTGCTGTACTGCAAGACCTGGATCTTGGCCATGACCTCCAACCCCACATGCATCACTTGTCAAAGTGCTGCACTCATCCATCTTTGAGCAAGGGGAGTAGCTTGCTGTGCATGGTTCACTGATTGCGTTGCAGGAAGGCAGTCGGGGGAGTCCCTCAGCACTGCTGACGCACACACCTGCAGGAAGTGATACAAGGTTGGCAACCATTTAGTCAAATGCAAGCCTCTCATGTAGGAAGCTCAAAAGACCAATGCATATATGTTTCAACATCAAAGTGCATAATGACACCCACACGTGTTCCTCAGTGGACACAATGACCACTGACTTTCTCAAATCTGGTTTAACAAAGAAACTAAACTGCTTTTTCCTGAATGATATCAGAGAGCAAGGTTTCTCAGATGCACTTTTCATTAGCATTTCTGAAAGCTAAACTTTTGCAGAGCTCTCGGATGGTTCAGAGATGTCCTGAGCGAACTATAAGATCTATCAGTAGTATTTGATATCAAGCCAATGAAACCTGACCAAACAATTATTCAAGCCACGTGAAATTTTCTTGTCCCACGTGATCTGGAAAAGAATTGGAGTTCTCCTTCTGCAAGCGAGGTCCAAAATATGCTGCTTTTGAAATGACAAACTTTACCATATATCTTCCACAGGTCAGCTATACAAGTGAAAAGTAAAGATTGAAACAATGGACTGGATTCGATTCCTTTGAAATGACAAAGGATGATCGCTAGGATGGCAACTGCGCCAAGCGTCTGTAAAACTAACCGACGATCCACGTCTGTCCTGATTACCAGCTCCAAGAACGTATGTTGCTGACTGAGGAGGCTCGAATGGACAGCAATGTTCAGAGCCTTTTAGGCCCAGCCTGCTCATGAAATGCAAGAAACGGGCTTACTTACCCCACAACATATGATCGATACTTTGTTGCAGCTAGCCATATTAGACAATCGAGCTAAACATCCTATCAGAAGATGCACGACAAACTGAAACGCTCAAGACATATTTACCTGGGCCAATATCCCTTGTCAATGCAGCAGGAACGTCCTCAGGTTTTAAATGTGGCCTGACCGACTCGTATGCAGATTGCAGCAGGTCGGGGCTTGGAAGCGCAACTTCAGTGGACGGGACTTCCCAAGCCATCCCCACCCTAACATGAAGATGCCCAAGGGCTGTCAAATTGTCTGATGGAGAATTCAATACTGTCACGAATTGCACGATCTAATTTCAAAAAGAAGCAGAAGGTACACAGCGCCACATAAAATAGGGCTTCTCGCCCACGCCGGCTGCCCGCCTAAAGCCTTTTCTCAGCTGGTGCTTTTCCGTAACGTTTTTGCCACCAAAGTCGAGACAGCACCGACGCCCTGAACCTACCAATCTTCACATCCCTCGAAGGATGGGAAACGTAGCAGAGACCAGCCCTGGCCTGACAAGAACAATCCTGCGCTCCAGCCTCCAGCTCAGCCTCCACAGAGCACCATCTGTCCAGAGCATGTCACAGTCCACTGGCACTGTCCCATGCAGGACCACAGCGCTTTGACCACGTCCACGTATAACCTATTAGGGGTTATGGGGGTTAAACAAGATTAAAGCGGCGCTACAGTTGTACAAGGTACAGTAGAGCATACCAACCGTGGTACCGGTACCTACTTCTGTACACGGCGGACGTGCATAACCATAAACTTTATTAGTAATAAGGATCTTAGGTACTGAAAGTACTCAATTTCTCGCCGTAACCAACACTAAAACCCTAAGGACAAAATGACCTGCTCCGCACCCGAACCCACCATACCGGTAACTCTCGTGTGACCTAACGGGCGTGTGACCTAAGATACAAGCTACCCGGGCACTTCAAACTAAAACACCTAACCCAAATAATCACCCGCTCCGCACCCCAACCCACCCTAACCACCATACCAACCCCACCCGTCCCCCGGGTGCCTATCTTAGGTCACACGGCTCTTAGGTCACACGAGAGTTATCGAAGTGAACCCACCCTAACCACCAACCCAACCCCACCCGTACTTGTGTACCTTAAGTTTCTTATTACTATTAAAGTTTATCCCTATCGGACGTGCATACGTTACCGAGGTTGTGTAAACCAGCAGGGCCAGGTACCGTACTTACCGTACCTCGAATCTCGAGACGGTACTTTGCAACGTGGCGGGTACCGGGAACCCGTATTCTTTGCCTCCCTTATTGGGGGAGGTCATTCTAGTTGACATGACATGTTGAGTCCTAAAACGTTAAGGCATTTTTATTCGTGATCCTATTGGCCACAACCCTTACCGGGTTGACCGCGTTGACCGAGATCGAAACATGAACAAGTAACCCCCAACTAACCCCTGCAAATTCCCTGCTTTAAAACGAGATAACTCTTGACCCCATGATAAACCCTTCATCGCAAAACTTCCAAGGGGGAGGATTCTAGTACTGAAGGTACCTACTGGATACCGTATGTACATGCACTGGATACAGTAGGTAGGTAGGTACCTACTACGAAAATCTGCTCAATGCTGACGCACGAGATCAGAGACCAAATCCCAAGTATTTCGCTGACAGTGACACTATGTAACGTACACCAGTACGTTATTTGTCATGACTCCGACTCATGAGCCGGGCCGACTGCAAATTTCAAAACGGGCGTATCCATGTTGGATTGCACTTAGCGACTCACTACCAGGTATTCAACACCACGACCCGGGTTCGCAAAAGGGCGGCCAGAGTCCTAGAGGGAGGGATTCCGCCTGATATCCTCTTGATAACATCTTACAGCCCAGAAGCCCACGCGTTATAGCGTTAGATTCTGCGATACTAGTAAGAGTCGTATCAATATGGCGGTCTCATGGCGGTCTCCTTAAGTTCTCGCCGTATCCAAATGGCCATAGGCTTCTCATGGCATGAATATGTGGTGTGTGTTTCTTTCGCCACAGGTGCTCGCATGTATATTCCACCTTTGTACACCTAGCAACATTCGTAGTACACCGTACCGACACTACAATCTCCAAATACAAAAGCTGCTCAACAATGCACTTAGGGAAAACCAGCATTTGAACTTCTTGCACAAGTTCTTCTTTAGTTTCATACCAAGAATTGGAGGAGTCTAGCGCCGGTTTGAGTAGGTCGATCAGAAAGGATCATGAAGGACGACGAATGTGCATGGGTTCCAAGCCACCTTGCTCAGGCCTCGCCCAGCCGAGCATATGGCGCCTATCACAGATTGACAGCTTGCTAATGGTCGTTTTTCTGACGCAATAAGATTGTTACTCATCCTGGTACATATACATGCATCTCTCAACGGTGCCATCGCACATCCCTAGCCCCACCTCCGTGCCAATTCCAAATTCGCTCTCATTTTTTGTAAGTTCTTCACATTTTGCCATACGCCCGGCATGTGATGAATGACTCATGGAACTTAAACAAGCCCCCGAATGTCACGGATCAGCGAATCATTGGTACTTATTAAACGACTGGATAGAAATGATACTAAGAAGAAATGCAAGCTCCTGATGTCCACCCTATAAATGTCCACCCTCTAAGATCTTCACTTTGGAGCCGACATAATAAAGGCACGGCTGCTAATGGCGATGGTAGCGACCACGTACGGACTTGACTCCATCACGGCATGAACAGTCGCCGAAAACGCGCTTTCTGTACGTGGTCGCTACCATCGCACAAGCTGCTGAGACCTAAAGCGCCAATAGCGGCTCCTAATTGGGTCGGCTGTCTCTAGACGCATGCAAAGCTGCTCAAGCATCGAACTTGGTGATCCCCGCCCTTCATCGTTCGAAGGCTCTCCTTCGTGCAAGGCTTCCGGAACTAGATGACCAGCGGCAGCCAGGTCTAGGGCCCATGACAAAGCTTGGACGTTCTCTCCATCATCTCTCAACAACTCTTGGCAGACCTGGACCACAGGCGATTCTTCTGCGAGGGCTCGTCTGCAAGGAGCACACAAGCTTGCACCATGTGCTTTTGCAAAAAGCGAGGATCGAGGGATTCACTGGATGTTCTTGCTGTTTCGGATATGAAATCAGGAGGAGCTATGCCGCTAGGGACACGAAGCAAGGTGCAGGGATGTTGGGCAATATCAGGTGTCAAAGACACGGTGTCAGACACATATAATCACGAGATTAGATTTGGGTAGCTGATAAAGAAGACGGGTCCTAGAAAGTGCAGGAAGGTGGAGGGCTAAAGCGAAGCGCGGTCACCAAGCTCCGACGAAACGATCATCCTTTCTCGATCCGAAGCACGAATCTGCCAGATTGAGAGGCTGAGCTTTTGGAAACGTTGCTGGAGCATTCTGCCACTGGTGAGAGAAACAAGAGTCGGAGCACGGAAGGTGGACAACAACTCCAGCAGAAAATTCTGCCCAGTTCTGAAAGGCATCTCGGCTGCAATAAGGGTACCTTGTGGCACCTGAGATGCTATTCCGCCAATCTCCTAGACTAGTTCATGATGACAGCTTCCTCTCCGTCAGATGCGTGCCACACTTGCACAGGGTGCGCAACCATGATCGCATAAAATGAAGAGGCGACTATGTAAAGAAAAGGGGCAAACGAGTCCCCAATTAATTGTTGACCGCGCGCAGTGCTCACATGTCATCCTGGTAGAGGCCTCTCAGGTAACGCCAGGGGCTCTCGTTGTTAGGCGCCAGCCGGATGCGGTCAATCGCAAACTGCGCCTCGGAGCGGCGCATCGCCTCCAAGCCCGGCAGAAGCGGGCACGTCTGGATGGTGAAAAACCGCTGCACTCAGGACGACGGAAAGCGCTTTAACAGACTGACGGACAAGCCTCCGTGTGATTGCTGCCAGGCCAGTGACAAAGTTTCCCGTCTGGCAGTCGCGATGCCCCTCTGAAACTGCAATACCGGCTTCTAGATTTCGCCGCAGATCGAGAAGAGAACTGCGGCGACTAGCCTGGTTAACAACGTGCTTCAACGCTCACTGCAGGGAAGCGCTGCGGCTAAGGCCTCTGTGAACCAACTCCGAGCGTCTTCTCCGTTCCGTTTGAAGTGCGACGTTTGAAGACACGCTCCATCGCGGAAAGAGCCAGGAGATGTGGTTCAAGCATAAGGAGTTGCAAAGACACGTCCGACACGTCATTGTTCTGCGGATGGTGCGGATCAGTTCGCGTTTCGAGGTGAGACTGTCTCCTTCTCAGAAGTTGTGTCCTATGACTGCGCGGCTCAAACGGACCGTCAGCTCATGCACAAGTCCTCTTGCAATTCGGCATCAAAAGGCCCATTTTGCAGTACAACATCAAAACACTCACTGGAAAGGCCAAGCGAAGGAACGAGGCAAAGCCTGACCCTATTCTTCAGACTACTAACCAGGGTATTGACTAATTGCTAACCTGGTTCCAGGCGGAGTTGTTCCGGACGTCCTCTGCCAGCAGTTGCTCGCAAAAGGCCAGCTCGCCCTCCCACCCCCCGAGCGTCCGAAGGGTCCACTGCAGTAAGTGAGAGCCCGGAAAGGTCAAGCGATCGTTGTAGGGCAAACAAAAGGGAGAAACGAGAGGATCAGGGGCCAAAAGTACAGGTAGAAAAGATGAGAGTTGAACTCGCGGAACCAGATATCTGGTGGAAAAGGCAAGAGCTGATAAGAAAAGGGTCACACGCAGATCCAAAAACGCCTTGTCCCGGACGATGCAATTTGGACACGCAGATGACTGGTGATGTTGGCAGGTGCTAAAGAGATGACCGTAGGACAGCTTGAACGTTCACTCAAACGAGGATTGCAGATTCGAACGAAGGCCTCTTCAAACGGACAGTAGAACAGGCGTCGGAAAACCACTTTCAACAAACCCTTTTTGTCCAGATTGTGAGTAGTCGAAGACTGTGCCGATCAAAGCCGAGGGATCAGATTTGGGAGTGCTCCATGTAGATGAATCTATGACAGGTATCAGCTGCTTTGCCTGTGTGTACACTCGAAGCTGTACTTCAGTTTGTATCTTAGACGATTGGCCCGCCTCATCGAGACCTACACCCAATACTCTCTTCCGTGTAATGACACGACAGATGAGGAGGCATCGCGCAACCTGATTTGGTCACGCACTATCATCGACCCGCTGCCCTTCGAGAGTATGCAAATGTGTGGACGGATACCAAAATGCTTTCAATCATCACCAATTAAGCAGGGCGCGATATACTTCATCTTATCGTCGACTCACTAACGCCTGTCTCCTTTCATCCAACGCTCCATGTCAAGCAGTTCAGATGTCACACCGCAAGGATGACTAGCAGCAGTTCTGGCAAACGATATGCAATTCCAAAGTCTTTATCAGGGCCAGAGCATACCTGTCTGTGCGCCCAGGCGTGGTAGTTCTTTGCATCTTCTTCCAGGACCCGTGCCGTGAACTTCAGCTCCCGCTGAGCCCCGGAAGCGCCGACGCGCTCGGCGCACCACCGCCTGTGGTACCTGAAATCGGGGATAAGAAACCGCAGTTAGCACAACGTTTCTCTGGGCTAGCAGGTCCTCTTTCAATATGCTTGAAATTGAGGTTACTAACGCCTGTGTTAACGCCTGTGTTATTGACGACCGGTGCTATTCAAAAGCGAACCAGGCTCAAGGCAAAGAATCCTTAAACCTCTGCTAGAACAAGGTTGGGTGGCAGTCAACGAGGCTCGAAACTCAAAAGGGCCCGCCTAGCAGCCCGTTACACCCGACTGACTTCAAAACTTTTTCAACGCTTCGCCATGAATACCGGAATTGGACGCCGGCCCCAGATCCTGATAATCGAGGCTCTCGCAACTTTTGAGTAGTTGTGAGAATGCCCGAAACTGTCCAGCGGGTAGATCAACGTCAAACCCAAGCGGCAGAAAACTCAAAAACTCAAACTCAATCGGCCTCACCATTGTGCTTCGCTAGCTCGGTCATGCAACTCACGACATAGTTGGAACAATCTGCGTCACTGGCACAACACGATGCAAGCCCGTGCTCGCAAAGTGTTTCTCGTGCACGCCATCCAACCAAGCACAGAGACCTCTGGAAACAGAAACAAGACCGACAATCATAGTTTCATCATTCGAATCGTGCAAGCTGTCCGCACCAGAGCTGGTAGTTTTTGGGGCTGTCCTCAGCCACCTCGTCACAGTACTCTAGCTCCTGCTCCATCGGTGTCTCAAGCGCCGCGAGAACCCTCCGCCGGAACTGCCAAACCTGAACCACCAGGGAAAGAAGCGCGATGGGGGGCCACTTTTTTACACGTTTTAACTTCGCATGTATAAAAACTGTCAACAAGTTCACAAGAGAGCATATCTGCAATCCTCCAGTATATCAAGAGAAGATATTACGTAAGTAGGGGGCTCATAATACATACATAAGGTGGGGAGGAAGCTTATCTTGGACCAGGATGCAGGACTGGACCAGGCGATCTATGCTTGAGACAAGACCTTACGGAAATCCGCAAGGAAGCGGGTCTTGACTTGGGATCAAGCAGCTTTCAGCACAACCAGACCAGCTGTAAACTGCCGCGGAAACTGCGACCACCCTGCATTCTGACTGAAGGTGTGCTGTCAAGTGCATTCAAGTCTCAACCAATCACGAGGAGTTGAAATCAACCGTGTAGTTTGCCGCGTTCAGCTCAATGACCTCCTTGGTGAGTGCCAGCGCTCTCTCGCTCCGCTCGTCCAGGGCCAGAACCGCTCGAAAGTAACCCATCGCCTCAGAGAAAGTGGGGGAGTAAGCAATAGGGACCAAGGGATGTGGGCCATCATTCTGCTCGAGAGGTGTGATGTCGCTCCACTCTGGCCGCTCCCTAAAGGGAATCCTTACCATGGCTGGGCCCGGGTAATGAGTAATCGACCTAAGCCGTTTGGTTCCTACAAGTGATTTCAAGGTTTTCTATGCCTACGCTCGTAAGGTCAGGTAGGGTAAACACGAGACCCTGATGCTTGATGAGGATATAGACCTCCTCTGAGATAGCGGTCAAGGATGGGGGTTCTTTGCTTGTGAAAGTAGGATCAGGGGATGTTACTGCGCGGGGCAGCAAACATCCAAGCGTCCTGCAAGCCAAGGGAAAGTGTGTGCACAGGGGCACATGTTGCACAGTGTCTTCAGGAAGATACTCCTCACCGTTACACAAGACAAGCCTGGCACATTGGACTGAAACGATTTTGAGATCTCAAAAAGAAATCAGCGGTTTGCACACAGAGAGTTTCTGCATTGCACACAAAGCATGTCGTCTGAGAACGCAGAGCGCTTCCAAATGGTTGATAGGATACAATGGCAGCCTGCTTTAGCTCAGAGTGCAATCCGCTGCCCACGCGGTAGACGTGCTTTTCTTGAGGTGGTTTGAGAAGCGGGCTTTACCTCGTTCAGTCGCTTCACCTCCTTACGCAGATCAGCCAGAAGGGTCTCTTTGAGAGCTGCAACCAACAAGAAGAAGCTGAGGAGCACAGAGGAACTTCTACATTTCCTCTTGATTTGGATCCTTTCTCTGCCTCTCTACACACCTATGTCAGCAAGCAGATCTTTGAGCTTCCTCAGAAGCTGCATATGATTGAGATGCAACATCCAAGTTAGGAGGCCAACTTTAAAACTCGGCTGTCATGAACGAACTCGTTTACAGTGCTTGAACAGTCAAGCAGCCTTGGTTCTTACCCTTTTTAGTTTCGTCTCGTTTGTCCTCTGCCACTGTCAGCTCCTCAGCGAGGACTTGATACAGGCTCTCCTCAGTAGGGTTCACAATGCGGGGGCCCGCCGCTGCTGGGGCTTGCGACATCCTGCACGCGAAAAGGTTGAGACAGTGTTAACCAGCCTACAACCGCCTTTGATTAGCCTATGTACTGCATTTTCATGGAACATTTCAGTGGAACCCTGGTGGAGGTTACTCTCAACTAAGAAAGGCAACTACCTTCTCTCTCCAGACATCCTCCAGACAAGGAGTTTCACTGACTGTTTGAAAGACCAGAAAGTAGTCACAGCACTTTGTGCCCTGGCCAACGCTGCTATTCCTCTGACCTGCTTGACCAGATTAAACTCAAAAAGAGGCCATACAAATAGAGCAAACCTGGAGCCACTCCTCCCTCTGCACGGTTTCTGCAAAGGCAATTGCATAGAAAATCAACAATTGTGTGAGGCCCAAGAACATTCTCTAGCGTCCATGTGCACTGGCTCACCTGCTTGTCTATCCCAGCATCCTGCATGCCATTAGATGATGCCCCTACTTTGTAAGCCAACAGGTATACGGTACCCCTTGCAATTCAGGAAGCGGTACGATATCTAAGCTTTCCGAAGTTCGCCTGCCAGTGCATGAGAATTGTACAAGGACTGCACATGAAGGCACGATTTTGCAACGAATTCCAGGGGGTCAGCCAACCCCAAGTCTGTCCTTGCACTCGGCCCCCCTAGTGCAAAAACAGAGGCGTCCTTTATAAGTGATCCGCACTTGCGGACGGTTGCTGCATGGAAAAATTGACACACCATTGTGACTGGCCCGGCCAGCCACCGCAAAGCAGTAATGACTGTGTTAAAGCAGATTGCCGGTGGACAACGACTCGGACGTGATGACGTCTCTGTCCAACGCAAGCCGCCTGGACTCGGAGGGGATCCCTTCCGCTCTCCTGCATCCTGATGTCACATGCAGAGACCACGTACGCAAACTGGTGGTGCATGGCCGTCCAAGGTCAAGGGTCGAGGCAGGTAGAAAAGAAGTGGCAGAGGCATTTCACATGGCGACGCTTTATGGCCAGGGCTGCCTGCCTGCTTAGGGCTCCTTATTTGGTCTGCCCAACGTCTCCATCTGCTCCTGTTGCGCTCCAAACGTGCAGCGGTGTCTGGAGCAGTTTGTTGCTTGTATCGTTCAGATCTTTGTTAGGGCGGGGTGGCAGGCGGGGTGATAGGCGCCAAGCTGTGCATGCTTGCGAGCTGCTAAGTTTTCACAAGCTACGTCAGCAGTGTGCTGAATCAGGAGGCGCCCGTACGCTAGCGCCTTACCTGCAAACTCTGGGTTTGCGGACATATACAAGCCCGCGTGCGGATACCATGAAGACTAGGAATAGAAGAGTGGGCTCTGTGAGGAAGCAGGAGCTTGAGAAAGTGCTGAGAGGAGTGCTCAGCGCGTATGCCTCTGGTGCGCTCTCTTCCCAGGGCGAGGAGCCTCTTTCGGACTTACCAGAGGATAGTCTTAAGTATGTCACCGATGAGATGTGGGATGCAGGAGTTCTGCAGCCCCTGTGTAAGGAGCAGCTTTCTGGTGAGGAGTCCAGCGTCTTGGCTGAAAGCTCCTTGCAGCTGCACCAGTCTGTTGGCCAGCTACTAGAGGATCTGAGCTTTGCGGCGGATGCGGAGCAGGCCTCAAGGATCTGCAGAGAAGCGGTGGCGCAGTGGCGGGCGCTGTATAGGCCTCAGGCATTGGAAACAGCAGCGGGGCAAGCACAGGAGGAGTCTGACGAGGAGGAAGAAGATACACCGCCTGGCTGCTGCGAATTGTGCAAGCGCTTCATGCCGCTGACCTTCCACCATCTTGTCCCCAAGTCCACACACAAGCTTGTGGTGAAGAGGAAGCTGTTCTCAAAGGATGAGGTCAACAGCCGAGGCATCAATATCTGTAGGCCTTGCCATAGCTCCATCCATAGACTGATTGATCACAAGCAGATGGCCTATGAGTTTAACTCCCTAGATAAACTGCTCGAGCATGAGGGTGTCCAGAAGTGGATTGCGTGGGCTGAGAAGCAGAGGACAGTGGCCAAAGATCATGCAATCAAGGGACTTAGGTACCACCGGTGAGAGGGAAAGACAGTGGCATTGTCAACAATGCGCGCGGGTGTGGCGTAAGCTGCACATGCAGAACAAGAAGGAGTGAAACTAGGTAAGCTTTGAAGTTATTTTCCACGATAGAGCTGATTGACACCGTCTCTATCACGTGTGACAAAGAGAGCCGCCTTGGAGGATTGGCTTCCATAAGCTCAAGCCGAAACTTAGCTTTTGTGTCTCTGGTCGTGACTTTGAAATTACGTTCAACTGTGTGTCTTGAGACCATCAGAAATCAAAGCTCTGTATATGCAGCATCAGCAGACCACAAGTTCTACCATAAGATTTGACTTCAAGCCCCCTGCCTGGGCGACTAACAATTGGTTGAAGAGAGCTTGTTGTTGAGCTATAGCCCGATAAGTACCTAGCAAGTTCTAATGATCCGTCAACTTCCTTTGCAGGTTGCAGCCGTTTCTTGATTCTTCTAGTAGAGGTCCAGAGGAGGCGGCACTCAAGCCGCCCTTATTTGGTTGCACGCCAATCCTACCATCTTCTTAAATCATGTCTCAGGCATGGTACAGAATGTAAATTAGGTAGAAAAGTTGGACACTGGAAGAGCGAAATCTAGCATTGGGTTCAGGATTGTGCTTGCTTAGTTCCCTCCAAAGCTGATTGGTCAAAGGTCCAATTTTTTGGATCGATGCCCGCTGAGCTGGCCTGCAGGTGTGCATGGGCTTAATCATGATTTAGGCGCAAGATTCTTTGGATCACTTGATGAATAATAGTAAGATTGCATGTGGTATCACTGCACGCATTTATGCCATTTCGCATTTATGCCTCAACCTCCGTCAAGATTGATTTGACGAAAATGTGAAACGCTTTCAGTTGTTGTTTATGGCCTGCCGCACATGCCTCTGAACGCATTCCCGCGAGACGTCCTTAGGTTGATGCTTTGAGCGCGCGGCCGGTTTTACAATATAGACCTAGCTAGCTATAGCTAGCATGTGCAGCATGTGAGCAAGTTCGGCGGGGAGTCGGGGATCCACGACTGACACGACTGCTCGATATATACAGAGCTCTTTGATTCAAAATTGCATCCCCAAATCACAGTGCACGAAAAGATTCATCTAGATTCGAAAGCTTTCACCAGTCGAAATGGATTGTGAATTAGTAGTCAGCCTGACCTCTCGACACATATCGCCTTCACACTGACAAGATTAAACATGGTGACATATTTCCTTCAAACTAACTGACAAGATTAAACATGGTCAAAAGTAACGACCGAAAGCATTATCATCGAGATCGAACATGATATAATGTGGCCTTACATTGGGCGTGTGACGTGCTGGCGGACAATTTCATCAGCATTTTGCAATCATGCCATGCCTCAGGCTTGAGTACGTAGGTGGATTCTTCAAACTCCATACAAGCGAATGCAAGCTACTTTCACTCACACCAGGCACACAGCTGGTAATCGTACATTATGTTTTCCTGCCATATGCACATGCCATGCGCCTCATTTCGTGGTAAGGTCGCTTTCCATACTCATTCACGAGCTGGTTGGCCGGCCACACAGGGCCTTGGAAATTGGCCCCGTCGGTTCCCGCTTGTCATTGCAAGATTAGATTTTGCGCCCTCTACAACGCATCCCAGTAGAGGTGAAGAAATGACAAGCGAGGTCTCCTAGAAGTAAGAAAGCGACAAGCAATCAGTCGCTGCGAATCTATGCGTGGGGCCAGCCAACCAGCTCATTGCCCCGTCTTTCGCCAGCGCCCCTCACAGGACCTCGTCCTTAACGGAACCGGCCCCCGAGTCTCCCTCAGCTCTAGTCCAAACACTCAAACAGAACCTCTGCGTCTGCTATCGATGCTCAACTTTTCTGCACGGTCACCGTCTCCTGGACAGTCTGGACGACCTACTACCTCGAGGCCACTCGATGCACGACTCCGAAGCGATGGCACCCGACCCGGAGAGCTGAAAAGCGTTCACGGAAACAAGAAGCAGGTCTAAGCAGTTGAAGACGTCGAAGTCACCCTACGTGCAGGCCGTCCCCTTCAGAGTTGCTGAGCGTAAGCAAGAGCTTTGATCTGAGACGCCGTACCCACGCTGTGCGATGGGAGAGAGCGAAGGGGCATGAGCCCACGGGGAAGACGTCGAGGCTGCCCCACAGAGAAGCGGAGACATCCGTTGAAGAGCATATTCTCGTGAGCTCATTACACAATCTTCCGACTACAAAAACCGAGGTGCCACCGCCGTATTGACGTTTTACCAATTCTCTTCCACTGCAAAAGGAAGCTGCTGACGACGTCGAAAGACAGGGCAGCTAGGGTACTGATCCATCCTGAAAGACCAGGGCTTCAAGAAGCAATGGTTCTTTTGAGTAGGATTTTGGGCTCTGCATTGCCTCGTACCCATCGAATACGCTTGCACGTAAGATGAGCCTGTACTGGGGTGACCAGCTTCGACATAACGCCCCACTGAGACAGACAATGATAAAATCCCCTCGAAGTTGCAGACCGTGATTCTCAGATGCCGCTACTATCTACGTCCATTGAAGCTCGATCATGCTCCTCGAAAAGTCCCTTTTGAATACGAAAAGGCTTCAATGGCAGCTATTGGAGCTGCTTTGGCTCAAGCCAAAACGGTCGTCAGGGTAGTAACCTTATCAATGACGTCACTGTGTCTTGATTTGATGCTTCGAGAATCTGAATGCAGAAACGAAAGGACGAACAACACGAGTTTGATGCAACCGCTTTCTGGCAGCTTGACGTACGTTGATTTGGGGCCTCACAGCCTGTGCAAAAGTGATTGGAGTATTGGAGCTGGATTTCAACAAAGACGTATAGCCCAGCACAAACTTCGCCACGAACATAGGGTAACCGACCAATACAACGGCTACTGCAAACCAGTCTTGCAGCTCGGGTCCCAACCGCATCGAGTTGACACTATTATATAGTTGGTTTCAGAGGAAGGGCTCCAATACATGATATTGCAAGGGAGACAACCGGGAGACAACCCATCGAAATAAGCCGCAGAACTTCTGATCAACCACAATCTATCTGTACGTTGCAGAATCAACCTGTTGAAGTGAGAAGCGGAGGCGTTACCTTTGCTCTGACGACTGCAGACAATGTTCTGCCGCTGCCACTTGACGTTGAAAGCAAGTAGACAGTCTGAGTTGCTGCGATGCTCAGCTAGTACGTCGCAATTGAACACAATTGAGGGCCTGCCACTGGAGAAGCTGAAAACCGTGCCACCCGTGTGCTTGAACAAGCTAGGCAACTCGCTCCCTCGTCAATCGCCACTGCAACCTTCAACTTCTGCAAGAAGCAATATTCCTGCAATCTGCAACACGTGCTAGCGCTTACAAGCTTCCATGTAATACGCGAGCAGACTTTTGCTTCCCGACTTCTTCGACCCAGTTTTGCAGTGAGCTCGGTTCGTGTGAACCGACAGAACGTTTATGAATTACCCCCAAACTCAGCAATGTGCCCGGGGTATCCAGCTCCGGCCGGTTACATAATGTGGTGACAATCACCGGAACCAGACTGGACTTAAACCTCAAGGATTGACTTGACCTGCTTCTTGTTCTTCTGCTGCATGTGAGCTTTTACGAATACGCAGAAGCTCAAAGGTGGCAGCCAACCAATTGGCGCATTCAATGGAGGTGGAACGCCCTCCCTTCAGCGACTGGGAGCCCCATGAGAAGAAGGTAGTCTTGAAGCTGACGTTGGTTAGGCACGGCGAGACTGTCGCGAACAGAGATCGCATTGTCCAGGGGCAGACTCCAGGCGAGCTCACTGAGTTTGGAAGAGAGCAGGTAAGAGCGCACAAGTCTATGCTAGCGTTTTGCAGCTTTCCTCAAATAAGTTTTCTCTTTCTTGTTACATAGGTTATTTTTGCTGTCTTAATATTTTCAGTTTGTCAGCCGTTAAGCAGATGGTGGTGTCAGCATTCATTGAAAATAATACTGATATTCCAACATCTCTTCCTAATCATAGAGATATCTTGCTCAGCGCTGCAGCCTTTCTGATGGTTCAAAGGGACGCTAGGACCAACACCACAGCTCCCAAAGCTGGCCTGACAAGAGACAGAGACTGGACTAAACAAGCTGCCAAGCTCAACAGTTACTTGTTGCATTACATCCAACACGCCGAATTCCCCTCTGCAGGCCAGAAGGCTAGGCAAGCGCGTTTCAAAGCAGCGGTGGGATGCCTTCTACTGCAGCGACCTCGCCAGGACTCAGCAGACGGCGCAGGAGCTCCTAGCTGGGGCTGGCGCTGATGTCACCTCCATCATGGGTGACTCTGGTCTAGTCACTTCCCTGCTCGAAGCAGAAGAGGCTTCAGAGGTACATCTGGGACCAAACGCTGACGAGGCCAAGGGGAGCTTCCCTAAGATGGTCAGTCTGAAACTTTTGAGGGAGCGGAGCGCAGGGGAGCTCGAGGGGGGGCCCACTGGATGCGTGGACGCCGCTGCCAAGGCCTCTGGCGTTCCCTCTAGGTGAGCACAGGGAGTATATTTGGACGGGCGTGCTGTCCCAAGCGTGACTCGGTGTCTTCATTTGCGCTGTACTGTTCTTAAAAAGACAACCATGTGTATTTTAAAGAACTGGATGAATCGTTCGCAGCCTAAGATATTGTTGTCGTGATCAGAATCTTGGTTGTTCAATAGTAATCTATTGAATCTTTGGTAACTGATGAATCTACAAATGCATACATGGAGTAGAGCGCAAAGATTGTTGTCAGAGGAGGTAAGCATCAGGTACCGTACTCGAGTACCTTGTTGAGCAGAGCTCACGCAGGAGCTTGCATTTAAGGCCAGTCCATCAGTAAAGACAGCCTCCCTTTCAGCCTTCTCATCTGTTCGTGCTTCCTCTACAGTTGCCGGAATAAAGCCCTAATCCTTAATGATTCCCAACCTGCACATCTTGCTCTTCAGGTATTTTCGGCCCAAGGATGGCGAAAGCTGGGAAGACGTGCAAACTCGAGCGGACCAGTTCCTCAGGTGGCTCGTTGACGGCCACCTCCAAACATCCCCACTGCCCAAAAGCGACTCAAAGCCGCAGGGCCATGTGGATGGGAGTGCAATAGCTTTCAAGTTCTCGGGCGACACTATAGATGGCCATGGGGCCATTGACAAGGCCTTTCCACCAGGGTCTGAAGCAGGCACCGTGCTCCCAGTCCGAGCTGAACCCCCGAGGCGCATGCTCAGGTCAGGAAGTTTCACCGGGGGGGTCCCAAACATACATCATCTGGCTCAGAACATCAAGCACGTGCCTCAGAACATCCCACTAGGACCGGATATGGCCCCTCCGAACCAAATGCGGCGGTCGGGAAGCTTCTCGAGCAAGCTTCGGGGGATCAAGCGAGTCCCTTCGAGTGAGTTGCAGGGGTTGGGGGTAACGTCCGGGGGCCGGATGTTGCGGTCGGGGAGTTTCACTGGGGAGCCCCGGGCCGCGAACAAGATCCTGGGGATCCCCCGGTCCGAGAGCTTTGGGGAGGGGGGTGAGAGCGCGCCCCCCCGTGTGGCGGGGGTGAAGCGGGCCGGCAGCTTCAATGCGCTGGCTCCTAAGGTCATGAAACGGGTCGACAGTCTGGGGCTGTCCAAGCTGTTTACCGAGGAGATGCAGGTCGATGAGTTTGCAGGGGGGGGAGCGGATGCCGCCAGGGGAGGGGGGGAGAGCGCGGGTTCTGGGTCCGACGACGAGTTGGAAGGTGCGGGGCTATACGAGGGTCGGAGGAGTGGGCAGTACGGAAGGAATGGGGGCAAACTAGAGGAGGAGGAAAGGAGGGGATCTGTGAGTGTATGGTCGGATTCAGACTGCGGTGACGGAGAGATGCAGGTGATCGAATTAGGACCGGGGGGTCAGAATCGGGAGGAGGGGATGGAGGGAGTTGAGCAGGCAGCAGAAACGGAAGAGCGGCGACCGTACAGGAACAGTCCGGCGGAAATGAGCGGGGAGGCTGGAAAAGATAGGGAGGAGAACGGACGACGTTCTGGCCGTCATGGTGCAAGCAGTCTGGGAAGCGGAGACGGAGAGAAGGGTCGGAGTCCGAAGGAGGGACCGGAGGCTCCTGGGCCAGCAAACGGTGGAGATAAATTTTTGCGGCCGTTCGAAAGCGGGACGGACGGGAAAGAGCGTCCGAAGGGGAGGAGGAAAGGCGGACGGCCATCCGTCAAGAGAGTCCTCGTTGTCACGCACGGTGGGCCCTTTTGGAACGCTCGCATCTGAATCCCGGGCTTGCATCTGGCATGGGTTTGTTTCAACGTACAGAAGCGGTTTTGCCCCCGGTAGGGGTTTGATCAGCTCGTCCAGTTTTCAGTAAACTCAAATCTGGATAGAAGATGAGGACGAAACCGACATGATGGGTCCAGGAATCGTATCGGCGTCGACAGTAGCATCACCTTTTTCAAAATTGAACAGTCGCCACAGTCTCTTCAAGCGATGCTGCCGGGTCAGTTATCTCTTGCCATTGGAAGCGGGTTTCCGGTCGCTCTTGTCAGCCTACCTTCCAGGAGAAGAAACCACTAAACGAACTCGGTCCGGCAATGGTCCGTATATTTGTTGCTTTCTGTATAGCGCAGCTTGAGTTGACGAAAATGTACTTTCTCCAGGTGGCTTCATCAAGGAGTTCGTGAACGCTTCCATGGCCTACGCCGAGGGCCCTAACCTCAGCAAAACCCGGTCTCAAACCCGGCAGAGCCTCGGCTGGCGAACCCTGCTAAACCCCGCGGGTTTACCGTCCCAGGAAGCTGCACAAGTGCTGGACGGAGCGAATAGGCCGCCAGGGGCCGCTTCTCTCCAGGGTCCGATCCAGATTCAGCGCACGTTTGGTCACAACAATTTCGTTAGCTTCCGCGCCGTCGATGAAAACGGGCGGTCCGAGCACTTAGCTGGGCCGAGCCAGAACACGTTCGAAACTCGCGAGCCTAGTTGCGACGGCGCGTCTGAAACGCTGACGCCAAAAAGATTGTCCTTCGATCAGCATTCCGTGGCCGGGCCGTCGAGCCCTGTCTCCGGTCCGGTTTCCGGTTCCGCTCCTGACGAAGTGGGCGGAACCGGGCCAAACGGCAATCCACCGGCTAATGGGGACGCGTCAGGGGGCGCAAATGGCACGCGCTTTGGGGCGGAGTGCAGGAGGGCCACGCCGGTTTACCCGGGCCGTCCGAGGAACACGTCCGTGTACGAGTTTGAGATCAAGCGACTGGAGGGGAGGCGAGGGACGCCGCGCTTCACCGTCAAGATGGTACGTGGTCCTCAGTCTCGCGTGATGTTCTGAGCTGAAGAGTGTTGGAAGTCGAACGTGCAATTGAATGGAACAGACTGCTAAGAATTGCTGCCCCGCATCTTTTAAGTAGTTTCGCTAAGTCGTGTTGTCCCAGAGTTGAACGTGCTGATTTCAGTAGCTCTAGTTCCAGAAAGAGAGACCTGCCAGCTTTTTTGACAAGAAAGAAGCTAGTGCGTTTGTTCGCTGCCCGAAGCAATTAAGTACCGTTGTCGACTGCTAAGTGCTCGAAGCTGACAGTGTCCCCGTCCAAGTGTTCATTGCTTTGGCTTTCATTGAAGCCAATCTTTCAAACGATGCAAAGAATCATCATCCGCAGCTCAGAACGATGTTAGCAGATGGTTGGCAGGCTGTGAGCTGATCACAGCAGACTCGTTGCTTTAAACGAAGAAGAAAAAGCTTTGTGGAGATCCTTGTGACTTTTGAATCTTTTGCTGAGCAAACGTTGTCTTCTTGGCGCAGATACGGGAGAACGACGTGTATCACCTGGACGGTCTAGTTGCAACTCGAACGTTTCACAGCCCTCGAACGGGTCAGAAGGCTGAGGAGAAGGTTTTGTGGCAGTCCCCTCTGGCAAAGTTGCTTGATCAATGACTTGGTCTTCAGTGCTTTCGCTATTGTCAACGGGGAAGCTCTTTATAATCCCAAATTTCTTAGTCGAGCATCCACTTCAAATGCGGTGAAGACCCGACCGTCTCAATCGATGATCAAAAAGTACACTGGTAAGATTGAGCAATCACGACCGACAGTCATGCGCTTGTACCTTATGGAAGGGTTCGATCATTTGCAGTGCAAGCTTCTAGGCGAAGGCTGTAGATCTGCCGCTAGTGCAATGGTCTTAATTGCCAGTCACTGGCGAGCATGGCAGCTGCACCACTGAGTGCAGCATACTCGGCGTTTGCCGCCGCAAGGGCACGTAATGTGTTACATGGTCCAAAAGCAGCCACTGTTGTTGCGATCGATGAAACGGGAATCGATCCGTCCGACAGCTTGCACATGATTCTTGAGCGTGCACTCAACTTGCAGCACATGGGCCCGGCGTGAGCTCGCGCCCATGCCTCAGTCGCACTATTATATGTAGAAGGGCATTCACCATTTGCAGCCTGCGGGGGCCGTTGCCCCCGATCGCGTGTAGCTAGATACCTGGGTACTAATTGCACGCACGCACATCGTTCATTGATGCCATGTGGCAAGATCATCACGTGCGTGAAAATCGTCCACGTGTGCACGCAAATCATGTGCAGCCAAGGTGATCACCATTCTTTTGGATCGGCTATATATATATTTGACTCGAGTTGCCCTGGCAGGAGTCCCATATGCAGTGACGGCACGTCGCAATATACTCTACACGGCACTGCAACACCTTAGGTAGTTAATCACGACAGCTGTATGCAGTCTCCCAAAAACTCATCCTTCTTGGTTAGGCCAACGTCCGATCAGAGCTCAAGCCGTCCGACACGCAAGCCCGAACAGTGCATGCGTCAGCACGATACCTGATCTTTAGCTAGGTTAGACGTACGCAGTTAATGATGACGTGGTGCTCGAACTTAACAGAGAAAGTAGGCACAAGTTCTTCAATTCGACGATACATAATGAAGTACAGTGCTGCATGATGCAATAATTGGTTTTTAACCTGCAACACTGCCCTGACAACGCGTCCAACTCTTCCTACCTGATCGTGACAAAGCTGTTTGCCGTTCGCCGCTAGACCCAAACAATAGAATCAAAATCAAAGCTGGCCACGCTTGCTTGCATGGACTGGTGGAGTACCGTAGTCGCAAAAACGGGATTCCTCTAGAATAACTTCACTCCTCTGTACAGTGCTAGTCCCGCCTCACTACTCAATGTCATCGACCGCAGTCTGCAGATAACGAGCAGTAATCCGTCAGAATCAGACCGAATGAACTTTCCGTAAGGTTTGCAGTCAACCCTTAACCTGCCAATCGCTCCAAGTGCAGAGCACTTTTATGTGACGATATGAATCCCCAAAGAGCATATGACCAACGCGTCAGCATTTCCTGAAGATCCAAAAGCGAGCGCTAGGGCAGATCATTGAAACAGAAGCGCAAACCACTGTCGTCCCTCTGAAAGACCCAGGTTACTGCCCGGTGCTTCCATTTCTAGACGCACGGCGGCAGGGCTCAAAAGCACAGCCTTGATTTTTGTGCCGGCAAAGAAAGACGTATCCACGTACCTTAGCCAACTTGCCCACATACCACGTCGCTCCCACCGTGGCTAGCAGGCCCAAACCCAGGGTTATCAACTGCATCTGCCCGGATGGGCCATTCCCAACGATGCCGTCGGCAGAATCTTGCTGCAACACACAGCGACGGGGATCAGTCAGCTGGCACGGCTCAAGGCTTACTTATTGCTGAGGGCTCGCTGACAAAATCCTCAAGCGGCTCAAGTGAAGTAACCGCGTTCGCGGCACCAAGCTTTGGGTGCAACAGGAACGCTTGTCAAAACTAATGAGTATCCTGGTTAGGCATGACCACATCAAAAAGGACGAGTGTAGGCATCTCCGTTGACTAGACCGATCAATCGACGTAGCGCCACCCAGTCCAGTGCATAACTCTGCCGCTTGGGCAACGGATGTTTACAGGCGGGGCACATGACACGAGATCGAGGCCAGGACGACACAAGGTTTGCAAATGTGAAAGAGAATCAAGTACAAACGTCCAAGTGAATAATCCGCGAACTCAATCACTGCAAGTTGGATGTCGCACGTAAGAGTAATAAAGAAAGACACGCGTGTTGCGTCTCACCAGGAGAGTCTTGCCAACGCTGCCTGCGCTGACGTATGCGAACGTGCCAGGGAGCATGCCGATCCAACTACACAAGGGAGAGGGTGGGTCAGTTTTGCAATTGCACAGAAAGTCGCCGTTTGATGCACATCCAGACCCGCTTTTCGGGGTGATCGAACTAGGCCAGAGGGTTAAAGCTTCCTCCATCGTACCTTTACAAACCTCCCTCGTTATTACCAAGTAATGGCAACCAGGGGCACAGCGCTTGACGTCCTTGCACTTTGAGCTAGTGTCACCTCCTGAAGTTTCCACTTGCACTCGAGAACTCCCGGATCGATATTAACAAGATCTCGTCTTCTACGAGGAGATGGCCAGGGAGGTGCACTAGTGCGCAACACAAGCCAGCCGCCACGCGCTGACCTTGCCAAGACGCGGGCCAACAGACTCTTACTATTTGTCCTTTCCTTCCTTCACCATATCCGGCTTATGTCACGAGCAAACAGCTGAACCTCTTTCCTCCCTTCACCATATCCGGACCATGTCACGAGCAGAAAAAAGTGAACCCGAGCTTAGATCTTGAAAACCCCACAGTCCTGAAAAGCCCGAAGCGGTGAAAACATACCTGGCCAAGACGTACGGCACGAGCTTGACGGAGGTGAGGCCGTAGAGGTAGTTGCCGACAGAGAAAGGCAGCAGTGGGCTCAACCGCAGCAGAGTGACGACCTTAAAGCTCTCCTTGCCAATGGCCTTGTCAATCGCCAAAAACTTGGGGTTCTTCTCAGCGATTTTTAGGATGCGGTCCCGCGCCAGGTAGCGCGCAATCAGGAAGGAGACGGTGGCTGCGAGCTGGGGAGAAAGACAAGAGAGAGTTGTTCTTGTAGTCTACGTCTTGAGTACTCATTCTGGTGATGGTCTCGACTTTCGACTGTGTGGATCCTGCCACACGGATTATTGAAACAGCATTTTGATGTTTCTTCGGAGAACAGATTGTCCCACGAAACAGAGGGACTTTTTCGACAGACCCTGATTGTTCTGTCCGACGGATCTTGACCAGCAGAAGAAAAGTAGAGAGGACTGCCAATGCCAAAAAGCACTCAATCCACAGCTTTGCTTTCATTCTCCTGTGTTCTGTACTCGATGCCTCCACGAAGAGCGGAACATTGTAGAACAGGGAAAGGAAAGGACGAGGGAAAATAGAGCAAAGGAAGAGATGATAAATGATGATAAAAAAACTCAAGAAAAACGTCTTCAATCGGGACTTACCGTGCCAGCCGCACTGACAATGACTGTTCCCGTAGCCTGTCCGAAGAGGAGCCCTGCCGACATGGTTAGGGGGATAGCAGGGATTGCGAGGACCTGTAGAAACGTCAACACAAACCATGGGTTAAGCGAAGTAAGTGAAAGCAAGCGTGCAGAGTCAGGTGATAGATGCTCCTTTCACGCGCACACAAGTTTAGCGGCCGGTGACAACCGCCCCAAGAGACCAGTGGCGACGTCCTTGATTGCCTTTGTGTTCTGGTCATCATAACAGAATTGGCGTTTTATGTTGCAATGCTCTGAGGTTCAAATTTAGCACTTGATCTGTTGCCCCTTGCCACTTTACTTTTGACAGGTGCAACCTCATATTAGGACCAACTGATTGGAACTTGCTGTGCAGGGCAATATCTTGATTGTACCCCAAGCCGACTTAAAACCTTCTTAAACCTTCTTGAAATGCAATCGGCCCAGCCGCAAACATTTGCATTGAAGTCAGGGAATCAGGTTACATGTGACAGAGCATGTATAGACTGATGGTCGGAAGTGCATGACTCGAGTGTGCCTGATTTGAGTGTGCTGCAGGTGCAAGAGACATTGTTTGGTGATGGTTGCAACATTCTGCCCTGAGTGGTGGGTATGTGCGGCTATGACAAGTGCTCACCTCTAATCCTGCGTAAGCTAGGAGAAAATACACATATCCTATGGGGCCTAGTGCTGCAAAAAAGAGGGAGGGTGTGATCAATACTCAAATCCAGTGGAGAAATGTTGATGTGTCGCTTAAAGGCCATCTCAATGCTAAGGCCTCACCTCCAGGCCCGCATATGCAAACACAAAGATGACGTAAGCGGACGGCCCGAGGGCTGCATGCGGGACAGGTGGCAATCAGTCATTGGCAAGCAGCAAGGAGGTCTCTGCATAGATCTGCCAGACGAAGCCTTGTGGTATTAATTCAAATACATGAAGGGGGGCCAACTCAATAAGTAATTTCAGAACAGCATTCCAGAAGCTTCAGATTTGTTTTAGCCAGTTGTGTGGATCAGAAGGGTCATTCAAGCTTGCACTTCACGCGCACCAGCCTCACCAAGGTGCCAAAACATTTCTTGAAATAGAACATCTGAGACTCAACAAAGAGGTTTGCAGCAATGCATCTATTAACCAAAGAGTCGATGGCAATCTCCCTGTGTCTATGTAAAATATTGTGAGATGGTGACTAGAAAACTGGAATTGTAACTAGTAACTGAATTGTTAAGCAAGCAGTGAGACCAGAATTCCAATAGTGATTCAACATGCACTGGCACAGGATGACAAACAAGCCCGGAGAAAGTATAACACCAGAAACGGCACAAAGCCCGGGCAAAAGGTGAGATCTAAATCCCTGCAACTGCAAGTTCTTTTGTGCAATGAAACAAGTTGTTCAACGCCAAACTTTCTAGAAAGAACGCTGGGGCCTACGACTTTCCGTTGCTCAACAACAGTTTTTGGCCTATGCTTACATGATTACACGGGGATGCCACAGGGCACTACCAGTGGCCTAAATATGTTGGATTTGACCTGCTTCAATCGGTCTTAACAACCGCAAGCGTACCAGGTGTTCACAGTAAAAAAGAAAAAATTGAAACTTCAAAAACTGGGACACTTACTCTCGAGTATCCCCTGAAATTGGATGAGCGCCGCATTTATCTGGTCTTTAAATACAAAGCCTAGTCCTGCCATCGTCGCCAGGGTGACCACCAAGAGCACCCCAGCAAGTGCTCCCCCGCTTGCCAACGCAGCCCCGTCTGCATCCTCATCTGCAGCTGCGCTCTTTTCATTGCCTGCCCCTTTCTTCCCCCGCTCCCGGTCATTCAAATCACTGGCTGCTGACAAAACTGACGGCACCTTCTTCTCCGGTTTCTCTGCATATGCTGTCCGACCGCCGTTCTTTGAGTGCAACAGGAAGCGGTGTTTGTTTCGGTGGGGCGAAGGGATGGGCAGGCCTCCGGCCAGAAACGCCGGCCTGCTGTGCTTTCTATCAAGGTTGGCATTGCATGCAAACCGCACCGGTTTTGAGAGGTTTGGCGAGCTTGGACTATATGAGCAAGCCGCGGCTCCTGCACTGCGGCTATGTGTGAAGGGTTGCAGTTCCTGCAGAACATCAAGCGCCTGCAAACATCTAGCCATCCCGGCAGCTGCCATAAGCTCTGGCACCAGAAGACAAGGGCTCGGCGAGAGCCCTTTCTACCTGTCTGTCAGGACCTCCCAACCTCAAAGGACCTTGCAGAAATCTAGGCGCTGCTGCTGTAAGTTTCTCTGTGCCGAAGGAGTTTACCCCCTAAAACTTTACTCGTCCACAAATACAGGCAGCGCAACAATGTGGAAGGGAGTCCTTGAGCATTCAAAGACTTAACCGCTCAGCTCGCTTCCTGCTGCAGACTGTCACACGCTTTGCAGCTCTACTCCCAGTGTTTTGACGGAACACAGGTGCGCCGGATACAAACATGAAACACAACTACCAAGAGTGGCCTTTTCACTGCAGCAAAACCTTTTCAACGGATGTCGAGCTCTCGGGCTTTCATGCAGAATAGCGGCAGGAAGGCTCTCGTCCCCTCAGCATTGCACGTTTTCTTCTTTCCTGCATCACGGAGACGCACAGGCGGCGGACCAAGCAACTGCTTTTGCACCAACGTGGATCTTGAGGTGAAAGGACTGAATCCCAAGATTCTGCAGTCGCTGAGCAGCGCTTTCGGCGTACTTTGACCGGTCTGAATACTTTCCCTGATCGAGGAGCCTTGGGGCCCGGTTGAATCAAAAAGTGACCGCTTTGGCGGCGACCAACCCCTTTGCTCCAAATATCGCCACGTGTCCGACATACCTTCTCCCGTAACTAGAGGGACGAGTTGGCAATATGTTCATCAAAAGATTGTCCAGGAGCAACTTTGAGCCGTCGACGTCATCCGATCGGCGGCTTACATAAGGTGACGTGGTCATTACTATGTCGTTGCTTTGTAGCTCGTCAAATGGACGCGAGACAGTTCGGTTGCTGCTATCCCTTGCTAAAGGTACCAAGAAAGGGGCCAACATTGCTACGGGCAGCGAAAAGTCATTGTTTTGCCATTCTTCCGCGGTTCGTTGACATGCAACTAGGTAGACCGGACTGTCCCCACTATGGCCCGCTTATGTGTTGCAAAATTTTAGGGCCACATATGGTTGCATCGTACGCGGGCATCGTACTGTTCGGTGGCATGTTCGTGCACTACGACCCCGTATCTACAGGCCAAAATGATCCTCGAGCTTGTCGCAGCTCAGCATCAATCTCGTACGGTATATACAACATCTTGGAAGCATATACAGACCACCATCTTCAGCGAATGATGTGATCACGACCCCGACTCATCAATGAGGGTCATGAGCACCGTTGACACCACTTTGCCACCATCAAGCAGATTGACTCCTTCACGTTTCCAAGCATCATTCCACTTCTTTTGAGTAAGATCGCCACACTGAACTTGCCTTATCCAATCTTTGTAACGTGCGTGCAAAGGCTTGGCTACCTTGACAACCAGCACCAAAAAGTGGAAAATGGAGAATAAGAAAGGGTACAAAGGGAACTTCAAAGATGATCAAAGAGAAGCTTGGCCGATGACCGATTGTTGCGTTTGCCTGCAACATTCGAAAAGTGAAATGTCATCAAGAACCTTCTAAGAAACCTTTGAATGCACGCAAGGGCAACAAGGTGCACCCAAGGGCAGTCCAACTCATTGAATGTTTCCGCAACACAGCAGCTCAAGGTCTACGAAACAACAACCTATGTCGACGCTTACAATCGCTCAATCACCAAAGCCGAAGCTCCTCCACCCCCATTGCATACACCTGCCACTCCATAGCGGGCATTATTTCTTTTCAAAACCTGCAAGACGAAAGGCCAGGGAAGAGCAAAATATGTCAGTCCAATGTCAACGAGGAGGGCCTTACATAGTTGATAATCAACATTGATGTCATCGACGCACGACAAACGAGCTCTTCAATGGAGTGGGAAGATGCGCCATCTCGATTCCCAAGGATCATTTAATGCACAAAATGCTGAACGACATTCGCTGCTTCGCAAATCGACCCTCCATTTGTCGTCCTAAACTGAATCTTGAGAGCAGATCCTGGCCTCGACATGCGGCAGAATCAAGTCGCTCACCCCAAAGAGCGTAACCACTATTCTTGCGCCGCTGCAGCCTAGGGGATGTCCTAGTGCGACGGCTCCTCCGTGCACGTTCGTCTTCTCCTGCAGATACACGTGTCTGGATGAGCGCACCGCTCTCAGGGACGTCTATGACTAACACGGGGAAAAAGGACTCCCACAACAATACTGCTCGAAATTCAGACTCCCTCACGTTCGCCAGCCGGTACGAGAAACGGCTTGCCCAATTCTGGCGCTTGGAAGATGACGCTGCAATTTGTGCGCATTTGACAACCAAAAAGGAGGATTGAAATGCAAAAGCTGCTCCTACTTCCTGGGGAAAAGGAGATGGGACGAGCCGGCATCTCGAAGAGCAGGAACTTACCTGGCTAATGCCAAGAATTTTCTGATTGGCCAGAGCCACCACCTGCAAGGAATACACAGCATGAAGGGTGAGTGTGCAGTGCATCTCCTCAGCGCATCAACAGAACGTCTCTCAAGAAGAACCGCTTCAATTTTGGAGTCACCAACGCACGGTGCACAAGAGTCGGTGTGATCGCTGCGAGTCCTCGTCTCACCGAGAATGCTTCGTTGATCTCGAAGAAGTCGACGTCCTTCTGCTCGAGCCCGGCTGACTTCAGAGCTTTGGGGATCGCAAGGGACGGTGCGGTCGTAAACCGCTCCGGCCGCTGGGCAGCCTCTCCGTAGCCCCGCACGCGGGCGAGCACCGTCAGCTTGAGTTCAAGAGCCTTTGCGCCGCTGACCAGGACAACCGCTGCCGCACCGTCACTGCGACAGAGCATGTAACATTTCAATTGGAATACTCTGCTGCAAAGGGGAAGTCGACGAGAAACCGTGCAAACCAGGATATAGAGTTGCAGGCTCCGGGTTGCTGAAACATTCCAATTTGCGTATCGAGATTTCTGGAAGAAACGTCGGAAAAACCGCTTGTGCAACGCGAGCAAAAGCGAAAGCTGAGCTTTTTCACAGCATGCCCTACGGCCGGCAGTCTTTTGGCGGCCGTAATGGATCTCAAATATTTGGCTACTTTTCCAGAAGGAACGACAGCAGCCGCAAAGGTGAGTGATCTGTGGTTATCTGCAACGAAAAGAGTTTTCTCGGGAAATTGCTGAGTCTTGGATGATCTCAAACAGTGCCACCTTCGTGCAATGAATGGGTTTTTCTAAAGACGACAAATGATACCAAGGAGCGGGAGTCGAGGGTATTTCAGAGTAAGACGAGCGAGCTCGACAGCCCAAACATCCGGACGAACAACATACGCATCGAGTCACATTCGTAAGCGTCAGATAATATTCTCGACCAAGACAACAGAGTCTCTTCAACAAAAAGGTGAATACTTGAAGAGAAGGACAAATGAACACTCTCGTTGACAGTATGCAACAAGAGCCAGCATCACCACAGTATCAAGGCAAAACCTTTTTTCCCAAGACGGGCACTGGGTCCAATCACTGTACCTGATTTGGGATGCGCTAGCTGCTGTCACGACGCCCCCCTCCCCAAACGCCGGCCGCAGTTTCCGCAGCTTGCCAGGGTCCGCTTTACTGATGCCCTCATCTTTATCGACTACCACGCCGGGTTTCCCTCTTGGCCCCGGGACCTCGACTGGGACGATCTCTTCCTTAAAGGCGCCTGATTCTGTTGCCGCCTTTGCGCGAGCGTAGCATTCGGTAGCATGGTCGTCCTGGAGAGAAAGCAGATTGTTAGGTTTTTCGCTTGATGTGAGGAGCTTCGAGTTGCATCTGTGAGGAACCAGTGCAGTTGTAAACTAGCGAAGAGGAATGCCACTGTGCTCTTTGTCGAGAAAAGCGGAGCTGCTTCATAGAAACGACACACTAATGTGAAGAGCACAACGCAACGAGTACTCAGACTTGCGAATCGCTTAAAAGAATTTGGGTTTTTATCCTACTCGAGATCCATGGCATGTTGAAAGGACACGGTGCCAGCCAACGCTTGATTACAAATCCCTTGTCATTCGTGAAAATAATGAACGGAGATGCACAAGATCGGAGGACACTTCCTAAGCCCAGCAAGGGGACTCTTCAGATCCTACTATATGCTTGAAGGAAGTAGGAACCGCACCGAGGCCTCTCTGGAGATGCCGTGCTCCTCAGCGGTCTGGTCTGCGGCGACCCCCATGGAAAAGTCGTTATACACGTCCCAAAGACCGTCCTTCACCATGCCATCGACAATTTCGCCATTGCCGTATCGGTACCCTGCAGGACGGGCGTTGTTCGTCGGTTGAAAAGCTTCTCGTCATCATTCATTTCCCCATCGAGAATAGCAGATACCGATCGAAGTCGCGCCGTTGCGCAATCAGCGACGATCCTCCTCCTTGAAAGGTTGCAAGAGATCCCTAAAAAACGTCAAGAACAAGTGCTTCGCTATATCCTGCCTAGCCCGGAACGACATGTTTGTATGCAAGCCCTTCCCATCGGTCACAAGATGCTGGTTAGGATGGGCTTCATACAATGACACCTGGCTTGTAGTGGAGCAGTCTTTCAAGAGACCACCAATGGCCAATCTCAACAAGCGACACAATAGGCAATTATGGGAGATTCCGGTTGCTTTAACTGCAATAAGGAGATACTCTCACCTTGCCGCGCCTTGGGTAAGTAATACGGTGCGTTTGACATGCTCTCCATACCTCCTGCCACCACCACATCATTCTGCCCAAGCTGGATGGTTTGTGCAGCAAAGATGATGGACTTCAGTCCTGAGGCACAAACCTGCGATCAAGGTAAGCAAGATGTCAGCTTAGTGGGGTAAACTGTGATGCACGAAGAATAACGATCTTTAGCGGCAGAAGACGAGTAACATCAAGGAAGTGACACGTCAAGAAGCGGTCAGATTGTCTGATTGAGGTCTACAACAGAGCGCCAGACAGGATCAATCACACACACAGTCCCAACTTTCAATATTCTGATGGAACAATCATAATTAAGCAGATGGGGTGTGGTGCTTCAAGTGATCGCTAGGCAAATGTTCCCTTCATCTTCCATACCTTATTGACGGTGGTACACACAGTGCTGTTTGACAGGCCAGCCCCAAGAGCAGCCTGGCGAGCCGGATTCTGTCCCAGGTTAGCACTAAGCACGTTTCCAAAGAAGACCTCTTGGACGGTGTCAGGAGCGATGCCAGCTCTTTTCAGGGCCCCTGCGGCAGTAGTTGAGGGAATTGGCATGGACAGGTGACTGAGTAATCGTACACATCGGGTGAAGTGATTGTAACAGGCAGAGTAACATGATTGCAGGTGATACAGGGTGTCAGGATCAAAGCACGCCACCAGCAAACAAATTGTCTACACTGTGATCAAAAGCCCTTCCTAAATCTCAACGAATTGATCTGAGGTCCTGGAAGAACTTCAAAAAAATCAGAAAAGAATATCATCTGGCAAAAAGAGGCTTCTATCAGTTGCCTTTAAACTCCATCCAAATCAAACTGCCTTCAGCAGCTCAAAGAGCAGCGCCCCTGCAAAAAGCTTTGCACCAATGAGATCTGCACTGGGCCAGGCGAGTGGCACAACGGGGACGCACCTTCGATCGCCAGGGATCCAAGTTTTGTGGCTGCCAGGGATGAGAGACCTCCCTGCAACGTGCCGATTGGCGTGCGCGCCAATCCAACGATGCAGACGTCCCTAGGCTCAATGGAGCCTGTCATTCTGAAGCGCTGTGTACCACCCTGAACACGGCTTTTCTGGTATCGAAGGTGTGTAGAGGACTGGCAATCTGTGCTCCTCTGTGCAGCCTCTGTCCCTCTCTTCTCTGCTTTTGTTGATCACAGCGGCTGATCTGCCAGTGCTGCTATGATCTGAGCTCCTGACGAGGAAAGCTCAGCGGAATGAGTAGCGTCGGATGATATTAGTAGAGTATTTTGACGGCTGCGATTGCCTGAAAGTGCAAAAAGCGGCTGATGTCAGCAAGTTCAGAGTTTCTTCAACGTGGAGGATTCCATAATATTGTACCTACCGTAGAGCGCCCAAAACCGGATCACGTACCATTAGTGGATCACCTCCGCCCTAAACTGGACCTATCTTGATCCAGTCTCGTATTTCCAACTGTCCAAAACTGGATCAGCTCTTTTGTGCGGAAAACCGAGGTTTTTGACTCCGGAGCATGACCTACAGTTGGTCAATTCTGGATCGAACGTCATCGGCAGATAGCTCTTGAAAAACCTGGATATGTGGAGAAAACCGCACTTTAAAATCCTAAATTCGCTAAAAAATATTGCAAATAAGCGGTGCGAAAAATAAGGTGATCCAGTAATGGGCGCTCTAAGACTACGGTTCTGTTCGCTCTTGAAACTTGAAATCCTCGAACAGCAAGCTTTAACCCTCACACTGATGGTGTGGCGCCCCTTGTTCTAGTCAGATTCTGTGTCGAACCATCCCTGTATATCATTTTGCAGAACCATGGCGACCGGTTCTGTGCTCGTGCAGCGTGTCATATACGTTGCACGCTTTCAGAAAACTCATCAGGCTTCGAAAAGCCCCGCAACCCCGCATTCTCAGTTGCACTGCAACAATGCTGCCAAAAGTTGGGCGCAGAGAACGCAAAGGGCTTCAAGGAGACTAAGGTGTCGCCGAAAAGTGCAAATGATGGCGGTGGCAGAGGACAGAGACGCCCCACGTAAGATCTTACATTCGAAAGCTGTAGCCAAACCATTGGAGGTCCAATTCTACACAATGGTAGAGAGGGAATGTGGAGTCCTTGTCAATCTCTAATGGTGGTGTTAAATGTGCACCTGTTGGCTTGATTGAGCGGATTTCCTATAACTGTAGCCTGCTACTAAACGTTGCGATGGTTCTGGTGGTGGAGTTGGTGCAGGGCGCTCGTTGAAACCAAACAGCAGTGGTTGACTTTCACAAAAGCATTGAACCTTCTGTATTCCAGCTTCTGACAATTGCTGGTTCCAAATGTCACTCTCCAGCCACTATGTGTCTTACAAACATCGTCTCTCGTCCAACGCCTGGCTCGCTGGCTGGGCTTAAGTTTGCCTTGCTGCGTCAGTAACGTTTCAAAGCAGAATTCTACAATGACAAGACTCACAAGACGGCGGGAATATGCTGCTACAGCCAGTACGATGAGATCTGGACCGCCGTTTCTCTCAGTTGCATCTCTGCCCTGTGCTTTCAGGCGGTGAGCTGACGCTGCAGGAGTACTTTGATTCGCTGGCCAAAACGCAGACGCCAGCTTCAGTCATCTCCGACAAGGTTGCGGCGGAGACGTTGAAGCAGGAGAGGGAAGCCAGTCGGGCGGAAGCCCCGAAAACCTCCTCCCCCACTAGGGCTGAAAGCAGGGCTGAAAGCAGCAGGCCCCAAGAGGGGGTGCGTAAAAGTGCACTTTGTCTTCTCCTAGATTCTGGAATATGTGCTCGCAACCGTTTGAGGCCAATCACATGCCTCAGATGCTAGATCTTTGCACTTCGGGCAACCACTCATGGCTGCACTGAAACAAGGGGTCTTCCTTTATCTGCCATTCCTTCCAAAGAGTGGTTGTTTGCTGGACTCGGCCTGCGGGCAATTGGGGGCCCAAGCAGTGGCTTGCAGGTAAAGCTGGACACCGTGGACGACTTCTATGTGGACCAACATGTTTGTTGTTGCGCCTTCCTGAAAGGCAGCCCTGTAACTAGTAATCTGTCCTGCAGGAAGCCGCGCCGAATGTGTTGCAGGAGGGCTTCTTGCGATTAACCCAGGCGGCAGACTGGGTGGTGGGCGTTGGGGAGCCCCCTACTACCGCCCCACTGGAAGAAGTTCAGGTGAGCTTGCAAAACCCGGCTCCGCCAGCGTAGCATGATTCCTGATGTTCCTTTTTGATTCACAAGTCAGTGGTCGTCTCTTCCTCGGACAGGTGGATAGCGTCGTAACCCGTTGTTGGCTTTGTGGACAAAACAGTGCTGTTTCTTGCCTATTTGCAGTTTCTCGTGATACCTGTGCGGTGAAAGGATTCCCACTGTCGACTGTCCTGCCTGACATGTGAACATGTGACCGGGCAGATAGTGCAGCCACGTTTGATTTGAGGAACTAGTGAATGCTAAGCTGGGATTGTGTTGCAGTTTGAGTACCAGAGTCCTGAGGAACGCAAGCAGGAGGCGCAAGCGGCGTATGATGCGGTGAGAAGCGATTCAATCGTTTCTCAGGCCGCAGCTCTTGAAAATCGAACTGGCATGATTCAATTGAAGACCAGGGCAACAACATCATTGCCTGTTCCTCCAAGAATCATACTTATGCCCCATCCGCAAGTCGTGCATTATTTCAAGGTCGGAAAGCACTTGTGCAGTAAACCAGAAGCTGCTTGTTTGCTCAAGCAACTCAATTACGTTGCTCTGACCGGTGCCCTTGCCTTACCCCACAGTTGAAGAAGGAACTTTTGCTGATGACCGGGGCCATTGCCGCGGCGGTCGACCTGTACATATTCTTTGCGTTCGACATAGAGGTGGGCACCTTTCCCGTTAAGCTCCTCTGAGCGGCTTTTGCGTAACAGCGACACCGTCCTTCCGTTGGATGTCTGCGGGAAGGCAGCCTCATGGTTGGGATGCTAGCAGAGCCCAAGAACAAGGTTCTCGTCGTAAATTCTGATTCCGCCTTGGCTATCACCCATTTCATCGACGGCCGAAGTTGCCCTACTCAGTGTAATTTGGAGGCGTGATATTCATCCATCCATCGCCAAGGTGGGGTCCCGAAACGGCGACCGAAGTTTACGCTTTCTGTCCTCGGGCCTTAGTTGGACCGACGTTCTGATGCGTAGTGGACTCGGCAGCCGGGCCTGTGGTTCTTCCTCTTCTAATTTAGCTCTTGCACCCTGCTTAGGAATGTTGTAGCGATGGACCTTGCATGTAGATTTGTGTTAAATATTGCTGGCAACTCGTATTCCAAGTTGAAGCCAAACGGTGTGTGCTGTCTGTGCAGAATACTGTGAGTTATGCAGTCGGTGTTGCTGGGAGGTGAGCCGTTCTCCAGTTTACCCCCCGTTGCTTTGTGAAACTTCGAGCAAGAGCTGGAAGCACATGCAACGCCCCACCGTTGAAGAGCTCTCACGGGCCGGCACGGTTTCTTTTGTCTTTTACTTTGCTCAGAAAGGACGAGCAGAAAAAGAATTCCGCACCTTGGTGATTTGATGCATCGTTTGGGTTGGCTGTTGCGGACTACGCCTACATTCCCGGTCATTCTTTGCCGTCAAGGTTCCTCATGCCCACCCTAGACGCTGGACTGTTTCAGACGGAATCAGTCACAGTATACACGGGTGACGAAATTGCCATGCACAGTTGTGGACACGCCTATCCAGCACCTCTCCGTTGCGTCCGCTGTTCACCACCTACCTCCTCGTCCCAATCCACTCGCACCCAATGATCGACCTCCGCTTGCCTGCCTGCAGCTTTGCATACTTGGCATTGCTCATGCGCTATGCCGACAGCGTCGAGCGCAAGGACGTCTCGGAAGTTTTTCGGCAACGAAGGTCTAGGAGGTGAGACCGTTTCCGACCATTTCCGTATTAGTTTGCCAGACTCCGTGCAATCCTACCGTCCTCCGTTTGCCCGGTGCTCAGCTCTGGTCGTCAAAGCCAACAAATGCAACCTGCAAAGTAACGAGCAAGGAAGCACGAAGCAGAGTTCGTAGAAAGGCTTTTTCGATAGTACTTTCGGGTATGAGGGCATTTTAGAGAGGGGGCTGCTCTCAGCCAGACTAGTTTCGGCCGAAGATCGGACGACGGTCTGTTAGAAGGGGGGCAAGAAGTACCCAACAGTGGTTGCTGCTTTAACAAAAGTCGAAAGAACAAGCAGAAACCGCTCTCCGCCTGGTCTAATTGAAACAAATTCGCCGTGCAGCCGGCAAACTCGAGGCGTGACGAGTCGCGGTGTAAGTGCGTTTGCGGAGAAATTGGCGTCGGGGGTGCGGCAGCCGTGGTCGTCCGCACGGTTGCTGCCGTTCGCGGGCCTCATCCTAGTTTTCGCGCAGTGGAACGCGCTGGCCGCGGAGCCAACGGGGTTCCACCTTAAGGTCAGCATGTCGTGACAAATGTAGTGCTTTTTCGTGTCAGGGATTGTAAGCTCCAAAGTAAACACTTAAACCCTCGCTCTTGAGGTCGTCTGCTCCGCACCTGACCCGTTCTAGATCTCCAAAGTAACCCTACCACTCTCAGACTGGTGCCTTACGAATACAAAGCTTACTATCCTTAAGGTCGCTTCTTGGGGTCAGCGCCCCGCGCTGTGCTGTGGTCATCAAGCACGTCAGCGAACTGTGATACCAGCAGTTTTGCGTTGCCCCAGGAGCTTTCAATCTTGGTCGCCCTTGGTGTTATTGGCCGCCGTTGATGAAATTCTGTACAGCTTGACTGACGCCAAATCGTTGACCTGCGAGGGAGTAATTTATTTTTTTGGGGAGTGTTTGGTCCAGTGTTTTTCCCTTGTGTGCGTCCGTCCAACTACTCCTGCTCGTTTTGAACTCCTCTCTAGATTCAGTGCCGACGTTAGACTAGCCGGCGTCCCCTGAAAGCTCAAACCGTGCATGTCGAAGAACAGTTTGGAGCTCGGAACAGCTCGCTTATGCATCTTCGGCGCTTGCAGTTCGCGCCGTTGATACTGGGGTCCTTTGCCTACAAAGCTGCGTGCCTGCTGATAGCATACCGCGACAACCAGAAGCTGCGCACCAACATGACGTGGGAGCAAGTCGGGGACGCAGACGACAGCGATGACGACATTGACTTCAGTGACCTGCCCCCGTTCTAGCACGCATCATAAAAAGGACCAACCGAAGAATCCTACGGCCAATGCTTATGTCGTGCTTTGTTTCTCCCAATATGGTTGGGGAAGCAAAAAAGTTGCTGCGAGTTCGTAGCATGTCTACATTTGGAAGTGGAGACTTCGGAACCCGGAGGTATTTGTATTGCTGATCCTTAGCATACTTTATAAGTAAGCCGAGCATAGGTAAATCACGTACTGAATTTCGTGCTCGATCAAGTGCAAGCCTGCTAGTCCGGGTAGGTGAACCATGATTCCCATGACATGATGGGTTTATATCGGCGTTGCGTCCACAACGGCTTTGAATCAGTTCCTTTGAATCAGTCTGCGGGGCCACAGCTTGGCATCCCAATATATACCATCGCCTCTATTCACAGATTCTTTTCCATTTAAAACTCACCCCCATATGCGTGCACCCTGCATGCTGCTTCATTCGAATACAACTTAAAAGTGGGCAGTGAGCAAAATTCTGCATGTAATGATGGCGGCGACCAGATCAAACGGTGCCAACACGCGCAAGCTTGCTGGCATGGAACACATAGCTAGCTGTGTTTTGAGCTACGACTCGAATATCGTATATGAAGTTCACTGGTATGCAAATGCCGGCCTCCTGCAAAAAATCATGTTTGTATAAACCTAGGGTATAAAACCGGTTATTATAGTAGTTCACAATATAATTGCAAACATATTGTGAAATACTATAAGATAAGAGCTTACGCGCGACCGACCTTTACCACGAAAGCACGTATGCAATCATTGGTTGCAATATACCGAGTATTCGCAAACTGGTTAACATAGCTTGGTGGTGGTGCAACAAAGCTCGTACTTCGAAGGGCGTGATTGCACACGGCTGGCTTTCGAGAGGCAAGCGACATAGCACGTGATTACATGCTTCTTTCGACGCGGCCGCGTCACAAGCAGCTAGTGCCACTCATAAGACGTTGCTCATTGTCACGGCTTTGTTGCCTTTGAGTAGGGCGCGATCAAGCTTGCACACTTCTTTCCACTTGAAAGGGCAATCGCTATAATCTGGACCTTGGGTTGTACTCGTATGCACACTCATTGCGCGAAGCTCAGCAACCGCATTGCCGTGCAGAGTCGCTCCACGGTCTTCGTGAAAAGCGGCGCTCCTTTCTCCACACGGCGAACGGCGTCCTCACTCAGGTGACTCCTTAGGGTGACCAGTAGGCTGGCATGGTATTCGACCTGCGGTGAGATGGTCAGACTCAGATCCGTTCATCCAAAGTTGGAAACAAGGACGGCCGTCAAGCTTAGTGGGGAAATGGGGAGGAAAGAGAAGCGGAACAGGCGTCGTGCTTTGCAAGGGCGCTACTCACACGGCCAATCACCAAAACAGAGTTCGGCAGGAACACTGTTGAAACGACGAGATTCCTTTTACAGGGAAAGGAACCCAGTCTGACCCGTTCCGATCTGCACGTCAAGACGCGCATTGCGTGCTTGGTTTGCTACAAAACAAGCACTGTAGCCGGTTCCAGTCAGGGCCACTGAAGCGCCCCACTCCTTAAGCTCTCGGAATCCAGAAAAGCGCGGGTTTCGCAGGGCTGGGGTTTGCGGCCTTACCTCGCTGGGCGGCCCTTCCCGGAACTCGGGTGATCTCTCGTCCAGGTCTGTCAGTAGAGCGTTGCCCTTGGCCCGGTGGAGAATCGTCCGTACGTCCTGGCTCTGCGGACACAACACACAAGGAACAAATGAGGAGTGCGCATGTCTTCATGGTCTTACGTCCAACAGGCGCGCCCATGAATCAGAACGACAGAAAGCAGGAGTCTCTCTGGGAGAAAGCGTTCAACTGGGGATTCTCATGGATCGTTTGCAACGGCCGGCTTCGGATGCTACCGTCGCAGAAATCTTCGTGTAATGGAAGGCATACCATTCTTGCCATGCATGCTTGCTAGCAGCTTGGGGCCGGACGAGCGAAAGCTGAGAGTGATCTGAATCCAATCATTTCTCTGCCACCTTCGAAGACTTGAACCCATCCTAGTACTGAAAGATCGTCGTCGACTTTTCAGACTCCAGACATTCGTGAGATCGAATCTTTTGCCTTCCCTGTAGGCGTTGTGTTGCACCGTTCAGCTCCCCGGATCTGATACCAGCAAAAACAAAGACGAGGAGCCGAGGTCACGAAGAAGACAGTTTGAGGAAGAAACAACAATCGGATGCTGGTTTGGAAGCAGGGCAAAAGCCCACCTTGTCGATATTGAAGGGGAACTTGTACTCGTTGACCTCCAAGAGTCGTAACACACACGCCTGCGGCCCCGGGGCGGAGTTCCATCGGCTGCTGCCGAGAGTGCACGCGACCGCAAACGGAGCCATGTCCGCGCACAGAGAAGACTCCACCAGAGGGTCCTGGAAGCAGCAGTGAAAAAACAGGTGATCTTTGGTAGATAGTCGAGTAAAAAAAGTGTTCGAGATGTTGGTCTGAATTGGAACGGCGCCGGGAAAGACCAGAGTGCTCCTGGAAGCAGCGGTGAGAAACAGGTGAGAATCAGGTTAGAGATAGAGCAAGAAACGCCGCGTCGAGGTGTTACTCTGATTTTCCGCGGCGCCGGCAAAAGCCAGTGAGGTGAACGCGCGAACTTGATTGGAAGCAGCTCGCGTCACCTGAGCTTTTGCGACAAAATTCAGGACTTCCTTCAAAGTGAAAGATCTTTAAAGGCTTTCTAAAAACCTCCAATAAGGGAAGCAGTGACAAGCGACGGGCTTTTTGCTGTCACCTCACAGACCCGCCTGTACGGTGAAAATTTCAGGGGAAACGCAAAGGGAAAGGTCCTGAGGGGAGGAAGTTCAGACACAGGGGATTTCCTCCGCTCGCCTGGCCACCGCTCCTGACGTCCCGTTAGGAAACGGGCTCTGTACCGCTGGTTCGGATCCGACCATAGAAATCCTGTTCGCAGACAAATATGGCACCACTTTGCTCTCAGATTTACCTCAACAACAGCCATTGACCCAGGCTCAGTACTGTTCAGGAGCGATCCAGTATGAAAGATGTTTTGCACGGAATCCCAAACGCGTTTCTTCGCTCTCACCACGCGGAGAAACGCAAAAAAAAAAGGCCGCGAAGAAGAGAATCTTTACACAAGTAGTTTCCTCCACTCGCCTGCGCACCAACACTTCATCGCGAAACGGGGTCTGCACTGTGCTGATTCAATCCGAGCACAAGAAGCGTGTTTGCAAAGAGAAAAACGACGCCACTTCCGCTCTCACCTTGACCTCCCGCCCCATGAGCAGCGCCTCCCCGTCCTCCGGCGCCAGGTGGATGCCGCGTCGGCTCGCGCGGCACAGCAGCTCGCGCGGCCGCATCGCGACGCCCACCAGGTCCGAAACCTCGGGGAGGTTTGGCGAAACCCAGCGGCACGTGCCGTCGCCGATCTCGATCTCGACGACCAGGGACGCGGTCTGGAGGGTGAGCACCGCGGACGCTTCGGACGTCGGGCGGACGGTCCAGCTCTGGTACGGAAACAGGCGGAGACGGTCCTGGGGGCAAAATAGAAAAATGTTTTTGCACCAGAGGAATCGGACGGTTGCGGACAAAAAGAGAAAGAACTTCTTGCCGAGTACTTTGAAGGGTGCAGGGAAAGAGGGAGGGGAAAGAAAGAGGAAGAACATCGTACCAAGAGGCTTCAAGACTCTTTGGCGAGACGCTTGACGGGAAGGGTAATAAGCAATAAGCGACCTTTCTCCTCTGAATCAAGGCGTTGGATAATATTGAAAGGGGGCGGCAAAGCAGAGCTGTTGACTCCGTTCTCTAGACGGCCCGCACTCAGTGGCCAAAGGCACGCCGTTAGGCCTAGATCAGTAGCACTTTTGTCTGCCAACGTTTGTCGCCGCGACATCAACAGACTCCAAGCATCTGTCTTGCTCCAAGATACAAGCCCTCTTACCTGAAGCACGGCC
This sequence comes from Klebsormidium nitens, assembly GCA_000708835.1. Lineage (NCBI taxonomy): Eukaryota > Viridiplantae > Streptophyta > Klebsormidiophyceae > Klebsormidiales > Klebsormidiaceae > Klebsormidium > Klebsormidium nitens. The sequence continues at coordinate 229,778 of DF236976.1, read as the reverse complement.
AGGGTTTTCAGCTTGGTCGTCTGGAAGGACAGCCGGCGGGTCGCTCCGTCGTAGCTGACCTCCGAAACGCCGTCAGTTTGCCAGCACTGCTCCTCCTGCGGACGGGGTTTTGCAAAGTCTCGAAATATCCACACGCAGTGTCATTGTTTGTCGTGCTGTATTTGCATTTACGAGGATCCCTCGAAGATATAGTCGAATTGGGCTAACTATTCGGGCGAAAGAAGAAGTGAGAACAGTGATCCACGAGCCTACGATGGCTGCAATGCTCCTCAGAGAAAGTGTGATGAAGCCAGCAATCAGCAGATATCTTCTTCGAGGATTATCTTTGACGAGACTCAAAACACTACACCGCAAGGGAGGGCCTGTTCCGATCCGCCAAAAACTCCGACTTGCAGATATTACGAATCCATCTGCCAGAGTGCATCTGCTACAGCCTGTTGCGTCACTTCCTCCGTCTTGACCACCACGGACAACGGGAGCGGCCACTTATACGCAGTTTTTCGGTCCGTACCTGGTCCCACCAGCCCACTTGCACCGCGGTCCCGCTCGGTACAACATTGTGCGCGAGCACGAGCGAGACGCCCATGGGAGGGGCGGTGGCCATCGTGCCCGACATGTCGCCGCCAGGTGTCACAAGTGGGTAGGGCAGCCGGCTCACTGACGTCGACAATGGCGTCACTGCCAGATAATGCGAGTGGAGAATGATCAGCCGGGACAGTCCGACATGCCCAACCCAGAATAGGCGCGTATTAGCACCGGATTGCTCAAACGGAAACGGAAGGACCTGCTGCACCATTTCTTAATTTGGTGTGGTGCTTCTCTACGAAATCCCAGCAGGCAGTGTTCCGTACGCAATCGTTTCTCTCCACAATCCCCACAAACAGGATGTTGCCGTTGAGGGGTTGAAACACGATAACTGCAGATTGCCTTACCGGTGCAAACAATCATGATCTTTGATATGAGTTTTATGGACTATCGTGCCACATTCCATGGCACCTCATAAGCAGCGGCAGTTCATGTGGAAAGACGCAGCGGTTCGATTGAGCCAGCAAGATGGAGCGAATAAACCAATGTTAACAACGAGACTAAATGCCACTCTACTTCTCAATCCAGGTTCTGATCATCAAAAAGTCAGAAGATCACTTGAACAAACAACTAAAATTATGCGGGAGGCGGGACGCCGTGAAGTTGTTTGCTTCATATCGCGGGTGCAAGCGCGGCGGATGCTCACCGTGCTTCAGTGTCCATCCCTTGACTTGCTTGGGGGCCGGGGGAACCGCCAAGACGTCAATGCTGAAGGTGCCCCCCTGCAGAGCAACGAACAAAGTTTCAGGCAGGCTTTTGAAAATCCATTCTGGCTGCCAACATTGAGATGGCATGACCAACCCAGCGCCCTGCGAGGATATCACTCTTCAATCTGTGGATCAGCGTCCTGCCCCGAGTCCAATTTGAGATCTGCTGTCTAACAATGACGACTTGGGTGTTTGGCCCACTCCGAAAAACATCCTATGCTAAGGTAAGTGTCGATTCAGGTCATACAGAACACTGCAAAGCCCGTCAATGAGCCGCCAGATCCTTCCTTACACCCTCGAGCATGCAGTTGCCCTCATCACTACTAAGGTCGAGGAATCAGTGCACTCTTCGACTTAGACAGCTCACATCAAAAGCATCGCGTGTGCAAAAAGCTATTCTATTGCTTGCCAGATTCGAGAACTCGTTCCTCGACCGCAGCCCCGGATCCGCCTCCTTTTGCAGCAACCGCACCGCGACGTTTGCCAGGGCGAGCGGTTTGGGCAGCTCCATTGTAAACCCTACGGCCGGGAAGTCGAAGGTGCGCGCGCGCGGGTTGCGCGCGTGGTTGACCCAGATGGCCAGCTTGGAGGAATCGCTGCTGGCCGTACACGTGGCCTCGCCGCTTGCGGCAAACTCGGCGTACGAGCTCTGCGAGATAAGTAAACGAGGGTGAATCACTTAGAATTAGAGACGTGTATCAAGAATGCAGGAAAGGCGGGGAATAGGAAAAGACGGCTGGGAATCATGTTGCGAGCTGTCAGTTGACGATGTTCGCGGCTTGATTTCGGCACTCAGGGCTAGCTTCGGGCACTCGGACAAGCGAATTGTAGCTTTTGCTCCGTCAGCAAAGCGCGAGGATGTTCTGCTGAGCATACGAGAAGCGTCCTTTCTGTCCTTACGAGAAACTTGGACCGCCATATATTCTGGATGTTCTAGATCTCACACCCACTTGGCTTGATAGCAATCCGATGCCAAACATGCAAAGCCATGGTTTGTCAAGACGGAGATCGACGTCTTTGCCTTTAGTACTAGACAGCTCTTCTCTTAAGGTTCAAGACCTTTCTCCCCTTCTTGACATCGACTCGATTCCCTTTCTGTCGAAAGGACGTGTTTGTTCACAGGAGACGCCCTACAGTCGACGTACCTGCAGTGATTCCGAAGTGGCTCGATCGAGCCGTGCGCTGCCCAGGCCCCGGAGTCGCGAGATGTCACTCTCGTATCTGCATACGAAGAGCTGAGACCATTGGACCGATTGATGAGGCCGAATTACAGACGCATTCTGGACCAAAAACCTCTGGTCAACCCCTAACTGAGTTTGTTCCTTCTGCCTTGTTGAAAACCGTAAGAAAACCACGTTCGCAAAAGACCGAAGACGTTAAGAGTGCTGCCTTCCCTCCAAACGATAGCGAACCTCTAAACCGGAGGCAAGACGGACGGAGGAGAGTATCAGTCTTCTGCCACCATGGTTCGTTCACGTTCATTTGAGTGCTGCTCGTACAAAGAAGTGTTTTTAAAGCAGGGGGTTGCGCCACTACTTGCCGCTCACCTGGCCACGTGGCCGTCTTCCCCTCGCTCTCTGGCTTCCAGCTGGCAGATCTCGGCGTCCGCAATCACCTGCATCAGAAATGGTGGCCTCAGACTAGACTCTGCTCCTTTCCAAACAGTTTCAGCGAGCCTACCTAAGCGGACTTCAAAAGGAATGGTTGAAAGTGCACTCTCGTCTCGGCTGGAAGCCGCCAGCTTTAAGGATATGACCCTTCTCGAGTGCTTTGGATATCCTCTGCCCAGGAAGGATTGCTGAACACGTCATACATGGCCCTCTATTTGAACTTCGATTTCATGCTGCAGTGAGGAGTCTTGGTCAGACTTAAGCAGCTCTTTTGGTAAGCACTCTAGTTAGGTCTGCCAAAGCTTCCAAGTTGTGTGGGAGGCGTTTAAAAGCACGGTCTTCGCGCTTTTAAATCAAAGCAAGCATCCTGGCGGGCAAGGACGCTTGACCCTGATGTTATTCAAGAGCGAATCCTCGCACACCTAGGGCACTTCCTTTCAGTCAAAGTGCTGACGCAAGGTCCCTATTATTGATCCGACCATTAAGAGCGCCAGCCCTACTCACCTTTTCTATCTCTCCGCAGCTTCGCAGCGCAGATTGCAAGTCGGTTTCCTCATCCGGGTGTTTGCTTATCTCCGCAATGTACTCATTCACCTCCGCCTCTTTCCTGGGGTCTGGTAAGGAGCTGCATGCCAGGTAGCGCTCCCACTGCACAGGCCCACACCTCCCCTTTCTACCACCACTGACAAATCGTGTCACGTTCAAATTTGAAGGGAACACGCCAGATTGCTGAAACCTTTTTTGCGAAGGTGCATGATTCAGATTTGTTGAAAACGAACGCCGATGTGCAAGGAAGGTCCTTACTTCTCCCACAACAGTGGACCCGGAACCCTCAGAACAGACGAACGTCCCAAGAACACTTAGGAAGTGTCGTTTTCGCCAAAACAGCCTCTCCTATTAGCCCTCACTCTCTTCGAAAAAGAAGTCAAAGAGCCGATGTTATACAACTGCTTTTAACGCTTACTTCCGCCACCTCCCGTGCTTTGCGCTCCAGCGTTTCCAGGTTGTGCTCTCGCCTCTTCCAGAGGCCTTCCAGCCCTTCCCTCTCTTTGCCAATCCGTTCCGCTTCCACCGCCAGCCGCGCCGCCTCTGCCTCGCGAGCGAGCAGGTCCTCTTCTGCCTTCCGCTGGCGCTCCTCCTCTTCGAGCCGCAGTCGCTCGATCTCTGCAAGCCTTTCCTCCTCCGCTAGGCGCTCTGCAGTGAAGAGTCACCGGGGTCAAAATTATTGGGGAAAGGCGCTCTAAGACTTGCACCTGTTTTTTTAAGATTTGATTATTAGACTATGGCCTCCGTTGCCCTCGTATAAGCCAACTCGCTCCCAGCCACAGCCGCCCCACCACTAGGCCCCTCAACCAGGCGCGTCCAAAGCGATGAATAGGAAAGTGACCTGCCGAGCGGCTAAGACACGCAACGGTTGCTTATCCACATACTTTACCCTGCGCAATTGCTCCTACGGAACTTTTCATTGCAATGCTTACAGGGTGCTCCGTCATTGCCTCCTTAAAAAGTTGGACAACCTGATGCGGGCTCGAGACCATGCAGAACAGCAAATACCTCACTCTATGATCGGACACCTGGTCCTGAACCACCACCATCATGCGCCAGTTTGGACAGGTTGAAAAGATTGGATGACTGCTTGGCTCTAGCAACTTCTAAGGAGCTGAGATAGGGGAGGTGGCAGACGATGTTCAGCATAAAGATTACAAGGAAAGAATCGGGCAGCCTCTCACCTTGCTCAGCTTTCTTCTCTGCCTCTCTCTCCTTTTTGCTCTTCTTCTTTGGGGAGTTGGGATCATTCTTTTTGGGAGGCTGTACAGCAAAGTTCATGGGATGGTAAGCGGTCCGCGCACCCGATGGTATGTGCATCAGAAAGATTTTAAATATTGTACGTCCTCACCTCAGTGGGGTCCTTCATATTAACTGCATTTATCTCTCAGTAGTTTCATACCATAATAATGGCCGCTCATTGGATGAAAGGCTCCATTTGAAAGATGCTTACACATCTTCTTCACATCTTCAATCAGAAGATTGTTTTGGCATGCAAGTTTTGAGAAACCATTTTCAGCCACTTCTGAGATGGCATCAGACTGCAAGCTTCAACCACACACAACACCCAGTTCTACTTCAGAAAAAGGAGCCTCGAGACACTTCACATCTGTTTCAAGAAGATGACCTACCATGTTTGAACACTTGAAGGATTGCCCGTCGCACTTCAGCAAATTGCCGGTCTCGTTGGCACCCTTGAGTGTCGAACTCTGATGTCAGGCTAGGCACAAGCTGTCAAGCAGCTAAGCTCTTCTTTTGAGTTCTTCGCCTCGATACAGGCCCGTCAATCTGAGAGCTGTTTAGCAGATAATAGTATATCAAAGAAGGTCCACAATCTCTCAAGCTCTATAGAGTGGCGCCCACGTGAGCTCTCTTTTCTATTCTTCAGGTGTCCAACTTGAGCTCGTTTAACAAAGAAGAAGGCGTCTGTCTCGGCCTGAACTCAGGTCAGCTTGCTTTGCGGCAGATAACCAAAAGCTAAGGATTCAGTCATCTTTATTCCCAAGGCTGTGACGCATAAAGCTGGTACGGTACACAGGTGCTGCCATCTGCAAATAGGCTACGCGCGCACAATTTTAAGTACCCTTATGGACGTCCATTTGCCAAGAAATGCCACTCATCGACGGCTCCGTGCCATCTTAGTCTAGCTGGACACATTCAATGATTAGTTCCAGGAAGTACGGTAGAACAGTACCTGATGTTGACAGTACCTAAGCAGGCTAAGGTACAGCTATTTACTGTAGGTGCGCAGCTTGTTGTGTTCCAGGATCTCTTGCGCTTCTTGAGCTACTTGTAGCTGGACGTTCCTCACTCTTTCCATGCCACAGTGCACACGTTTGCCGCCATTTCAAGCTAGCGGAAAGCTGGAAGCATCCGTGCTATTTGTTGTGGCAGAAGCTACTTAACATGCACCATTTGTTTGTTGCAGTTTCATAGTCCTCGGGTGCTCCCTTGCGCTTCACCCCAACACAAAAACAAATTGACTAGACCTCTTGTGTTTCGGACTGGTGAGCTCTTAGGATGGAATCTGCAACTAAAATATGCGTGGTCGGGCCGCCAGGAGTAGGAAAGACTGCCATCGCCAGACTCCTTGCTGACTGGGACACCAGTGCAGGGGCACCATATGTTGCAACGCAGGCTCTGAGGATCCAGGTCAGCAGGCAGCAGTACCTCTGAAGCCATCCAATTGGCCGCACAAGCTTTTTCTCAACCACACTGCATAGTGTGCAACAGTGAGCTAGAGGCTGTTGAGCTCATGAGATGGAAAAAGCTCTAGGAATCAATATTCCTTTAAGCATGCGCAACTTCAGGTGAACAATCAAAAATTCTTGGCATGGCGTGGCAAGCCCTGGCACAGATTTTGAGCTGTCGTTTTTAGTGGTGGTATAGACTTGGTATGGATCTCCATGACAAATGCTCATTACCCGATGTACGCGCTTCCCCTCACAATTAAGACAATTCGTTCCATTCTTCAGGTCTAAATCCTGGAGCTCGAAATGTGTGATAAATAGTTTGAATGTTTCATGCAGGAGCTTGACCGGTCGCTTGGCAAGAAGCGCTTCTCTATTCAGTTGTGGGACTGCAGCGGGGATTCCGAGTTCCAGCCCTGCTGGCCAGCACTGCAGAGAGGGGCACACGGACTGATCCTGGTGCGGAATGCTGAGGCATCTTTGGAAGAGCAAGAGAAGCAGCTTGAAAATTGGTGAGCTGGATGAGTGCTCACAAAGCTAGTCGAGCAGATGCTATGAAGATAGTCAAATGCAATCCATCAAGCTTTCCCTTGTCGCTCTCAGGCTCTGAAAATGATTGGTGGCGTTTGGCTTTCAAGAGGCTATAAAACGGGCAGGAGAGACTGAAGAGCAAACGATGTCTCCTTCTCATGAGGCCAACAGAGCCATTTATCATAGAGCTGAGTGAGTCTGGAACCGGACCGAGCTTTCATAGATTTAAGCTTCCACTGACTGTGTCAGAACCAAGGTAACTTAAAGATCCATGGAATCATGCCTACAGAACCAGACTGGTGCCAGACCTTGAAAAAGATGGTGAAAAGTTCTGCCCTTTGCGTTCTCCTTTGGAGGTACGAGGAGGGGCGAACAGGCAAGAGGTCTGTTGGTAAATGGTGCACACTACAAGCTGCCAGTCCACAAGGCCGTTCAAACTAGCCCGGGCCTGAAGGCATCAAATGCATGAATACATGATAATGGGCTTCGCTCTTCAGCAAGCAAGCAAATCCAGGATTTCATTGGATTCACGTTCAGGGTTTGCTCCACCGAATGTAGGTACAAAGTGTTCGCAACACCGAACCGTCTGAAGGCAAGCCAGTGCGTCATTGTCAACGTCAGCCGATCCAACGGAGGCGTCAGTGGACTGCCAGCAGGTAGGTTTGCTACACAGCGATTTTCATGTGTGTTGAATACCTGCTTATCGTGGGAACTTAGTGAGAAGCTTTCCGAAGATTCTCCAAGAAAGCTCCTTTGTAGGCAGCGTGCATAGATTGTAGATTCCCAGATTCGAAGAAGCAGAAGGGAAGCTTGTTTCGTGTTCACGTTTTTCTTGATTGTCGTTTCAAGCAGCTGGCATACTTCAAAGAAGCCCGCCAATCATGGGCCCTCGCGACTCACTGTGACTGGCTGACTCCTTCTAGAAACTAAAGCTGTTTGAGGCCCCCAGTGGGCGACGCGATGAGTTATCCATGGTGTCGTCTAAAGTTTTTATGATCTCAGAATCAGAAAAGCTGCAGGCAGGGCTGTCACTGGCTTCGAAGTTTGTTCATAAGCAAAGCTCATCCATTTGTGATTACGCTCTCGTGAAGGTCCCCGCGTGATGCTTGATTGAAGTCACCAGCTTGCAAGTGCGTTGACGAGATTTCAAGTTTCCGTGCAATGCAACTTGTGATAAATCTAAGATTAAGGTTTCGGAATCCGTCCATACAGCTTCGCTTTACGGTATTTGCTTCTCTTGGTGTGCTTTTTTCTTACCAGCTTTCAGTTGCTGTTGAGGCGGGTACATCTCCTCGTTGTCCTGCATGGCAAATTGATTTGTTTGGCGGGGCTTCCGGAGTATTTTGACCATAATCTTCACAACAGTAAGTTTGAACCTGTGTGCATTTCGACGAATTGGACGTATTGACCAAATTTAGTTTATCCGCCCAAAAAATTGCGAATTTCCTCTCCTCTTGCCAGGTAGTGGACGCGGTCTTCTAGCAAACGTGAATCAAGTAAACGTTTCCCTCTTAGAACCAGACTGCCAACAGCGCCTCTTTCTGGCTTTGGAGGGTATTCTAGGGGGTGCTTAAAAAGTCCCGTGGCTTAGAACGGAAGAGGTGCGAGTAGCTGTGAGTGTCAGGAGCTCGTGCTAGCAAACCTGTTGCCGTTGTCAAGAAGAAGTTCTTATCTCCAGGTAATCTTACGCACCATGAATCTCCTGCAATCGGGGAGTCTGTGCTGAGATTCGAAGATACCATTTTAGAAAGGGGAAAGGCACCGAACTCGAGGATTGATCACGTCTTAATAAGCGTCATTAGAGTCGCTCAGTCAACTAAGAAAGGCACAGTCAAACAGGTCCTGATTTCATGTCCTTAAGCTTGCAGACAAATGTAGATAGATGCATGACGTTCGGTGTGTGCTCGAAGTCGACGGGTAGTCCCTGAAGCGGCGCCGCTTCTGGAATACTTGCTCCAAACCCGCTTCAAAACCAACGGGGCGGCCGCTCGTGGCTTGATTAACCATGCACTCTCTACTTACGACAGCTTGGAAAGGTCGATCAAGGTATAATAGTGTAATGAAACTTAGGCCTGGGTCAATGAAGAATGCCCATCTGGTTGCAAATAATTGTGTCACAAAGGCGTCAAATATATCTCGATGTGAGACGACGTCGATGTAAGACGACGTCGTCTCAAGTCTGAAGATTATAATCAGGCTGGCTGGTCCGGCCGGCTCAAATCTAGCTAGCGCGGTGGATGGCCACTTCAATTTGTACGCGCTTAGGAACCTGCTGGGCCTATGGCGCGGATGCAAGCAATCTTGAAGTGTACCGGAGTTCATCAAAACGTGTTCCTACTCGCATGTGAATCACATGTTTTGGAAGTATACAAGGACCCGCGCCCTGGCCCAGATTACTTTAAGTGCCCAGAAATTTTTCGAGTGACTAGTCCATCGTACGATGTAAACGGCCATGTTTCCGTTCATGTTACATCCTTTCTGAGGGCTTTGTCTACTTTGGCTATAAATCTAGAGCGCAATATCGATCCTCATGGCCAAACATGACGTTGCTATTTTGTGCTAATGGTTTTGCCTCTTCGCAATGGTGACGGGACCTGCGATCAACTTCACGTACCCGAAAGTCGAGGATAGCATACCGACTCTCAGAGCTCAGCTTGTATGTGTGGACTTGTGGAACCAATGGTCTGGACTGGGGCCTGCAATGCGGCTGCAACTGGCCACCCGCGGCGCGCGCCAGCCTGGGGCGGTGCGCGGCCGCGGAGTGCGACGCATCTTGCCCCAATTGATCCCAGACCGTCCGTCCCAACTTGAACTTGAATCGAACGATAATACACAGCCTACATAGTGGACCTCAGATATCAAAATTTGTGTCAAAGACCTGAGACATAGTACTCAATATTCGGAGCTTAACACCGAAAGCAGTGGTGATGACAAAAAACTTGGCCTTCAGGGTAGAAATGCGCGATCCCCCAAGCCATGGCGTTGAACGATCCTAGAGCAGGCTGCCCCTCGCCAGGTCTGGGCTCAAAGCAAGGTCGGGGGTCTCCCGACATTTGGGCGCTTGCAAAGTAGCTTGCGGATGCAATGCTGCGAATATTGTGCAACCAACATGGTGATGTCAGCTGCTGGAGAACGCGCCAAGCGCTGTGCGAAGCAAGAAGGTATGAAGTGGTCTACAAAGTGCACCTGTCAGGTGAGGTTGCTCTTCCTGACATGCTTCTTTGCTCTTCGATAAGCTGCTTAAGGGTGATGCAAAGAAGTATAATTGTTGTTGAAAACCTTCTGTGGCTCCCAAGTCACACAGACTTTTGCACCACCAGTGATCTTTGGGTTTTCAGACTTGTCACCTCAACAAACAGACGTTCAATGCTATGTCCAGCTTTTTCATTGCAGTCTTCTTTCATCTTTCCTTGCTTCAATCCCCTGAAACTTAAGGTCTGGTTTGATATGCTTTGGACATCAACTCCTCTGTCTTGGCAACAGCCATGCCAAATGGCAACTGATGGCCTTCGCAAATGTGAAAGGAAGAAACAGAGGTTCCTGGAATCACAAGTCCTGCTCAGGATGAAGTTACGCTCAACATGGAGACATAGAAGAGTTCTGCGCTCGCTCAAGATGCATGAAGGAGATTGTGGTTTTGAGGTTGTCTGGCTCGTTTGAACTCCTCTTAGACCAACAATTCTTTCTGCAGCGAGCATGCTGAGCGCCAAGTCTCTGGAGACGCTCCACTAAGGTCTCCTCTGCTGAGTGGTGAGTCCCCAGAACTCAAGTATAACGAAAGGACCGTGTTCAAAGCATGGAGAAGGTTTTGAGCTGAACTCTGTAGCTGAAAAGGGACAGCCAATGATCGACCCTTCAAGCAGTACAGGCTAGGTTAGATTTTCTGTTTCAGGAAATAGAAACTCTGGGCATGGAATGTGTATGACCAGAAAGCTCGTACTTGTTTCTCTTGTTTCTCCTGTTTCGTGCTTTCAAGAGCTGGTCACCAATACAATCAGCCTGCTGAACAAAAGAACTTACAGAGCTGTTCCAGACAATTCCTGGTTCAATGGCGCATAGTTCTGATGGACAGCCATCATATAACAAAGACACTGACAGGCAGTCAGCCTTTTTCTCATCCATACAACCTCAAAATGGGTCCCACTTTGAGCAAAGTCATCGCAGCTTTGCCATTAGATTTGTTATCTCTGGAGTTAGCCCCTTCATCTGTCCTTTCCTCCTCATGAAGGCCCTGATATTGGTTGCATCATAATTCTTTCAACCAGTTGTATCGTGATTGTGTGGCACGACTTGTGTGACTCTGGCTGACCTGTTCTTATTGATTCAGTTGCTTGTTTGTGAAACGTGTCCACTCCTACTTACTTGCAGTGCCTCTTGGGAACAGCATGAACACAATCTTCTTCTCCCAAGTTTATTGGTTTCCCCGTACTTTCCACATGCACGTTAAGTTGCTTCTCTATCTCCACCAACCTAAAACACTTCAACGAGGTCACACAGTACTTATTGCAACCGTTTGAAATATCGCTTGGAAGGTGTTGTTCGCCCAGGTTCTATCTGAGCTTCTGCGTATCTGATTGATATTTCCTGAATTCTCATTTTCAAAGATGAATGAAAAATCTTAGCAATTTCAGCCTCACCTCGTGTACCCGCCATCTCAGGTAACGGCAACCAGTCAGCAGTCCTCGCCAGAATGGGTGGCGACGAGGGCCAGGCTGGAGACCATGTAGATAAGCAGAGCTTCAACCACTCAAGGAAACCCACAGCCCCATCAAGCCACGAAACCCAGGAAACCGGAAGCGCCGCGTTCAACTTGGAGTCTCCATCTTCTTCCGAGTCTTTTGACTTGCGCCCCCAGCCATGTCTGCCCCTCCAGGCCCACAATTCTTTCTCCAACCCCCAGTCCCCGGACGCTTTCTCTACCCCCCAATTCTCGAGCCCTTCCTCCCCGAGCAACTGGGGCTTCCCATCGTCTATTGCTGGCGGGCCCCTCCCCTTTGATGCGAGCATGTGGCGGGGAAAACGGGCCTGGGAAGAGGGCGCCTACTTCGGGAGCCAGAACTGGGCAGACGAACGGAAGAAGAAGCTTTTGCTAGACGAACGGGGAGAGACCGGATCTGGAGCGAGATCCGTAAACCCCTTCGAGCTGGGCTCTGGATCTTCCCTTTTCGGGGGACTTTGGAGCTCCTCCCTTCTGTCTGGCACCCAACCCGCTGCTCGCGACTCACCAGGCAAGAGTGTGACAGTGGAAGGACCAGAGTCCGATGCTGACGTGGAACCGTTGGCACCCGGAGCTCGAACCCCTCCCGCGGCGTCCCCCGAGTCCAAAGAGCCCGTCCAGAGCAGTCGCCCATTCTCATATGCGGGCGTCCTCGCAAGTGGGCTCGACTGGGTCACCGCCCACGTGGGCCAGACCCCAATCGGAAGCGCCCACGTGGCAGAAACTACGGAACACGTGGCTCGCGTCGCAGAATCCGCCGACAAGGAAGAAAGCCCCCGGCTTAGCCAACCTGCCCACGTGGTGGAGTCTGCGCACGTGGCGTCGTTGATCTCGGAAGGACTCAGAGGCAAGGGAGCGACGCGGCGTCTTGTCTCGCAAGAGGAGCGGACGGAAGGAGGAGAAGCGTCGGAAGGGCCTGATCACTCCTCGAAGCGCTTGAAAGCTGACGTGGGCAATGAGGGGGGGGGAGCGAAGGCGACCAACCAAGAGGTGGCGAAGCTGAGGACGGTCGCCTTTCACGTGGTCCTGCCGGAGGAGGTCGCCCAAGGCCAGGGAGGTTTCTTCTTCGAAGTCTTTGCAGTCGGGTCTCTCTTCACCGAGGAGAATGGCCGGCCCCTCCGAGTGCCGTTATTCGTAGCCCCCTACGAACGCACGCTCTGGTCTTCGGACCGGGTACGGGTGCGCGGGGCGGGCGACCAGTCACGCCTCCGGTTCAACTTCGTGGTCGCCCGGAAGCGCGGCGGATTCCAGCACGTTTTCTCAAAGGCAGAGGAGGAGAGGGTCTCGCGGGGCGGGTATCGGCTGCAGCCGGGGCGGCACCAGTTCTGCTTCGCCGAGGGGCTGCTCCTGGAGCGACACGTGGCGGCCCAGCTGCCCACCAACGCGGACGCGGCACTGACGTACGCGGGCATGCTGCTTGGCGAACTGCTCGACGGCCAGGGTTTGCCGGAGGTTCTCGACGAGCTGCGCGGGCTCCATGCGCAGATCTGCAACGCGCCCTGGTTCAGCGCGAGCGTCGCCGCATCGATTGCAGAGGGACTGGTCGATCTCTACGACTCTTGCGAACCGGAAGCCCCCGCCCCCGAGCCCCAAGACGCGCGCGCACGCGTTTACCTCTGCGTTGCCGCGTGCGTCATCTTCGGACGGGCCCTGGACCTCCAAAGCCGTCCGTGGCGGTCCGTATCCTCTGCGTCGGCCGCGTCCAACCGGGCGCTGGGCGGCCGCGTCATGGCGACGCTGCAGGGCCTCGCTGACGCCAGCGGTGACGTGGCGCTGACGTCAGCGGTCAGGGAGGCGCTGCGCCCAATCCCCGCCCTGCTCGTGCGGGCGACCGCCCCGGCATCCGATTGGCTGCGCCACCTCCCGGGACTGGCCGCTGCGGACGCCGAGCTCCGCTTCCTTGCGGACGTCCGAGAAGGCGCGCCCACGGACGGAGACCAGTTCTGCGCCGACGTGCGAGCCGCGCTGCCGTTTCTTGCGTCCTGCTCGGGGGACGACTTCCCGCTGATCGTCGGCCGGGTGATTGTTTCCGCACCGTGCGCGGCGGCTCTGTTGGAAGTTCTCCAGATGCCTCGGGTAGGCGAGTGTGAAAAGCCGATCGCAAAACACGTGTCGCGGCGTCTCGCGGCGCTGCTCCAGACGCGGGGGGCCGTTGGGATCGACCGGGCGCTTTTACACCTGTGCCAGAAGCTGGCACCGCTCGCGCAGCACCCGGGACTGATCGAGGCGCTGCGGGGCCACGTGATCCGTAGCGCGAAAGGGCCCGCCGAGTGGTCGCCGGAAAACCTGCAAACCCTCTCGAAGCTCGTCTTCACGAAAGAGCTGTTCGCGGCGAAGAAACCGGCCGTGGCGCTTCTGCGGAGTATCGCGCAGTCTGGGGCTCGAGAGCCGCTGGATCTGCTGCCCGGTTTGCTCTCCCGGGTGCTTTCTCTGGACAAAGACAGCGGTGACAACAACGGAACGGGGCCGGCCGGAAACGGAACGCGGGATGCGCGGGTTCTGGCGGCTGCCGTGGAAGCCGCGTGCTTGGCATACGTTTCAGGGACAATCGACCGAGCGACGCAGACGCCCCTAAGCGCTTTTGAGAAAACTGAAGAGCTGAAGCGGCAAGTCAAGCAACTGGAGTCGGAAGAGTGGGGCCCGGTGGTGGAGCGCCTGTCCGAGCACGCCGCCAAGCTGGCGTCCGACTTCGCACCGTCGGACGTCCTCAAGTGCGCTGGCGAAGGGCGACCGGAGACTGCTGACGCCTTCTATGGGGTCGCCCGCACCGCCGTGGCCTCGTTCGCGGAGGACCTGGACAAGGCGGCGGCCGCGGTGCGGCTGCTGACGTCAGCGAGGGAGGATGGTTCGGTCCAAGTGGCCTCAAGGTGAGTAATCGCATACCCTGTGGCTCTTATGGATGAGGGGATCTGGCATGACGAGGGCGCAGTTGCGCGGTTGGCGTGGCTGGGCGGATCAATCGTTTGCTTATATTGAAACAACGGCTGGGTCTCTGAAATGCAGCTTCACAAAGTTGTCTGCTCTTAGTAATCCACAAGTGTTATCAGTCTCGTGCCAGGTCTGCCATCGATCCTTTGTCGAAAGAGACATGCTTTTGACGTGTTCGGTCACTATATCAAAAGTACTGGGCAAACTCGCTCATGAAGTCCTCTGGGACTACGTTAATGAGGGAAACTGCTGTGGTGTGTGTAGAATAAGTGGATCCGTGGTATTCGTAATTCTTCGAAAAAACATTGCTTTCACAACTTTCGGGCAAAGCAACGATTGCGGTCTTCGAGGAACAAGGAACAGAGGGCTGCTCCTCAATAACACAAGAAAGGAGCCACTGGTTTCGGTCGAGTTTGCCTCCCATGGGCTTTTGCTGATTGAGGCAACCAACTTAGAACCAACATCCCTATACTTGGATATGTAAGCAAGCTTGGTGGGCAGCTCCGCTTCCGTCTCTAGGAGCAGAGTTATTTTCGAAATCACTTTTGGATCATGTCGTTGAACGCGATCTCCTGTCTACTTGGTTCCCTTCTTGTAGGTTGAAGCGGCACTGCGAACATCTATCCCGTTTTCAAGCGGCTGTGTACTCCCTTTTTAAACCTAGGCACGGGCCACTTCTCGACGATTGCAGCTCATCCTGTATCATTTTAAAACTATCTGCTCCACGGTCACCCCGTGCTAATGCACACATTTGCACCCAAAACCAAACCGAGGCCACGAAAACGACAGGCCGAACTTTCGTCGATGCTGACCTTTCATCCAGGTCAGCCGGCTGCCTGACCAAAACTCGTTCATGAGATGGCTTTAAGTCATTGATTACTTTTCCTCGCCTTCGCAGGCAAGCAGAGGAGCTAGTCGTCCACCTCTTGGATTTCGTCCGTCCCCTCTGTTCCGCTCTCGGCAGCGCCGCAGCGGTGTACTGCGCGGAACTCTGGCCCCTCTGCGCGTCAGCAGCGGAATGCGATGCGGTGAAGAGCCACCCTCTGGTGAAGGAAGCAGGGGAGGCTGTCCGGAAAGCGTCCGCCGGAATGGCGGACGGAACGATCGCTGTCCGAGAGCTGAGGAACGTGCTGGCGGTGCCGGAAGAGCGCATCGCGGCCGCGTTTCGCGCGGCCGGCTGCGGCGAAAGTCACCAGGATCTCAGGTAGGCCGCTTACTTGATTTTGCATCTCCGCCCGCTTTCGTGCTTCTCCAACATTGTCTACATTTATCCAAGCTCGCCGAAATCATTTTGAGCAACAAGTCACGATCGTCCTTTTTTCGTTGGGTGCGAGAAAAAACTCTTGAGTGTGCACAATAGAAAGCGGTCTTGCAGAGATGCAACTTACTAAGCTATTTCTGCTTAGTTGACTCGGATAATTCTCGTGGGTTATTTGCAATCCGGAGCTGATCCGGAGCTGCGGAGAGCAGATGAAAGTGCTCTCAGAGGCTCCTTTGAAGCGTCCTCTGACAAAGCGGATGCTAAGCTGGATATTGCACAAAACAGCGACACGTCAGGGCCGGCCCAATATTTAAGGATGGATGTAGGGATCGAAACTTATTAACTTGCTTTTTGTATGGAGGTCTATCAGTCCCACAACGTATCTTGTTTTGTCTTCAGAAGTAGACTAGAATGTTCTGTCTTTCATCGCACTTTGGTAACATCGACAGCCAGGAAAAAAATCAAAACGGTCTCTCTCTGTTCACCTCGGCTCTTGCTGCTTTGCTTTACGAACCTCCCCTCCTGAATCTCCTCTTCTTACTTTTCGTGCCCTCTATTTGTAGTTCTCTGCGGACCGCCCTCGCCAACTACGAGCGCCGCCTCGACGTCGTCGGCTCCACCCTGCGCACCTTCTTCGCGCCGCTGCGCCCCACCGACCTCAAACTCTACCGAGATGACGTCATCACCAAAGCGACGCTCTTCTCGACCGGAATCTTGACCCTGGACTCGATTCGAAGCGCCCAGGAGTGGGAGCTGCACCGGCCGATTCTGGACTGCCTTCCCCTCCTGACCCCCCTGGCCGACTTCAAAACCTTCCCGAACTTCCTGAAGCCCGCCGAATCGAAAACCTTCCCAAACTTCCTAAACCCCGCGGCCGCGGACCGCACCGTCGCGGCCGCGGCCCGGGAGCTCCTACCGACCGCGATTGGCGCGTTTGAGGAGCGGTGGCGCGCGCACTTTGAGGGGAAGGATTTGCCGCTGGCCCAAGTGGAGGAGCTCTGGCAGGGCGTTCCGGTGGCAGAAGTTGAGGCGGAGTTCCGGCGCGCGGCCGAGCGGAACGGCTGGCCCGGCGACTGCGACGCGCTCGCGCTCGGGCCGGCCGCCGTGCGCGCGTTCCTGCAGGCGGCGCGGCTGCAGGAGCTGGCGGAAGAGCTGCTGGCGGTCGCGCGACTGTTCGAACTAGATGGCGACTTTTTCCTGGAGGCCGCGCAGCGGTGCAAGCAGGTGTTTGCGGATGACGTGGCAGAGCTGACGCTGTCCGGCCTGGCCGGGGCTCTCTACCAGCTGGAAGGCGTGGCCGGAGACATGCGCGAGGACGTGCGGGATGCGCTCGGGGAACTGTCCCGGGGGGAGACGCTGGTCTCGTTTCTGAGAGAAGCCGGGGGCGAGGATCTGAGGCTGATGATCGACGCAGTTGAGGAGCACTCGGGGGAGATCATCCGGGAGGCCACGGTTTCCGACTTGATCGAAGTCCACCAACGGTTCATGCGCGGGCTGCTCAAGAGTGCCCGGGGCAAGACCCTGGGTGAGTTCTTAAACACGGTGGATGAGCTGCTTGCCGGGAGTGAGGGGGGCATGGTCGCAAAGCTGCACGAGTGTGTGGAAAACGCGTGGGGGCTCCAGAGGCTGTACAGAAACGTGGCCAACCGGGGAGAGCTTACGCTGGAAGGGGTAGCCGCAGCCATGGACGCGGGGGAGCTGCAACTAGGGGTGGACAAAACCCGGGGCCCGGAGTGCGTGCTCAGCGTTTCCTACCCCAGCGCTCGCGGCAAAACGGTGTGCAGCAGCGCCGAGATCGGCGACCTCCGCAGCCGCGCGCTGCTCCTCGTCAACGCGGGCGCGCTCGCCACGCGGCCGCGCTTCGATGACGTCAGCGGCGACGTGCGCGCGCTCCTGACGCGCTTCATCGCGCAGGCCGACGCCGCGCAGCAGCTGGCCGCGACGGCGGCCGCGCTCGCGGCCGCGGGCCACTTCGAGTTCCGCTCCTGGGCGCTCACAGCCCGGTTCGCGGACCTGGACCTCGTGCGGACGCTCGAGGGGCTCCGCGGCCGGCTGTCTGAATGGAAGGCCGCCCTCGCGGCCTCGCGCGAGGAGTTTTACGAGCTCAACTTCTGCGCGTCCCACCAGCTGGGGCCACTGTGGGACCTGCTCACGGGGACAGCGGAAGCGGAAGCGGAGCGCCACGCACGTGACCTGCTGACGTGGATTCACCCGAGCGCCGAAGACCGAGCGCTTAAGCGAACCCTACAAAAGCTGCCCACTGAGCCCGGGGATAGGCTTCGCCTCCTTGGGGGTGCTCTGAGGAGCGCCTTCCAGGGCCTGAACCGCCCCCGACGGCCGTTTGGACTTGGCGGAGGCAGCGCCTTTCCGGCGGATTCCGTTTCGCCTGGGGAGGTCTTCGTGGGCGCCGTCGATGAGCCAGGCCAAGTGTTGACAGCTGTCATGTCGCTGTACTTGGACCAGGGCCAGCTGCCGCAGCCGTCGGACGTCCTGCTGTGCGACGCTCGGACGTCCTGGGAGGAGGCGCACCTGCTGCTGCTCCGCTGCTTCCGGTTCCGCTGGACCGGTTCCGCCGACGATCCGCTCTTCTGCGTCGCCTTCGCGGACCAGCTCGACTTCACGTGCCACACGCTGCTGGCTCAGGAGCTCCAGAAGGCGGCGAAAACGACCGACGTCAGCCGTTTCAAGCTCGCAATCATCGTCTCGGGTGACCGCAAACGGCAGAGCTTTGGGGTGCCGGTGCGGAGTATGGTTGGGAAGCTGACGTCAGAGGAGCTGAAGCCGCTGCTGGGGGCGGTGCCGGACCTGCCGGAGGTGGTCGTGGTGACGTCAGACAGGCCCGGGGTCGGCAAGACGGAGACGATCCGACAGCTGGCGGCTCAGAAGGTGGGGCATGCTGAATTGTCGGAACGACTTACTTTCTGAGTTTTGACGGGAGAGGAAAGCCTGTCCAAGCAGGAAGTACATCTCGCTTCTGAAGGAGTCTTTTGTGGGTTGTGAAAGAAGTCATGTTGTCTGGGGCAAGGATTCGAAACTAGGCTTTTCGCTGAGCCGCTTGTTGGCTATCAGCTGTGAGACATTCTGCGTCTCTTCTCAAATCGGTCGGACTCGACAATCTTTAGCAGCCTTATGCGAGGCAAGTGCTCAACCTCCGGGGAGCAGATCACGAAACGGTGATTCTGAGCACCGAACATTCAGTGGGTTTTTTTTGTTTTTTTCCGGCCTAGGCAGCTCAACTAAATTTGCGTGGGTCGAGAAGGCTGATCGCATCTCCAGGTTGAAGTCAGCCCAATCATGTTCTTCCAATGCAAACAGAGTTTGAGACCTGCTTCGAAATGGCAGTCCTGAGGTCGTGGTAGAACCGCAAGCAAAAGGTCACTTCTTGTGAAAAGGGAATCCTTATCAGAATCGTCCGACTATCAGACTCGTCTGACAAACGAACTTGAGCACTCGTTGCAGACGTGCTCTAATCAATAATTACATTGTTGTTAAGTCGGGTGCAGAAGATTTGTGCATCTGACTTGGTAGACAGGGATCTGACGGACAGAACGAGCTATATAGAAGCAGAGTACATCGAATCCTCTGATAAATGATGGGATGACAACTGGTTTTTGTCTACTTTTTGGCACCCAAAAAGGCCTTTCGCGACGCGATAATTGCGGAGTAGCTCTCGAGACGGGTCCTCGTTATCGTCTTTTCACAGGACTTCCTACCAACGCATCGCGCGGCTTGCTGACTTAGCAAGCCAGCAAGGCGATGCGTCGGCACAAAGCCTCCGCATACCGGAAAACTATATGCTGACGAAAGTCCCATATCTGGAGCCTGAACCTCACACAATCACTTTTGCAGGGTGCTTCCCTCCACTGCCTGTCCGTGACCGGCGCCGCCTCGCGCACCCAGATCATCGCCCGGCTCCAAGCCCTGGGCCCCGGCGCAACCGGCTGCCTCCACGCTGACGTCAGCACCCTCGACGACCCCGCCCACGTCAGCAACGCCCTCTTCGAGCTGCTCATCCTGGGCTCCCTCAGCTGCACGACCGCCGGCGTCTACCGCGCCGGATTCCGTTCCGTTTTCGTCGAGCTCGCGAACGACATGCGGAACCGGCTGTTCGAAGACTTGCCCATCTGCCACTGGTTCCGCCGGGAGCACCTGACCTGGGACTTGACCAACCTCCGCGTCAGCGATGACGTCAGCAGCCCGGTACGGACCGTGTGCGTGTACCTGCACGCGCTCGAGAGCGGGCGCGTCGACCGCGACGACCTCATCCTCTCGGGCGCCTGCCGGGACGCGGCGCCTCTTCCGGCCGACACGTGTCAGGACCTCCTGCAGCGCCACTTTCTGGCGCACGTGGCCGCGCCGTCGTTCTCCCTCCTCAACACGTTCCTGAACGTTCTAGCCGCCCAGCTCGGACACCTGTCGGACAGCGTCTTCTTCAAGTCCGGCGTCCTTGCGGACATGGGCGCCCCCAGAAACGTCCGCTCGCTCCTCGTCCAATCACTGGTCGCCGTGGCACGGGACTTTGCGCTGCGCGCGGTGCGCCCCTCCGGCACAGCGGCCGCGAGCGCGGCATCTGGGGGCACGGCGGAGCGGCTGGCGACACGTGTCCAGGACATGATTCAATGGCGGCAGAGCAACCATCTGTTGGTCATTTTCCACTCCCAAGACCCGAACACCGTAACCGCGCTTTACCGAGACGTAACCCAAGTTCCGCTCGAGATCCAACGCCTGTTCAACAGCCAGACGTTCGGCCAGGCCCGTCTCCCCGACTACCGAACGCTGCCGATCGACGAGCTCCACGAGCGGCTGGAGAGAGTGGTGAGAACTAGGCACGGCGAGCTGAACCTGCCCCCGTACGCGCTAACCGCGGACAACCTTCTCAAGATGACGCTGATCTCCCTCAGAATCCGCGCGCGCGTGCCGGTGGTCATCATGGGCGAGACGGGGTGCGGGAAAACGAGCCTGATCTCGTACCTCGCCCGGGTCGTGGAAGTTCCGTTCCGCTGCCTGAACATCCACGCCGGAACGACGGAAGAGGACATCCTCGAGTTCGTGGGCGACTGCTGCGAGGCCGCGGCCGCTGGCGGCGAGGTTTGGGGCCTGCTCGACGAAGTGAACACGTGTCAGCACCTGGGGCTCCTGAACGATTTGGTCTGTCACCGCTCCCTGGACGGCATATCCCTCCCGGTTAACCTAACCCTGTTGGCGACCTGTAACCCGTACCGGTTGAGGGGTGAGCCCAGCCAAGCGCCGGCGGGGTTGGCTAACCAGCGGGTTAAGGACGACCAGTCGCGGTTAGTGTACCGGGTTAACGAGCTGCCTGAGGCGATGCTGGACTGGACGTGGGACTACGGTTCGCTTAACCCGGCGGATGAGCGGCTGTACATTTCGAAGATGGTCTCCGGACGGTTCGAACGGTCCGTCCCGCTCGGACGGTCCGAACTCTTGGTGGACCTGCTGGCGACGTCCCAGGCGTACGTCCGGACGGAGGAAAAGGACAGCTGCGTCAGCCTCCGTGACGTCAGCCGCTGGCTGACGCTTCAGCGGTGGTTCTCGCAAAGCCTGACGGACCGCCCACCTAGCGAGAAGAAGCGGCGGCGCGTCCGGAAAGCGGAGTCCGTGCTCGGGGCAGTCGGGTCCGTCGTCCGGAAAGTGCTGAATGCCGACCGGGGCAACGAACCGGGCGCCCAGATCGAGCTCCGGTCCGTGGTTTTGGCGCTCGCGCACTGCTACTACTGCCGCCTCCCATCAGACGAGCAGCGGCGGCGCTTCCGGGAGCTCGTGAGGGGGACATTCGCCCGGCACGGAGTCACTCTGGGAGAGGGGGAGTTCGAGGACATTTTACGGGGGGAGCAGATGGACTACTTGGATAGGATGGCGCTGCCCCCCGGGACGGCGAAAAACGCGGCGCTGCGCGAGAACGTGTTCGTGACGCTGGTGTGCGTGCTGACGCGCATCCCGGTGTTCATGATTGGGAAGCCGGGGTGCAGCAAGTCGCTCTGCATGCAGCTCATCAACAGGTGGGCGAACTGGGCGGTTGAATCTGTGGAGAGAAGCACGATCTTCTGGAATTGTATCAAGCCGGGTACTGGATTCCTCAGTGTCGTCTCTGCTTCTTGGGCGTTCCATCTTCGAAGTGGGCACTACAAACAATTGAATGGATCCAAACTTATGCGCTTTGGGGCGGACGCAGATAATGAGTTACTTTGACTTGTGTATGAAGAAAGGGTCGGCAGGTTGCAGAAAGCTTTGATCCACTCAAGCAGTCTGATTTTTCGTTGTCACCTGTTTCTCGTGAAATCCCCCTCGCTGGCACGAAGACCTGTTTGTGCATTCTTGGGTATAATTTGTGGTCGGAACCTGCTCTTGGTGGCAGTTGGGCTGTCATGATCATGTTTGACTTCAGCAGCCCACAGCGGGTCAATAGTTAAAATGCAGCCTAAGATTAAGAATGGTTCTTTGAATGTCAACTCTTTTTGTCGTTTGGGATACATTGTATCGTGATCATGAGGTCACTGGATTGGTAGAAGATATAGAGCGGGTCGGTCCGCTGAACATCGTCGCTAACAAAGACATAAAGGTGCTACGTTGTTGCGAACTCCTTACCAGCCTTTAAGATGGTTGCATCTTTCACTGCAGCAATTTGCGAGGCCCGGACTCCAGCGACCCCTTCTTCCAGAAGCTCCCTCAGGTCTACGTCATGTCGTACCAAGGCTCAGAGTCCTCGACCTCTGAGGGGATCAGAAAGGTAAGTCGCCTAATGATATGTGACGTTAATAGCAGGACTTCGCCGGAAATCAGACTACCAAAGTCGCCTCTTGGACTTTGCTTAAAGTTTTGCTCAATCCAGACAGAGAACGTTCGATGTTGAAGCGGGAGAGGACTCTTCAAGGCCGTCTCCGTGACCTGAATCTGCAGGTTGAAAAGGCCTATCTGGTCCATTGCTTTTAATGACATTCATTGCATCGAGATTCTCGAGTGAGCAAGTGTTTGAGCAAGTCTGAACTGAAGGCAACAAGTGGACACTCAACCGAAGTCGGATTGATTTCATCATCAACGACTTTTCCGCGCCTGACAAACAAAAACTGCAACGTTGTTCCATTGCTAATCAGGCCACGCTAGCCTCAAGAAGCCCCTCCATACAGGAAAAACTTGTTGCTATGAAATGGAGATGCGCTTCGAATTGAGAAGACGAGTGCGTGCGGAAAATTCCGGCTTCTGCAGGTGTTCGAGAAGGCGCGCGCATACAAGGCGCGCAACAAGAGCGAGGACGTGCTGCCGGTGGTGCTGCTAGACGAAGTGGGCCTCGCGGAGGTATCGCGCCACAACCCGCTCAAGGTATGGGATTCCTTTACCGAATCCAATCTCGAGTTGCAGCCACATAAGGGATCGCCTCTTTTTGCGATGAACTCGTGCCGTTAGTAGCGAGGGCCTCCCATTTGACAGCTTAAAGAAAGAAAGCAGTGAAGCAAGGAACGCCGCCCGTTACGTTAACCTACTGCGTTCTTTTAGCCTTCCCGTGAGACTGCCAGCATGTGACCATGCATCCTTGAAACTTATGTGAACTATTGAGCATTTATTTTTGAGGTTCTTCAGACTCTGAGGTGGTGAGGATTCGTGACTTTCCAAAGTATCCTCTCTTTCTTGGTCCCAGCTTTGCATTTTGTGGAAGAACAAAGACCACTCGAATTTTTTTTAAACAAATATCAAGTCCCACTCATACATCTCCTAGAACCTCATTGAACCGCCCTTTTGCCGTGTCATTCCTACGGAACCAAGGGACACTCCATAGAGCACCAACTAATCAACGACATATTCAGCCGAAGACTTAAAGTCTCGAGCCCGCCGCTTTTCAGAACGCCTTTCTTTCAAAGCCTTCAACCCTGTGCACCCTTCCCCTCAGGTCTTGCACAGCATATTGGACCCCCCGGGGGCAGCCCCCGGTGCCCTCCTCGACGTGGCCGTAGTTGGCATCAGCAACTGGGAGCTCGACCCGGCCAAGATGAACCGGGCGATCCACCTCTCGCGCCCCGAGCCCACAGTCACCGACCTCTACGAAACCGCCCGGTCAATCCTGGAGGCCTATTTGGAGACTTCCGGGGAGGCCCTCAGCGCGCCGTTCGACGCGCAGCTGCGCGCGCTCGCGCGCGCGTACCATGGGTACGAGGCCCGCCAGCCGAGGCCCCATTTCCACGGCCTGCGCGACTTTTACTCGCTCATAAAGTGCCTGCGCGGCCGCGTACAGGGCCCGTTGACCCCGGCCGACATCGTCGCCGCGCTGGGGCGCAACTTCGGCGGGAACCTGGACCCGGGGGAGGAGTCGGTGGAGCAGATCTTCCTGCGGGAACAGGGCCTCGGGGGCCCGGTGGGGGATCCCCCGGGCGTTCTGGAGCTGGTGGGCGAGAACCTGAGGGACGAGCAAGCGCGGCATCTGATGATCATCACGAACGGCGACGCGGGTCTCGGGATTTTGGAGCAGTTTGTTGGGGTGGCCGGCGCGGTGAAGCTGTTTGGGAGCGCGTATGCTGAGGACCAGAGCGAGGAGTACAGCTACCGGGTGCTCAGCAAGATCATCTCTTGCATGGAGATTGGCAGGTGGGTGCCCGGGGATGCCAACCGGGCTGTTCGGGTGGGACTAAGTCCAGGTCTGTAGGCTCAGAGTTATAAACGTCGGCTATGGTTTGATAGGCAATTGTTTTGCTTTCCAGGCTCTCTGCGAGGTTGGAACGCTTTACAACGTCTGAGGGGTTTGAAGAAAGTCATTGTCTCACACTTCTCAGTTGCCTGAGAATCTTGGCCCCTTGCTTCAAGCTGGAAATGCATCATTGCCTTCCTCTTCTGCGTGGACTATGTTGAATTTGATGCCGAATGGGTCTTTCGTAGGCTGCGCCCTTCATGTATGTCTACAGAAGACGTCGATCCATGGAGACTTTCTGGGGTATTGCGACTCGACCGGCAATACGGTCCTCAGCCTCCACTTCCTTCCACAGCGCTCTGATCCAATCCTATTTCCTCCCACAGCACGCTGATCCTCAAGGGCATGGAGCCGGTGTACGGCAGCCTATACGACATGCTGAACCAGAATTACTCCATCGTCGGCACCAAGCGCAACTGCCGCGTCGCGCTCGGCGCCTTCAGCTCGCCCATGTGCCACGTGTCCCCGCGCTTCCGGTGCATCGTCCTCGTCGACGAGCGCGCGCTCGCGCAGTGCGACCCGCCGTTCCTGAACCGCTTCGAAAAGCACCACCTCACGTACCAGAGGGTATTAACACCGGCGCTCACCGCGGCTGTGGCGGAGCTGCACAACTGGGCGGTGGGAATGGCCACCGCGTACGCGCCCGGGGGGGAGCTCGCGCCGTTCGATGAGAATGACGTCTTCTGCGGGCTGCACGGGGATACCTTACCATCCCTGGTGCTGCACCATAGTGCGGAGAGAGGGACGGAAGGTGTCGAGACCGTCTTGGAAAGGTGAGCAAAGGCGACTCCTCGCGAATTTGTATTGCCAAGAGAATGGGGTCTTCTGTGTCCCAAACGGACTCCAACAAAAGCGGAAAGGTGCCCTCGGAGATGAATTGAATGTTTCCAAGGGAGTATGGTCGTTGGGCCATCCCCTTTGCTACCCTCTCGCCCCCTTGCTTCTGCCCAGTTGCCTTGTGGACGTGCAGCGATGCGTGCAGCAGTAGCGAGCTGACAGAACGCATGCCCGCCGTGTTAATCAAGTTGGTGGCAAAAGCGGTCAGTTTCGGACACTTGACTTCTACAATCCTCGACCTCTCAAGCTGCCCATTCAATCTCTCAGTTTGTCCCAAAATCCCGAAGATGTCTCCCGCTTGAGTCGGCCTGACCTGTAAGCGAAACTGTTCGTCGTGCTATAGCATATCCAGCCCACAAATGTAAATCCTGGTCAAAGGAAGGCCCATCCGTCTCAGAAACCTTTATCAACGGCTCAACTAATCTTACACGTCATTCTTCAACACCGAAAGTCATAATTGCTTCTGTCAAGGTGCAAGCGCGACCTGGTCCGCATCGCCACAGCGGACGGCATGCTGCGCAGCCTGGACTCGGCGCTCTCCAAGATGGACCCCGCTGAGGCGCAGCGCTGGTTCTCTACCTACTTCGACGAGCAGAGCCACGGCGATCTGCCGGCGTATCTAACCGCGGAGCTGGCGGTGAGGCCTTTTGCCTTTGGGTAAAATCAGAAGAGAATGAGAAGAGGCTGTCAGATTTCGTGTCAGCTTCTGTTTGCTAATTTATCTCTACTTTGCCGAAGCTTTTCTGCCTATGCAACGCAGTGAAAACGGTGTTCTGATGATGTTACGCGGAGAAAAGAGCTTTGACCGGCCCCTTCTGTAGGCTCCGCTTAAAAGGCCAAAAAAGCTCTGTTGGCAAGGTTGCATCTGGCGGCTGCTCTGAAAAGCAGGGGACTCTTGAGTGGTCATCAAACCCGCCTATACCTTATCGCACGCTACCTCCTTTTTTTGAGAATCTGTGGAAGCGAAGCCTGTTTCTGAGGGCCTTGTATGCTGATCAATGACACCTTCCGTTCTCTCTTCCGTGCAGGACGTTCCGCCGGAAGGGCAGTCCGGCTTGCGGGCCATCGTGATGACATACTCGAGCGTTCACACAGACGTGCGCGCAATCCTAGAGAGCCGCTTTGACGTACAGGTGAGCAGGTCGCATCAGCTCACAGTCCCGAAGGATGCAAAAAGCTTTTTCTGAGGTTTCTAATTTTTCAGGTTTGCTCTCTTAGAGACAATCCCTTATAGGAAAGTCTTGGCGAAATCCTAACTTGTATCTACTGAAACGCGCGGAAATCTGAACGTTGAAAATACGGAGGGATCGAAACATCGAATCCCCACCTGTTTCCATCTTCGGGATTTGTACAATCCGTTTTCCAGACTCGCCTTATGAATCTCAGATCCTCAACCAATCAAACCCGTCAAACAACACCACCCTCAGAACCTCAGATCTTTAAATCCTCAAACCCCACCCGCAGGTCGAGCAGCTGAGCGCGTTCACCGCGGAGCGCCACCTGGCCGCACGCGTGGACCACTTCTGGACGTCCGACGCGGCGCTGCTCGTCCTCCAGGGCGAGGCACGTGCCGACCGCGCGCACATCCAGCTGGCAAAGTTCCTCGTCGACGAGCACGCGGCCGCGCGCTCCGCGACCGCGCCCGCCGCGGCCGCGCAGAAGCACGTGGTGCTGGTGATCCACATGGAGAGGGCCGCCAAGACGGGCGCGCAAGGGTTCCGGGGGTTTAGCTTCCTGTGCGGCTGGCGGCAGGCGGCCGTGGACTGTTTGGAGCCGTCGGAGAATTCTGTCAGGTGAGATTGCAAAGGCTTGCTGACAACTTGAGGACATCATCTTTAGTGAGGGAATGTTTGGGAGGATAGTGGTAATTCTGAATGAGTTCTGTCATAAAAAGTCACTTCTTGTGTCCGTGTGATCGGTCCACCAAAGCTGCTGTATGACGCTCAATTGATGCAGTTCCAGGTCAGCGCCGGTCAAAGTATGCTCGTCCAGTACTCTCCTGCACGATCAAGACTGGATCAACTCCACGCTAAATCCTTCTAAGAAAAGCGTTGATTACGACATTACAAAAGCTGGACTTTTCGCTTGTTTTGAACCCCTGAATCAGGCGGTGGGGCTTGCCAAATCACATCCCAGAATGTGAAGACCCACGGCATCATCCGGCATCCACTCAATCAGAGTCCTTTGCGCAATACAGATTTTAGGCATTGTGGACATATTCGTTCCTCAATCCTTTGTGCAGGGCCCTGTGCCGAGGCAGCCTGGTCGACTTGCTCCAATCCCCGGGCTGCCCCTTCGCCTCCGTCGCGCGCCGCAAGCTGTACGAGGCCTTCTTGTGCATCAAGTACGACAACACCAACGCGTCCGCAGCGCACGTCCGCACCATGGTGGCGTCCGTGTCCGGCGACGCGGACCTCCTGCGCGCGCTCGGCGCGCGCGCGGTCGACTGGCTGCGCGCGAACGGCGACGCCATTGGCTGGCAGCGCCACGTGGCGTGCAGCCAGCGCGCGCTGCTGACGTCGCCGTCGCTGCGGGAGGCCCTGTTGAAGCGGGTGGAGGACAGCGTGCACCGCCCCTTGGCCATGCTTCTGTGCGCCCTCGAGCGGAACGGGGCCCTCGCCGGCTACTTCCACGCGCCGCCGGAGGTGAAGGCCGCGTGGCTGGATCTGATCCTGGACGAGCGCGCGCTAAACCTCGAAACCCTGCCCGAGCCGCGCGGCCTCGAGTGCTACGCGCTCCCGCCGCGCCTGCCGTTGGCGCTGCCCTTCAGCGGGCTCTACTGCAAGGCCGTCGAGGAGCTGCGGACGCTGTACGAGTCGGAGCGGACGCAGGATGCGGACGGTCCGGTTTCTGGTCCGAGGGCGACCGATCCGGGCAAACTCCTGGTCGCGGTCGCCAATTCGGTGCCCGGGACGCTGGCCCGGGTGGTCGAAGATTACTTCCCCCAGTACGTGCTTGACTTCGTGTGCCTGCAAGCTCCCCCGGTCGATGGCCTTTCCCCCGAGCAGGCTCGCCAGGCCTTCCTCTGGCTGCTGGAGCAGTCGGCAGAGATCCCCGGGCACCCGGTAGCCCTGCACGCCGCCTGCTGGGAGCTCGAGACCGCCATCGCCGAGCGATTGAATCTGCTCGGGGCGTGCAACCGGGCGCTCAGCTTCCAAGAGCTTCTCGGAAAGTGGGACGGAACCCGTCGCCGGGAACAGCCGCTGGAATCACTCGACGCGTTCTTGCTGGGGGCGTTCAGCGAGGCGCTTCTGCCGGACGAGCGCGTGCTCGCGCGGCTTGGGGGTTTGGAGGCTTGGCTGGCGGCCGCCAGCAGGGTCTTGCGGCGGATCGCGGCCATGG
Organism: Klebsormidium nitens; assembly: GCA_000708835.1. Classification (NCBI taxonomy): domain Eukaryota; kingdom Viridiplantae; phylum Streptophyta; class Klebsormidiophyceae; order Klebsormidiales; family Klebsormidiaceae; genus Klebsormidium; species Klebsormidium nitens. The sequence continues at coordinate 201,332 of DF236976.1, read as the reverse complement.
GCGCGGCGCGCGGCCGCGCGCTCGAGGGGTGGCGCGCGCTCCTGACGCTGATGCGCGACTTCATCTCGGTCGTCGCGCTTCCGTTCGAAGGCGAAGAGACGCGCGCGGCACTGCGCGAGCTGCTCCAAATCGCGCGCACGAGGGGCGCGGACCTGCTGACGCAAGCGGAGGGCCTGGACCAGATTCAGCACGTGCTCACCCGTCTGCGGGAAAGTGTCACGGCCGGGACGCGCTTCGAAGACTCCGTGGATCGTTTCTGGGCGCTAGTGCTCGGCGCGAGCCTCTCGGACAAACGAACGAGTCCACTCGTTGCGCGGTTCATCTGTAAGGCCGGTCGTTTCAACCGGTTCCTGAAGCCCGTGCTGGAGCGCCTGCTGACGGTGGCCGGGGAAAAGGTGGACCTGCCCGGGACGCTTCTGCTAGACGACGGGGGATCCGCTGTTCCGCTCTGCCTGAAAGTTTTGGAAGACGCACTCAGAGAGCAGAGGACGTGGACAGATGACGTGGACGGCCCTCTCGAAGCGCTCGTCTGTGACGTCATGCAAGGAGCGCTGTTCGGCTCGCTGGGTCCCGAAGCCGTGCTCGTGGCAAAGGAGGTTGGGGGTGACGTGGCAACTTCAGAAGCCGACGGGTGGAAGGTTGGAAGGCTCATCCCCTTGCTGACGTCAGCGGGAAGGCTGTTCCGCGCCGGAGCCGATGCTCACGGCATCCTGCGCCACCTGTGCGCGGCCGCCTTTCTGCGCGCGCTTTTGGGCGCGTTCGCGGCGGCGGCCGCTCACACCAGAGATCGGGACGCCTGGACCGTCGATGTCGAGCAACTAGAGGAGCGGGTTGTGACTGCGCTGGGGCGGGAGCTTCCCGCGGGCGCGCCCGGCACCGACGCCCTCCTGGTGTTTATCCTGAAGACGCTCCGGCAGCGCTTTTCGCTCCAGTCCGTCGGCGAGATCATCGAACGGCTGGGGGACAAAGTACCGAGCGACTCTTTTCAAGAAACCCTGCGTTCGCTCTCCTGGAGGAGCGCAGCTGGCGCGGAGAAGGCCCTCGGTTTCGACCCGTTTCAGCCGCGCAGCGAAGACGTTTCCGCGGTGTTCGATAGAGTGAGCGCCAGTCTCGAGCTCGCCGCAGCGCGCAACAACGCAGAGGACGTCAACGCGCTGGTGAAAGAGAGCGCCGCAGACCCCTCCATCCAGCTTGGACTTCTCTACGGCGTCGCGTCTTCTCTCTACGTCCAAAGAGCCGCAGGCGACCTCGGGCGGCCGCGTGAGCGCGCGGCCGCCGCTCTCAAGTCCGCGGTCCGAAGGGGCGACCTGCCGGGCAGCGTCGCGCGCGGGCTGGTCGCCCTCGCGGACAACGCCTTCTCCACCGGCAGAGACAGCGTCCTGTTCATGCGTCCCGACGGCGACGCCTCCGGACAGCACCTCGCGGCCGCGTGCGCGCACCTCGCGCTGGTCCTGGCGCCGAACCCGCGCGTCCAAACCCCCTTCGACCAGTACGCGAAACGCCCAGCCGCGGCCGCGGCGCACTTCTTCGTTGCGGGCGCGGCCGACATGGAGGCGGTCGCCGGGAACCTCTTGCGACGGCGCGAGGCGCTGACGAGCTACCGGTGCGCGTGCGGGGCGCTGTTCTTTGTGGGGAACTGCGGGGCCATCAATGACATAGCCCAGTGCCCCGACTGCCGTAACCAGATTGGTAGAGGGTACCATGAAGCGTTCAACCCGGGCGGGGGGCTGCAGAGGCTGGACGGACAGCCGACGATGGCTGCGGGGGGCGAAAGAACGGAGCGCCCGGGTAAGACCCAACTTTCTTATGTCGTTCCTTGGTAGGGTCTGTTTCTTTCCAGCTTATGAGGGCTCTTAGTGATTGGATGATACTCGTCAGCTCTTTTAAAGTGCAGACGTGGTGTGCCTATTCTGAGCAGTGAGGGATTGCGACCATTTAGTTACTGGGTCACGCAAGCGTTCCCAAGCTCCTGCGAGCGCATTCTTCAACTGCGCAGAGTACTTTCGTTGCTTCGTTCAATCACTTTCATATTCAGCGTAATCTGGCGGCTTCCGGATGCTATCAGAGAAACCTTTCCTTCATGTGAAACCCATGGCGGCAATCGGAATTGTCTTGGAAAGACAGGTGTATGCGTACATAGCTTTTGGGGCAGAAGCAAGAAGTGTCAGTAAGCAAGCAAGCAAGGAAATCAAGCAAGTTCGTAAGTTCATAGATTCACAAGTAGCTCACTACTTTCTCTCCCAACTCAGCTTGTTTACTTTCCTCACTTTTTGACGATTTGCATCACTATCTTCTCGTACGTTTGTTGTCCAGCCCAATGCTTTCAGGGTTTTGACTTTGGCGCTAAACAAGCATCCTTTTCCCGACGCACGCCTTATCGACGTGCCTTTCTGTGCAGGTTATCTGCAAGAGACGCCCGAGAGCGTGTCTTCTCTCTCGCACACCGTCCGGAACCTTTCCCCGGTCGCTTTCCGCATGCTCCACTTCCTCACCCACTCCGCCCTTCTAGTCGGCTCTGAGCTCGGTTTTCATTCCCCGGGGGAGCTCTCCGGTCTAGTTCTCGGAAACCGCTCAGCGGAGGATGACGGCAAGGCACGTGATCTGGTGCAGCGCCACGTGTGCAACGACTGGCGCCTCCTGCGGCAGCAGCTGGCGTGTGACGTGCAGCAGGCGTCGGCGGTCGTGCATTCCGTCCTCAGCTCCCTGGGGGAGGCTATCAGCGGAACGGCGGACAGCGGACTCTCCGAACTTCCCGGCCAGCTCACCGTGCCTGGGAGCGTCGAGGTTTGGGAGACGGCGTTTGCGGACGAGTTCGTACGTCCTGTGACGCAAGACACGCGTCCGCAGTCCGTCTTGGCGGCACTGACTCGTGACAAGGGAACGGAAGAGAGCTCCGCCGGAATCCGCTCCAGGGCTCTCAAGATGGAGATTGAGGAGACGGAATTCGCGATGACGAATGAGTACCGCGCGGAGTGGCGGCCGCGGCTGCTGCGGACACGTGGCCGCCCATCATTCTCTCACTTCCAAGCCACGTTCCTCTTGGACGCGAAGAACAACGACCGGTACCCCTTTCTGCGGGCGTTCCTGGAGCAGGAAGACCAGTTGGAGCTGGTTAAGGAGCTGTTTCCGCTGGTCGAGTGGAGTAACCAGGTGTTAACCCGGTTTGGGAACCAGGTGGACCGCCGGGAGGCGGAGCGGACGTCCGTGGAGCAGGCCTTGGAGCGTCTCGGACAAAGGTGAGGCGTACCACACGGTCTCAGTCTATTTGAATGGTTTCTTGAAAGTCTTCTTGCCAGAGATTTGCCAGGGTTTTTGCGCACGGAAGCAACCCCTAGTTTCTGACCCGAACGCCCTGAAAGCAGTCTGAAAAGTCGCCTCCATGAAGGCTGTTCCCGTTACGAACTTTCGATCAATGCCGATGCAGGAGGAATGTTTTTTAAGGTGCTAGTCGACTCGTCTCCTGTCAACCTGGTAATATGCTGAATCGGTTATGCTGATTCTATTACAATGCTTCCATCCCATGTGGGGTGCATATTCTTTCTCGCTACTCACCTTCCTCCAAGCATCTTGAGCCCACATCCACCAAGTCCCGATATCATCACGTTCTTAATAAGTCCTCTCATGCATCGTTCTTTGCAACAACCGCGGCAAATAATTGTTGAACCAGCGCTATCAGTAGTCGAGCGCCTTGGATGATGCCTCGTTTGCCGAGGTTCAAGATTCTTGTCGGCTCTGCCGTCAATTTCGCTCCCCTTTCATTGCTGACTAACCTTTTCTGTCTTCCTCAGGCCTCTCCTCCGGTCCCAATTTCAGCGCTTCACCGCTGCCTGGGACGCCCTCCGGTCCGAACCGCTGCGCTGGCAGTGTAAAGATCTGCCCCCGCCTCCGCCCATGGACCCCTCCCAGCCCCTGGCCTTCAGCTGCGTCGAAACGCGCGAGCCCGGCGTGTTCCTGTGCGCGATGATACACGCGCTCGCGCAGAGGCAGAACGCGCTCCTGGGCGCCGCGGCTGACGCGGCCGCGCGGGGGTGCGCGGCGCTTCGGGACCTGCAGTATGGAACAGGGGCGGAGCGCGCGGGCAAGCTGCCGGAGGTGGCGCTGCAAGACGTGCAGGTAAGTAGGGCCTTGAAGTCATCGAAGAAAACGGAGATGTTGCTGTTTTGAATCGTTGAGTATCCCTTTCCTGAGAGCGGTCGATGGACTCCTAAGAGTCGTCTTAGAGAGCCCGTTTGGAGATGAACGTGCAAAAAGCGCATTCGATAGGAGCCACGGATGAGATTGCTTGGGCGCATGAATCTCTTCAGGATTGCCTTCAGAAGTGGCTCATAGAACGACAAGGATCCTCTTAAAAAAGTCTTTCATGGTGTGGGCGTGCTGAACCGGTCGCCGCAGATGGTAATCCCTTAAAGAATTGCTTGGAGCAGAGGCCGATCACATAGCGTGACGGATCTACTCAGTCTTCCGGCTGCCAAAAAGCTATGCTTACTCAGAAAACCTTCTGACCAGTGGGATTGCCAAACACGGCAGCTTCCGTTTGCAAAAGCGGAGATCATCGAGAATCCAATTCACTCGCTCATACCATCAGGTTTTGATTCTTTCGCAGCCCCACCAAGTGATCAATTACGTGCGAGACGAGTCGCTGTACGAGCGGCACAGCTGCTGCCATCCCGACTTCGGGCGGGGCCAGGAAGTGCTGTACGACTTCGGCGGTATCGAGGCAGAGCTCGCGGGAGCGCTGGTCGCCGGAAAGGCGCTCCTCCAAACGGTGAGCTCTGCTGGGCAGCTCTCGGCTGGCCTCTTCGACGAAGCTTCGGAAGAGTTGGATTCAACGGGGCTTTCAAGCGAAAAAGCAGCGAACGAGCGCCGAGTTCTTGCGGTCCTTCCGGCTGGCTCCTGTGCTGGTGTTATGAAGATCCGTCGGTGTGTGGCGACAGGTTCTTCCAAATCCTTACCTTTTTGTGGACTGTGCTTGAAAAGGTGGACTTTCGGAGGCACCGTATCGGATGCATGATCGCCTATGCATCCAATGCTTACCACCAATCGCCTAATGCCGTTTTGATGGTACTTTGCCGGATCAATGGACCTGGTTGAATGCAAATCAATCGAAATGCTGGCATGTTAATCTGGCTTAATACCAAATCACTTGAGGGCCTCAGCCAGTGTTTTGAAACCAGGCATCCTGTAGACTGCTAGGAAGCTGTTTCGTCTTGATTCGTGGAAACTCGTCGTTAAATGACACCGAGTATCTCACAGTCAGTCTCGACTTAAAACTTAGCGTTTTTCGCTGTTTTTGAATGAGCTGCGCACTGCATTGATGCAGAAAGAATTCAGGTCAAGGTTAAACGCTCGTAACGCTAACCCACAAGCCTTGACCTGATCGAGGGTCCTCAAACCGTCTCCAGGACAACATCCGTGAGTTCCCCTACCGCCTCGAGCTCTTCCGCCACGTGTCAGCCACTTTGCTGTCCGACGTCGCCCAGAAGATCCCCCAGGAGACCTTCTCACCGGAACGCGCGCGAGCGTTCCGTGCGCTCGCGGCCGCGCGGCGCGACACCGCGGCCCTTCTCGGGGCCTTCGGCGTGGCCCTCTCAATGCTCAAGAAGACCGGCGGCGATCCGAACCAAAGCCTCGTCGAATACGCGCAGCAGTGGCTCCCCGACTACGCCATTCGACACTTCGAAGAGCCCTTCCTCGGGGGCTTCCAGCTCCGCCACGTGGCGGCCCTCTACGAGACCCTAGAGGAGTGCGTCGCGGACGTCATCCTGGCGTCTTCGGACGGCCTCGACGCGGCCGCGTACCGCGCGCCGCTCCCACCGGACGTCCGCCGGGAGCTGCTGGCGTCGACGGACCTGCACGGGGGCCCGCTCTCGGCCGACGTCTTCGCGCACGCGCTCAAGCGCTTCGCGGTGCGCTTCCTGACGTCCGAGCGCTGCGGGCCGGACGTCCAAGCGAGCCTGTACCTTGCGGACGCCGACTTTATGACGTGGCCGGACGGGGCGGTCACAGTTCCGGACGTGAGCCTGGAGGACGCGTTCCCCGAGCGGCTGCTGGTGGAACACGTGGCGCAAGCGTACGAAGTGCTGCAGGAACACATCAGCGTGAGCTTTTCAGCTTCCAGATTCTACGCTCTACTTATATCTTCGTCAAATGGGTGCATCTCTTTGCTTGCATAGGCCCTCTGGCCTTGTGTGCTCGACTACTTCGCGGCTTGAGTCTCGCCATTTTGTTTTTGATCTCGCTTTGTCACAAGGACAGCTTTCCGGGCCACTCTGCTATATATGCTCTCTGTATTTAAGGACGGTTTCCCGCGTTCATGCCTGCTTGTTTGATTTCCAAGGCTTCCAGATCCGACACCTTTTCAAAGCGAGAAGCTTGTACGCCCTGCAGTGAGCTATGCGCGTCCTCTTTTTAACGTTACAATGCCCCGGTTAGGACCGATGCAAATCCAAACTTCGAGGGTCATATAAAATTCTGCAACGCATCAAGGAGTTACAACGATAGCACAGAGTGCGACAACAAGCAGTGAGGTAGAGGTCAGCCGACAGAATCAGAGGGCCTTGAGGCGTCGGGAGCTCCTTGCTTTTAGTTGCTCCCGCCTTCATTTTTGTCTGTGCTCTCGTGTAAGTCAAGCCGAGCGAGATGCGCACTGCAAGTCTTCGAATACTGACGTTCGAAGGATTGGACACTGTATTTGTCGCTACGAGCTTGTCAAAGAAAACCTTCGTTATTTGAAAACTTCCAATTGAACCATTTCTTGAGCCGAGTACTAACCTTTTAAGTGCCCGCTCGCAGTTGGCCAAGCAAGGCCGAACGATGCCGTTGGACGAGGAACTGGTGTCCGAAAGCAATTCCGTAGCAAAACTGGCGGATCAGCCCTCCACATCGAAAGAGTCTCAAAGCAAGACTGGATGGTTGGGGATATTCGAGCGTTTGTACGGGTAGTCGAGACATGAATAGGGATATGTAGCTTAAATAGTGGTGCCTTCTGCTAGCTGCTCGTGGTGGGGTTTAAGGATATCGGACAGGCTATACTCGAAGTTAGTCGGTTCGTCGGCTAAGTCAGTCAGTCAGTCAGTCAGTCAGCTTCGTCAATAATGATTGATCAAATATACGCGCACAGGACTCTTTGCTGCGCACATTGCAAGGCTGTATATACATAATCTGCAAAGCCGGCTATAGCTTTAAGCAAGTTGCAGAATGCAACTTAACAATTGCGAGGCCGATGCGAGCTTAGAGATCCAACGGTCACTGATACTTACATCACATGGTCTCTGATTCTGAAGAACATGTGCATTAGGTAGTACGTTCACGAAACCTGCTAGTACAGTGCAGATTATCCTGACAAGCTCCAACCTGGGCGCGGGCCGCATGTACATACAGCTGCTTGATAAGAATTGGCCCCTGCTTAATTGTGTTCAACGCTGCATGGCAGAGAAGAAGATCATAGCCATGAGGGCGGACGATTGCGATATAGAATTAAAGGCCTTAATGGTGAACCGACATGGCCAATATGCAATCATGTTCAATGATGCACTTGCACCGCGTGTAAAGGGTACGCACGGCGCCAGGTATACTGTATCGTATTAGAATTATGGGTGCCGCGTGGGCCGGCCCGCCATGCAGCCGCCAGCGCTGCTTAAACGCATGTTTGTTACACGGGGGATCACTCGGATGCAACTTGGCTTAGAACTTTAGTGATAATGTGAACCAATTGGTCGCACCGTCACGTGGATGGCGGGCAAACTTACCCGGACTCCTTGGAATATGATGGCCCTATGTCATGCACGAGCCCTTTCAAGGTTGAAATAAGACTTGTAAATCGTATGCGGATTCTGATTCAATGATTGCCATGCATATAAGCGAACTTTTAACACATTTTGAAATATGATCCAATAGTCTCAACGTCACTTTGTAGACTTCTCATGTACCTAGAGATTCTATTAAACTGGCCCGGCAGGACACGCGTCGAAAAGAATTAGACTTGTCGCTCAATACGTCACTGCGCTTCGACTCCACTGCCATCAAGCTACTTGACTGTCTGTCTTTCGTACGGCGTTGGACAACGCTACTCGTAATGAGCACACGTTTTCTTGCAGACGGATGGTAGTTTTCGAAGACAAGCCTTGTAGTCAGCACCTTCCGGGAAGGTCTTCCCCGCTGGAAACGCCTGTAGGAGGGGCGACATACCTAAACTACGTCAGCGGCGTCCTTCGCGAATTCCTTCCGATCGCTCAAGCGGACGTGCACACTGGAATGAAAGTAGGAACGGACTCGAATGCGCTGCGTCCTCTACGCATTGCAGTGTCGTCCTTCGCAACTGAGAGTGTCCACAGAAGCAATTGCGGAAAGGGAAGGACGTCCGTTCTCAGGTAGCTCTTACTACCCGATGTGAGCTCTTATCGGATATAACTTCCGGACTGACAATCCAAAGAGAGGAGGCATGGACTGTTGAAATTGAACGATCACAACTGCCTACAAAAAGCTGGATATCATACCAAGGGCAGACGGTCCATCGACCAGAAAGCAAGCCGCAGAGACAATAGATATGGCACTACGACAATCAATCTACCTTCAACCAGTCTAAGTGAGTTGAGAAGCAACGTGGCCCTCGAAAGTGAAGGACTGAAGCACCGGAATAAAGCCGTCCTAGCTTGTTTTGTGTCTCTCACCTTGTTGCATGCTTTACTGTATGCGACTTGACAAGCTTCTCTGCAGGCGTGCACCTTTTGTTCGTTCGTCCTGCAACAGAGTAACAAAGGTTGGGCGGCAAGTGTAGGTTTCAGGTTTCTTTGCTGCTACGAACTGCTAGAAATTTGCTCCTTTTTCATTTTTCCAGCGGTTTTTTTCCGCTGAAGAATGTCCAACACTGCTCGATTGAAGCCCAGGGGACAGAAGAAGAATATATGCGTAGCTTCAAACGCGAGCCACTCCAGTTGGATAGAAATCTTAGAAACCACGGACGCGTGGCAATCAGGTATGAGTAAATACAAAGCACTCAAATTCAATCTTTCTAATGTGATCTGTCGTCCTTCAACGGCGACTCTACTCTGACCGCCTAAAAGCGTTTCCGAATGACTGCATACCTGACGAAACGTTTTTCGCAGCTTTCGACACCTTCTGTGTCCGCTCGTGAACAGACTTCTATGCAAGGCCGTTGTGAGAACTGCAGGCAAAGAGAGGTGGCGTCAGTGCTCACCTCACACAGCGGGTTTCGCAGAGTTCCGTTCCTGACTCGTCAGGGGCCGAGTACACGTCTATACACAACTTCTCACTCACATTCTGCAAGACAGCAACGACCAACGTTGGGAGGTTGCCCACATCCTTTTGAGCTGATGAAAACCGTATCGATGGAGATTGTGAGCTCAAATGTAGGAGATTCAAGGAAGGCAGCAAGGGAGCCAGACTGACCAACAGTAGAAGAAGCTGAATCTACTCCGTTTCAGCAAGAAGTTTTTCGAGGAAGCATCAGTGCAAACTTAGGCCAAGAGAACAGACTCGCTTGCCATCCATTGGGACTTGAACGCATGCTGTTGGGCCGATTTTCTTGTTTGTAACAGTCCGTCGGCTGTCGCTTTGACAGAAAACAATGCTTACATCGTTATCCAAAGAGGCCTCGACCGCACGCATTTGCTCCGCAGTTGGCAGTTTACATCGCTTGGCGTATGCTAGCCGGGTCGGGTACCCCATGTAACCTTCAGCTGGCTCTATACCGGAAGCTTTCTGCAACAGAGCAGAGAGTGGAGCCACTTTCATTCTCTCCCAGTTCTAAAATTCTTTCCAAGAAAACCAGCTCTTGAAACACAAGAGAGAAGTATATACCCTTCATCTCATGTGCAGCCAATACCAAAGATAAGGAGACACAAAACGCCGACATATTGAAGCAATACGACGAGGTGCCTGCTCATTTCGGCACTTTCAAAGATAACAATCTTTTCATCAGGTAGCCATTTCCAACCCAGCCAAGGCAATGACTGAATACACCTAGTAACCACTCTCGAGAGATTTCATAACCTGCAATTCCCTTGAGGGTCTTGTCATGAAAGCAAACTACAGAGCATGAGTGAAGCCGCAAAGTAGGCCCCATATGGCCCCAACATTGGTTCTGCCCCAGAGTCTTTCATAACATAACGTACAAGATTCTTGTTGCAGGAGAAGTATGGATGAAGAATTGGCATTGTGCCCCTTTGCAAAGGTTTTCCACATCACAAATTTGTGCGGGGCTCAAGGGTCCCCCAGCGTGGCGCCAGCGTCTCGCTCGTCGCCTCCTATCTGAGGTCAAGCAAGACTTCTGAAGGTACTAATGAGGCAGACGCTTACCTGCCACTTTGCAACTGCATCTTTTGTTTGGGTGCCATAAAAGCCTGTCGGTTCTTCCGAAAAGTATCCCTGCAGCCAACAAGAAAATGGTAGTCTCAATCAGCACTTCCCCTGGTGCAATTGCGCCCAAATCGATCAGGTTGGCCCCCCTCATACAATTGTGGCCCATAAAGGTACTGCTTATACATCGGCAGTGAGTGTGCATTCCTTGCATCGTACGATTGTTCCATCAACCCGATCATCACAGAAATTGACCTTAGCTATAACCAGATTGCCAGACGCCTTCAAGAAATGCATCACAAAACGGCACGGTTGTGGTAAATCAGAGTGCCTTAGTTTGAAACTTCCACCAACTTGATAGATTTGTGCTTTAAAGAGGGCGTTGGGGGACCGGTCCCCCCTGACGTCACATAAGCGACATCAAAGTGAGAATTTATGGTAGGTTGTCGCCAAGAACTTGGTATCAGCGGTGTTTCCCCCGAGCAGTGCCCCTGCTAAAAGGTGACCGGTTATGACGTAGGGTAGACGCCCCCTTTAAGTCAGCAAAACAATGCAATTCACCTACCTCATGACTTAGAAACTGTTGCAGACACGATACATCTCCACCGTAAGTATTCAGTCCCAGATCTCTAGGAAAGTAACAGTATTTCCCCGACAGGGAGTCGGAATCTTCGACCGCCTGAACTGCCCTCTCCATTGTGTCCAATGGCTGATCCACGGAGCCTGGTGCTTCCTTTTCAACTACGACACAATTGCTGATGCCTGGAGCTGCTTGATAATCTGCAATCTGATGATTACCTGAGGCTGTAGCAGTGAGCACCACCACTTTGACAACTTTGTCAATTTGAGCTCCACCTTAGGTGAAGAAGAGAACGGGGTAAGCTGTCTTGTTCACTAGCAAAACAGAAGCCGCCAAAGAGTATGTACCTGAGTGTCCACTTCTTCTAAAACAGCTTCTTCTTTTGACAAAACGCCTGATCTGCAGCGCACTTCGTCTGCAATGTAGTGAATGCTGGTAAAGCGTGAAGCAAAGGTGGACAAAGAAGTTGAGTCGTAATTCCGTCATCCAAATTCCTCTGCGCTTATAATTGCCTAGGGTCCTATAACCCGGAAACCTGAACAGTCATATAAAATACCAATGGACTTCCCTGCGGGGCTGCAACTGAGTATCTTCCGGTCGGTTCTGCGAGGCTTTGCGGAGATCCGGGTGAGCGCTGGATTGGAGCGGAACGGAAAGCATGGCACTGAAAAGGCAAGATCGAACATCGCGAGCGGAACAGCGCCCCCGGAATACATCGAAAGCCTACATTATTAGCTGAATAATGGATCAAATCAGTTTGGGGGTCAACATGTATGGACGTATGACGGTATGACTCTGGGACCAGATTTTATCACACTGACAGGGTGCAAGTCTTGAGTCGCCCATTGTTGACCTTCCAATTTCCAACTTTCAGGCTCGGATTTTCATCGAGGCTATGGCAGAATGTCATGAACATCTTCCGTGTTGAGGACCTCTTCTGAGGTGAAGTCTGTTGTGGTTGGCGGTTCAACCTTTGATGATTTCAACAGGACGAGCCGGAGGGACCTTTGAAGCATTTAAGCCACATGTTTTGAATCTGAGTTGGGTGCCTCACGGAATGCAATGACGGGCGCCAAGAAATCTGCGTTTGCTGGCCAGGGCAAGGGCTGGCGCAAGGGGGTGAAAGGCATCGGAGTGAAGAAAAAGCCAAGCGATGGGGATGAGCCCGTTAGAACAAAGAAGCGCAAGGTGAAGCGGCCACAGAACGGCGATGGGGAGGCAACTGCGCGAGTTAAAATGGAGCAGGCAGGTTTGGAGGGCACAGGAGAGGAAGGTGCGGAAAATGAGGCCCAATTGAGCAAAAATGTGGTGCCAGAGGCTGAAATTGTTGAGGAAGGTGCGGTGGTCAGATGGACAAACAATCTGGAATAGTGAGAGAGTCTGCATTGGTTGGGTGGCTGACTGTTTGTGGAAATCTTGTTCAGTGGTGGTGAGCGGAGATTGCCATCTCAGTTGGACAACCATCAAATGGCCAAGAACGACATATCTGGCTGCATTGAGGTGTGTCTTACATGCTTTAAACTGGTCCGCTCTTCCTTATTCTGTCATGAAATGGATGGGAAGCTTTCACTCTGCCGCGTCAACTCTTTAAAGTCTGGATGTTTCTAGTGCCTACCAATTGTCTATACCCATCAAAATACCGGTGGTTTGCAGGAATCTTGGAAGGGGCGAGATCTGGCGGCTCAGAAACTGAGACCGACAGCGCAGGGGAGAAAGTGCCCCCCCAGCGGAAGCCTAGAAAGCCCTTTCAGCCTGGCCCCCCGCTAGGATCAAACCTCGAGGTCTCAACAATTCCATCTGACCTGGAGAGTGAGGGATCGGAGGATGACCTGGATGAGAGAACCCCGGAGGGGCAAGCGGCGGCGCGAAGGCGGGGCTTCCGTGAGATGGGGGACCTGTACGGAGACGAGTGCCTGGCTTTCTGTGGGGAGTTGTTGGCACTGCAGAAACAGTGGCGACAGGTAAGCTACTTTTCAGTGTCCACTTCGGTTCTTTCTTTCTCTCTTCCTTCTTTCTTCTTTGCTTCTCCATAGAGGCAGGGGTAAACTCACCTAAGCATCCGCATCTTTTGTTCAGGTTGCTTAGCTAAGTGATTTTACAAGCAATATCCCTTTGTTTGGTTCTGTTGGATAACATGGTAACCCAGCAGTATCCACACAAATTGCAGGATACACGTCTGGTCTGGGTGTCGCAGGCAGAGCTTTTTTAACGTCACTTTCATGATCTGATGACACCAGAAGGCTTTGTTCAGGCTCGCTTCCATAACACGACTGACTGTGTTGAAGTTGTCAACAGGACTTTGAAGCTCCAGCCCCCGGGTATGTCGTCCCCCTCACCGAGTTCCTCTTCGACGAGGCCCGCGAAGCCCCCGGTTCTGCCCCCCCTTCCTCAGAACCCCCCCCTTTCGTGGCCCTCTTTAAAAAGCTCCACGCGCCCAAGCTTTCCTCAGGTCCCAAGCGCCTGTGGCAGAAGTCCGAGGACGGCAATCTGTTCATGAGGGGGCAGTCCGGAAACATCGTCATACGACGGAAGAAGCTCAAGGAGAAAAGGCGGAGGCAATCGTCTGAGGGGGAAGAGGATGTGACGGAAAATGCGGAGGGAGTGCTGGTGCGGCGACGGAAGACGAGGAAAGATAAGGGGGTGGCCAAAACGCACGGCAAGTACGTGAAGCCAGGGGACGAGGGGCAAGAAGGACAGACCGTGCTTTTCTTAACGCCTGAAGAGGAGGTGAGCATACTTGGGGCTGCGACACAATTGCTCGTGAAGCAATTCTTCTCACCAATGGCCTTTCCATTGGCCCGTCTGCTTCAAATTCAAAGTGGTCGGTAGCTTGTGGCCAGCCAGAATCTTGTTGCCTGCCATCCGACATGCTCTGTTGACGGCTTTGAGTCGGGAGGGCATCCAAGGGCAATAGAGTGTTTGATACTTGTTGTGTGCGAGAGAACTTATCTCAGTCGAAGACGATCAGCTTACGTAATCTGGTAATTGTGAGCAATTCTGCCTGCCTTGAAGACGCAACGGCAGCTGTGCAAACTGTCAAAGGTCGCCTCTTCCTTACGAACTTAAATAATCCAGCTGTCACCAAATCATCTTCGGGCGTTCCATAGAGTTGCGTGGATCACCGGTCACTCACTCGGAGAAAGGATCTGAGATTGGGATTCCGGCCTACTAGTGCCTCACTTAACCCAGCCTTTGCTGACGTCAGGACCTCGCCAAGATGCGGCGCATGATCCAGAACGAGCTGGCGGCCTCGGTCGAGACTGGGCCGATCGATGCCCCACGAAGCCAAGCCCCGTGGACGGATCCGGAACGGGAGGCGTTCAAGCGGTCCCTCTTCCTCTTTGGTCTAGGACGCTTAGAAAAGGTGCAGAGGTGCGGCTCGTTACTTCGCCAACTAGCTAGGAGGCTGCTGTGGCTGCTTGTTTCAAGAGGCTTGCTTTCAGTTTCCCCCCGACTAGCTAGAAGCCTGCTCTGGCTGCTTGTGTCAAGAGGCTCTGAGATGTACTTTGCCTTTCGCTCTGTGAGGAGGGTTGCATTTCTTTGCTGGAGCTAGCTTTCCATATCGATAATTGCCTTAGGCCCCTTCAGCAATAATACTTGATGATGACTCATCCCTGTTTCTGCTTCTTCTCCCCAGCCACATGCGGCAGCGCCACAAGAAGTCGCAGGAGCAGCCTAGCATAAGTGGACTGAATCTCACAAAGCTTCTAAGTCTTCTCTCCTCGTTCCCTCACCCAGCCACATGCGGCAGTGCCACAAGAAGTCGCGCCAGCTGCTGGGCGATGTGACCGACGCAGCATACCAGCTGTTGGAGCAGTGCCTGGCGCACATCGAGGGCTCCGACGCGACGCTCACGCAGAAGCGGATGCAGGACCTGCTGAAACGGAGAGCGCATGGGGACGACGTGGAAACCGGGCCCGAGGTACTACTGCCTCCTCGAGCGAAGAATCAGCTTTTGAGGTTATGCTTTTCCAGCTTTTTTAGCTTTGGGGTCTGAAGGTTTGGGAGTTCGCAGTGTTGGGGACAGGCTATAAGTAGAATGTTTCCTTCGCACCAATGAGCCGGGAGATTGATCAATTATTGGAGGTTATGCTGAGGGTTCCTATCTGTTTCACGAGTCGCCTGAAGGTCCTGAATGAAGCAAGAGCAGGCGGGTCTGACCTAAAATTCACATATATGTCGATTTATTCGCTCCAATCCTGAAGGTCGATTACGTCCATTGGTTCGTTCTCAGTTTCGGCAGGGGCTTTTCACTGTGCATGACGACTAAAAGTTGAGGGTAGCCAAGCCTCCTGTGAAGGCACCAAGCATTCCTGCCATTGCAACTCTGCTGAGAAGGACGCTGGCTCTTCCTCTCATGTAAACTGTCTTCCTTACTAGAAGAACAAACAACTCCACTACTTGTTCGCGCACAGAATTTATGTCCCTCGCTGAAATCTTTGTCCAAACGCTCGACGACCCTCTTCACAGGTGTTCGATGTCAACGCCGCACCAAAAATATCCTCCAGTCTTATTGTGCAGCTCATGCATTTAAACCGAAAAGCGCCTATCTTACTTCTTCCCGCGCCTATCTTACTTCTTCCCAGGTGGCTGCGCGCGTCGGCGTGTTTGCCAAGCTGCCAACCAACGCCAAGTCGTGGGTGCGTCGCCTGCAACTTCTGGACGGTTTGGACCACGCGCTGCACGTGTGCGGCAGCAAAGCCACGCAGAAGGACGCGTTCAAAATCATCTTGCTGATAGCAGAGGACGGCACAAAGCCTGCCACGTGGTGGACACGCAATGCTGACATTGCGCTGATGGTGGGCGTCTACCGGCACGGTTATGCAAACTACGACGCAGTCAGGGTGGATCCGGAGGTGGGTTAAGGGATTTGTTTCTTATACCTGTATGGCGGTCAGGTGTACACTTTTGAGGTGTCTACATGCACAATCTGCTCGTCACGATTATGTGGATGGGTGGGCAGAAGGTTGGGTGGTTTGTTGGTCGACGATCTGGGAAACGCCGAGATTCCCGCATTCTCGGTCGGTTGGATTAGCTTAAGTTCAGTTGCTTCTTTCTCGAGTTGGATTATGCTGAACCAACCAAAGCGCTAAAAGCAAGCTCAGTGCTGTTGCGGTTCTCTTTTGCAGTTTGCAGAAGCATTTGCGCCAGCGCTCGAGGCAGAGGGCGCCGCGGAGCCCGTCCGTCGGAAGCGGCGGCGGAAGAAGCAAGCGGAGGGCGAAGGAGAGGAGGGCGACCAAGAGGACGCAGACGGGGAGGGAGTCGTCGCCGAGAGTTTCATCGAGAGCCTCGTGGAGGGGGACCTTGCGGCAGGGGGCTCAGCGGAGGTAGAAATTCCGATAGGGGGGGTAGTTGAGCCCAGTAGGCTGGCCCCCGGATTGGAGGTGAAGTTGGTCGGAAGCGGGGGGAGTGGGGAAAAGCGCCCACTGATTGATCTGGACCTTAACGCCCCAGCAGAGGACGTGTCCCCCCGGGGGGGTGACGGTGCGGGGGTGTCAGGAGGGGGGTCGGCGGAAAAGTCGGAGAAGGGATCCCCGCCGGAGAAGAGTGGGCCGGGGGAGGATGGAGAAGGGGGCGCGAAGAAGAAAGCCGGGAAGAAGAGGAGAAAGAGTGGAGAGGAGGAGGGGGAAGAAGATGGGGACGAGAAAGAGGGCGTGGGGGGATGGCCCGCATCGGTCCCGCTGACTCTGCGGTTGAAGAGATTGATCACGCATCTGGCGCGGGGGTTGAAGAAGCCGGTCGGGATTCACCTGCAAAAGGTGAGCGTTTCGGGCCAGGAGTTGCGTCTAGGATCATGCAACCGTAATTTAACTGAGGTCATCTCAAGCAGCTTTTTTCGTGCTAATATTGTCCTGCAACACGTTCCAAGGAACATGGCTTGAGGAGTTGCTCTGATGGCCCCCTTCGCTGTATGGGATCTAGGGCGGGCCACGATGGGGGTGTTAAGGCATTCTCACAGCCCGGCTTGTCGTTTGCAAGTCCTAGCAAATCGAGTTGGAGCCAACGGGAGGTTTTTCAGAAGCCGCTCCTATCTCGCTAGCAACTTTAATCTGGAAGGGTTTGAGGAAGAACGGTAGAGCTGCATCATTCTGAAACAGAAATAGGGGTGCGCCAAGAAAACAAAGTAGTCAGCAGTACCGTCGAGAAATGACGTCGACTTTTGAGGACCTGTCTGTTCCACTCTCACATGGGCAACATGAGCCGGTACCATTCAGTCTTCTGTTCCAGTTCAAGCTAGCCGTGGTTACACTGTCAAAAGTCAACGCTTTTTTGGAGCAGGAGGAGGGCCCCGCCGCGCCGGCGGCTGGCAAGGCGGGCAAGCGGCCGGCCTGGTCCAAGAAGGAGAAGCAGGATCTGGTGCGGGCGCTGACCGCCTTTGGGCTCCCGGAAACACCAGGTATGAGGACACCGTGGCTTCTTGGAGAGTAAGCGTTACCTCAGTGCAGGACGGACGCTCGTACTGAACTTGAACTCTTTATGGGTACCACTTTTAATAAGACAAGACGGCCAGGACCAATTACTTCGTAGCTTGTGCTGCTGTTTGAGTCTTCGCATCGAAGAATGAGCGTGAGAAGTTTGGGCGCTTAGATTTGATTCGCAGTTTAAGAAGGGCGATACCTTCGTGTACTTAAGATAAAGGTGCGAGGACTCAAAGTGGAGCAATCGTCAGGAAGGAAGGAGGGAGAACGTGGACTCCCGAGCCAACGTAAACGAATCCTCCTAGAATATACACCCCAAGGATCGACGGTCAGGTTGGTCGTTTTTACCAATCCAACCATCGATTCGAGGGGCTATAGTGGAGGGGGATTCCTTAGAAAATCTTCCGACCTGTCAGTCGACGCGAAAGCCAACCCATTTTTACTCCGTTTCCAATTTCCAGACGGCCAGCCGGACTGGGCGCAGCTGCTGCAGTCAGCGGGCCTGCCCAAGAAGGCGGAGAGCAGTGCGCTCGCGTGCTTCGAGGAGCTGCTGGCAGAGGCGACCTCGGTCCTCAGGGGTAAGGCCCGCAGGTCGCCCGACCGGTCTGACTGTACCGGGAGACGACTGAAAGCCCGGTTCCTTACGAAAATTCAGATTCCTTATGGACCGCTGTTTGTTTCAGAGCAATTTGTCGCTTTGAAACAGCTGAAATGCACGGCGGTGGAGTCCATGTGTCTGTGACGAAGTATGGGGAATGTGCAGCCTAGACGTGTCTCCTCAGAACGGCTTCGTTTCGAGGTCCACCCGTTAAGATGGCACCTGTTCTGAGGGCTGCTTGCTTTCAAAAGCTGTCATCTGTTCAACTTTTCGTGCCAAAGAACGCTTCTTTTGCCTTGCTGCAGACAACAAGGCAATGCGGAAGCGGCAGCGGAAGCCCATCAAGCACATGTGCACATGCACGGTGAGGCCCCTTGGCTTTAGCTTATGCGACGTTCACGTATGCTTTGCAAACAACATAGAAGCTCCGCGGTCTTTGTCTTTTGGCACTAGTTTCTTCCCATGGTCTTTGCCTGATGGCGATCAGGGTCTGACAAATTCACATATGTGTGTCATTTTGCCAAGAATGGTCGCAATAATATGCACTGCTGCTTAGATTCAAAGAGACTCAACCGTGTTGAATTGCAATCAGAGACTGAGCCGTGTTCGATGATCTGCAGATTCGAGGATTCTTGACTTTCATTTGCAGTGCTCCCACTGCAAGCAGAAGCGCCTCGAGTCGTTACCTGGTCCGCAGCAGAAGGCGCGGAGGAAGGACGAGCACGGCGGGGAGGTGCGTGGCCTGCCCGATCGATTCTGAACCGACTTCAAAAGGGATTTGAAAATCGAAAAAATATTTCCATCTGAACGGAGACCTGCGCGTCACACAAAAGGCCAAGTTGACAGAATTCAGAAAAGTTGAGGCTGTGCGAAGGACGGTTGCAGACCTGCTAGTAGTGTCTACAAAGTTTGACCTGGTGCTTCCATGCGCATTCGTGCTTTACCGAAAGACTGATGCTGCCTTCGCCTGGGGTCGCTTGGGGATCCATCTATTGTGTTTATCTGAATCAGGCTGGCGACAAAAACAAAGCGTCAATCTAGCGACGAACACACTGTCTTTTTGCTGCAGCTGGGGCCTCCTGTTTTGATCAACGTGATTGCCGCCAAGAAGCTGTTGGACCGCCTGGAGACGCTTGAGATCCTGCGCAAGGCGCTCGCGCTCATCCCAGGGGACTGGACCAGCAAGGTGCGGATATGTGCTTTTGTCTATCTTCCATGCTTGGATACTTGGCATCGCACTTGGGTGAAGTTGAGGGTCAGGTCAGCCAAGCATTCGCAGTGAGATTTTGAGGAAGTCCGGTTGTTGCACGGACGATGAGAGCAGACCTACTGAAAGCCCGAGATTGGCTAGAGACGCACAGTCAAATAAGGCCAGTCTAAGGGGGCCAACAAAGGTCAAAGGCGAGCCTGACTTTCGAGTGCCACAGCCGTCGCCACTATCTCCTGTATCAGGCAGTTTTCTTTGTACGCTCCTCTGCATTCCAAGCCATTGCAAACCAATCCATGTCATTGCACGCGAGGAAGTGTCTGTCCGTCTCCCAGTACATGCTCCTCTCGAGTCTGCAATGAAAGACGGCTTGCGAAAGTCTCAATCAAGCAAAGCTTGACTCGGGCCCCTTAAACTCGCTCCCCGAGAGGGGGAGTTGCGACGGAGCGTTCGTTAGTTGCGACAAAGGCGGAGATTATAGTATATTGTCGAAACCCAAAAACCTCGCACCTAATCAATTGCAGATTGGCCGTGCAACATCTTGGGTGCGAGAGTAAGGTGCCCGAGTGACATCCTCAGATATCCATTTGCTGTGCGCCTGCAGGAGCTGGGCTTCTACCGCACGGCGGACCTGCCCCGGTGGTGGCAGGCCGGGCTGCACGACCGGGAGTTTTCCCTGGGGGTCATCAAGCACGGCATCGGCAACTGGGCCGCAATTGGGGGGGATCCCTCGCTGGCCTTCCCGCAGCCGGAGGACTTCAAGAACGAGGACGAGCAAGATGAAGGGGCGGCGCCCGAGGGCGGAGCGGAGAGCGCTCCTGCGGAAAAGGGGGATGACGTCAGGGTGACGTCAGGGGCAGGCGAGGAGGGCGGGGGGGAGGAGGAGGGGACGGCCGGCGACAATGTGGGGGGACACAAGGAGGGGAGTGCGGAGCCACCCGGAGGGGGGTGGGCGTTTCCGGGGAGCAAGGTGCTGCTGCGGCGGCTCAAGTACAATACGCAGATCCTGAAGCGCAGCGTAGCAAGGGTAGGTAACTGCAGTCTTTCTATCCAAAGAACGCAACAGAGACTCCATTGATGGATAGGTATTGTTTTGTGTCGCTTGTGCCCCTGCGGGGTGTGCATAGGCCAAGGAAAGATCCTGATGCAAGTCTTTGATCATTCCTGTCGGAGCTTTCTGCCATCTTGGAACCTAAACAGCGGTGATCAACAGCGAGGACGATAGTACGAGGTTTGTCAACGCTTTCGGCTCCAGCCGGTTGTGTCTAGTGACTAGATGGTCTATTTTTCGACTCTTTGCATAACATGGCTGCCTATCCAACTGCGCAAATAAACATTCTTCAAATTGTTTTCCATCCTTAGCAGTCCCACGCTTTTCCATAACGAAGATGTTACATGATCGCGCGTCCGTGGATCGTGCAGCATCAGAAGAAGACGTTGCCGGCGTCCGAAGCGGACCACCGTCCGGACCCTGGCAAGGCGCCCAAGCGGCAGGGCCAGGAATCCGCTGTAGACGGTGCGCGGAAGCCGACGAAGCGGAGAAGGTCCAACGACGACGAACAGGGGGCTCATCCGAAAGACGATCCGCAGCCCAGTACGGTTGGGGAAAGCGAATCCATGCTAGGAGGCGGGGGTAACCCGCTTGACCAAGCACTGGCCGCCTCGGTGGAGACCGAGGCGGCTGGGCATGATAGAAAGCCGGAAGGTGAATCAGGAGAGGACAATATGATGGTGGATGCGGCTGTTTAGTGTTGAATCGATCGGCTCACCTAAAGTGCCCTACAGACTATGGAAGGAGGGCTCTGTAAGGCAAAGTTGCGGGTGCTTCTCCCCCACAATTTTGACAAGCCTACGACCTTGTGCATGCGCTGTTTGGTATGTGCAACAATCGAGCTGTTGCGCTAGCTACATTGGCGGAATAGCTCTGCCGACAATGCATGTTAGGTGCAAACACGCTTCCCGCTGTCTAGCATTATGTTGCACTTTGTCAAGCAGGTGCTGACGCCTCGAGCATTGACTTGCTGATTATCATCATTGCAGCGCATTGGAGAATCTGTGATCGTCGAATATACTCAACACAACACAAGTTCAATACACAAGGCGTGTTGCAAGAGGAACGCGTTTGGTGTTGAAATATCGCATACAGCCCCCAACTTTGGCAAAAACTGATCACATGGTGTTGCATGATCTGGTTGCACATGACAATGATCGACGTACCGTGGTCTCAATATACGTGGTTCAAGAAGGCTACTACCATGCCAAGGATTGTGTCATGGCATGAAAAGCTTAAAGCCCAGATTAGGCAGTGGCCCATGTTGCATGTCGTGCATGCTTCTGTTCTCGGTACCTAAATATTAATGAATTTTGGCACATGCATGCAAGAGACCTTCAATCACCGAAACCCTTTACAACATGGATCGTGACGTACGCCCGGGCATGGCTTGAACCGTTCATGTGGGCTTAATTGCCGCTGGTAACCGATTCGAGGCTGCTAACTTGTAGGTTAGCTGAACGCCAGTCAGGTTGATTTGTTGACTCCTCTTTACCTCTCTGTTTGCACTTCGTGAAGTTTCTCGGACGAAGCAGGCTCCACCACAATGAGAGGAACACGAATGATAGTTCAAGGTATCACCGTACTGACGCATTCAAAAAATGGGGGAAAGTAATGGCAAAAAAGGATGCCTCGATCGACAGCTTTGTTGTCTTCAACGTGAACGGCTTGAGCCGTTGCCTGAGAGATTCGAACTCTCGCGGGGAAACCCCATGTACTTAGCAGGCACACCCCTTAACCACTCGGGCAAAGCAACGATCGACGCGAGGCGCGACGTCAATTTCGGGCGTCGTAAAGTGTATGTAGTTTTAAGACGCTTCAATTCAGCCTTGGTCTTGCACATCCGGGGCAAATGTTTCAAATCAGCAATTGAAGATCATGGATACATGGAGGCAAATGGCGGAGCTCATGGTGGGCTAGAGAACCTGTTCGAGTGTCAAGTTTGTGGGGGCCCTTGTAACGGGAAGGTGACCTGCAATGGCTGCAGAGCATTCTTCTACTGTGGGGCAAAGCATAAGGTGAGTCGTTGCTGCAGATCAGCGGATGCAGCATTGTGCACGGCAGTTGGTTCAGTTGCTTGATGCAGGGGTGGTGTGAAGTTTCTATGATTCTTGTGCTCTGCTTTTAGCGTTTGGGCAAGCTCAGGCTTAGTGCATAACTTTCTGCAGCCCCGGTTCGGGTCCTCTCCAAAGTTGAGTAATGCCCCACTAAGTCTTAGTTGTATTACAATGCTGTTGCTGGAGAGAGTTTTGACAGCGCAAGCTGAAACCTTCTGCTTCAACTTTCTCCAATCCCTCTGAAATGCTGTGGCCTCTCTGCCTTTTCCAGAAGCTCCATTGGAGAGGGGACCACTCCAATGAGTGCAGTCGAATGGCTCAGCAAATGGCGAGGGGGCTGGCATTGGCAATGGAGCTGCCCTTCTTCTGTGCAATCCCCATTGAGGTACTTAGAGACCTCCATCACTGCCAGCAACTACTTCTAAGAGAAATGCAGGCAAAGTTCACTTAGGGCGCTGATTAAGCTTCTATCCATTGTACATGATATGCTTCTGATCAGGCCCAAGGCAGGTGAGAGAATACATGCACCAAGGCGCGCTGCACTGACCTCCAGGTACCAACTCATGGAGATTGGTCCCTCCTGTTCTAGGCCTGGGCATACAGGATACAACCGCCTGCCTTTGAAGTCGACATTCCTTGACTACAGTCGCTTTCAATACTCTGATGTTGATTACCCCGCCTCTCCCTTGCTTACTGCAGATATCCTCTGGGCTAGTCCCCATATGTTCACTCCTACAGACCAAAGAGATCCACAACCAAGGCATCTACAAGGCAGTGTGTGATTGTTCTTACAACGATGGGGGTACGATGGGGACCCTAGGTGAGTCGGTGCGCCTTTCTCTATCCCGATCTTAGTCAAGATGTTTCCATATGATCCTAGAAAAGTGTCTCTCATGGTTCCTAGCAAATCATAGCCTGCTGTTACCTTCAAATAAGAAGATATGTATGTCGTCTAAGCTTGAGAGCTGGCTGACAAGCAGTCGCCATCAAACGGATTTGACTTGGACGCTTGTTCAAAACCTTTATTTCCGACAAGAGGATGCTCTGCGGCCTTAGCCAAGAGCACCTTGAATCAAAGGTTTTAGGGGACGAACTCAAAAAAGGTCTCCTTGTGCAGAGTCTGCGAAGTGGCTGCCTCCTACAGCAGGTGCACCTCTGCAAGGTACACCTCTGCGCCTTTCCAAAAACCCCCTTGAGCTTGATGGTTGCTGGTCTTGCTCGCTCTTGTGCTTTGCCGTAAAGATCGAATCGTAGCCCTGCTAAATCTAATCATTCCTCTCGATTACTTCTAGGCATCCATCGGGCTCAGTATTCCATGAGACAAAATTCAGAATTGGAGCAGTAGCTCGAACCATGGCAAAAGCGGGCCTGGCGCTTTGACATTGACCTCTACAACATTCTATTGAAATCGTTTCTGACAGATGCTACGCAGGTCAAAGAAGAAGATGCTCTGACTTAGATTTACCGGGCTCTCTCTTGAAGTAGCCTTACGCGTATTCTTTTCTGGTTTCCGCAGGCTCAAGCCTCCGGAGTTGGCAAGAGTATTGCACATGGCGAAGCCTGCCTGTCTCCCACCCTGATCTCTTGGTTCTTCACTGGGTGAGGGTCCCACTTCTTACATCTCCCATTCTGTGCACCTGCACAGGCTGCAGGAAAAAGCGAAGAGTTCCAGAGCCCGTTTGATCAAAATTGACATGCCATTGATCTCCGTTAAGAACAACCGATTCGATGCTTCCAGTCATCTTGGTTGCCGACTCGTCTGTGTCCAATCCTTTTTTCCATTCGCAGTTGATCAGCGCATGCTCTGCACTGGAAAACTTAATCATCGGAGGACCTCAAGCAGAAAGCATGCCAAAGTATGTCGAGTATCGCTGTAGCCTTGATGAAGAGAGCTGGCGAAGCAGTCACAGCTTACTCTTTCGACGTGCAGGTCTTGACGATTTACCAAGCTTACCAGCTTGCCACCAGTAGTGGGCCGCTTCGCAAATCAATAATGGAAGGCTCTCCGCTGAGAATCCACTACCTAGGTAGGTCCCCGTCCCACGACTATCTCAACGTGTACACTTGAATTTGTCAATCTGCGCTTTGTGTGTTCATTCGAGGAATCTGTTTCTGAGTTGCCTTGTCGTTTCCACACTCAATTGTTTTGGAACGGGTTTGCGTGCTCATCACATTTGAAGAGGGCTTTCTGGCTTATCAATATCCTTCTTGTAAATCCTTCTTGCTGTTCATCATCTGCTTGCACTCTTCAGTCGGCCGAGTCCCGAAGTAGCACACAAAGCTCACAAAGCTGCATTTTTGTATTCTTTTGTTGCAGGCCCTGAGAGAGAACTAGACCAAGTCGCCGTCTTTGCTGAGCTGGCATGGTTGCTGCCAGTCCCACAGATTGAGGTCTGCTTCATTGGCCCCAGGGTTCCAGCCACCAGGTCAGCAAGTGCGTCACTCTTTGCCGTTTCCCTTCTTTGACTGAGCTGATGGCAGAAAGTGGCTGCGATCGCCTAGTCTTCTTATCCTCTCTTCCAAGAAGCCGCGAATTGGAGCTCTACCCGTGCTGGAGACTCCAAGCTCTGGGAGCTTTCTGCTGACGTGTCGCCCTGCCCGTACGTAAGGTGGCTGTCGAGGCTGAAAAGTTTTGTCTCCTTCTAAGCGAAAGGACCTTCTCATCCAGCAGCAAGCTCGTGAATGAAGTTCGTGCATCGACTTGATGGGATGGTTGTCTAAATTGCCCCCCTTCCGAACGGCTGTCCTGCGGCCAGCTTTGTGCTATTATTCTACCGGTTTGTCTTGAGCTCGTTGTGCATCCTGCTTTTGCGGCTACGGAGGCTTCCATTGTCTAGAGCATGCTCTGTATTACCGCAGGGATGGCGGGTCTGTAGAGCTTAGCATCCGGAACGCAGATGAAGGGTTAGACGTGACGAGCTCGCCACGTCACGCGGGCGTCCGCGTGAAATTCTTCAAGGGGCTGTACCACGAGGTCGTGTCCGAACGAGCACAGCAGGTAAAATATCGGCCCCATAGAGGTGTCAGCTTTTGTAGTCCGTCCAATCAACCACAAAACGCTTCGCTTATGTTTGTTGCATCGTGTGACACTGCGTCAGACACCTATCGACAACGTAATGGACTCTTTCGCTTGTACGTTCGAGCCTCGAGGGCTCACTTGAAAGCACGTGTGCCCCCGGAGAAGGAACCTGTAGTGTTTCCAAAATCCCTTGTGACGCCAAAACTAGGTCTCCACCTCATCTATGACGGCCTGGCATGTAGGTAGGACCGGCGGACCTGGTTATCGCTCCCAACGCTGGCCTTGCGGCCTACACGACGTGGCAGCCAACCATCGTAAGATTCGGTGCTTTCGGCCCACTTGAAGTGCCGAGCACCATAAATCGCACTTAATTGTAGAGAAGAAGTACGATCCGCTAGCACGAAAATCGCCCACGGAATTATCGAGTCGGTGTCTGCAGAACCAGCACCAGCCAGGGAGTGCTCTCCGAGCCTTGTCAGAACTCCTCGTGAGACCTGATTCCGCATTCTGCAGGCTTTGCTGAACAGCCCCGGGTCTCCACCAGCGTTCTTCACGGACTACTGCGAGGAAGCCACGTGTCTTGCTGCTCAGGTCCTGACGTCATGCGGAGCACGACTGACGCACGAGGTGTGTATCTGATCGTCCTCGCCACGGGGAATTGCTACGCGGTCACTAGTGTGCGCCGGCATGCATGTATAAGAACATTCTGACGGAGCCAGATAGATGGGATCAGAACGGATGTTTCGTGTACATCGCCTGGTTGTCTCCTTGGACGCTTCTGGGCTATCTTTACGAAGATGCAGGCACTTCGTATGAGCACTTACTACCTCCTGAGGAACGGGACTATAGGCAGAACTGATCACCCTGTATGACAATTGCTGCAACGCTGGGTGGTCTCATGTGATGGAAGCATCGGCAAGTAGGGGTTGCGACTTGCTGGGACTGGGCATCAAACATGCGGCTAAAGGGGCTGAAACAGTTGTTCTTCAATAGCAGCAGAAAATGACTTGGACAATTTTGTCGGATGCATCTCGTTTCAGCCCTCCCCAACGCTTAGTTTGCGTGTCCAGGCCCCCCTGGTGATGCCAACCGTCCAGCTGCTTGTCGGACCATTTCCCGCCTTTCTCTGGTAGGTACAACCGAACCCGTTCCGTCAGCCATGGCGCATCCGCGCGCGGGATAACGCCCTCCCGTCCTTCTCCAACGGCTTCCTCGTCGGCATCAACTAGAGTCCCCAGGATCCGTCATCCATGAACGGACGTCCGTAATCCCTCGGTGCGCTCTCCTTCCCACCAGTTGGCAGTGGGCGCAGTCCGAAATCTTCCTCGGACGCCGGACGCTGAATTCGAGAAGCAATCTACTTGGACGTGCCCACCCAGGCGTTCTGCCGACAAGAAAGGTCAAGCGCTTGTGCCGGTGAGGACTTTGGGAGACATGTCAGCTTGTCCGGTCGAGATGGAACGCACTGCGCTTTTGCTGCTTTGATACTTCTGGGAGAAACGGCGTCTCCAACCGATTCTTCACGATCCATCGTTGTTTGCAAATCACTCGGTTCGGACCACGAGGTTGAGGATACAAGAGCGGTTACGGCATCAGAGTCGCCCGTTCCTTCCCCTTCGTTGTACAAGACCTCGTGAGTAGGGGCATGAATCCAGATTACTTTATAGAAACGTCTCCGCCGTAGAGAGCAGAGTGTTGTCCCGGGTCGCGCTGCCGCTAGTTTACCTGTACGATCTTGGTCTGATCAAGTACCGAGAGCCCAAAGTACTTTAATACGGTTGAGTGCAAAACTCTTCTTTGCTGCGCAGGTCCAACCCATCCTGCGTCCTTTCATCTGCTAATCCTTCGCTTTGAAATTTGGCAGGTCACAGCCATGTCAAACCTCTTCACAGAGCTGAGTAAGTTTGTTCAAGGAACCCGTGAGTGAGAAACCGGAAATAGCAAAGGGTAATGCAGCGTCGAAGCGGGAGACACGAAGATACAGTGGACGGAGCGTGACGACTCCCGCAAGGAAGGAGATTGTGTTGGAGCTCGAAAGCGGGTTGAGGGAAACGAGGGTCGCACATTTGCAGAGTCCAAAGTAACGAATATTGGTGAGGGTTGCTAATCTAAGCTGCTCACTGATGCCATAGGAGGTTTTACGTCGTCCATATACGACGTAATTAGAGCCTGGACGTAGGTGTTTGGAACGAGCCAGCGGGGCGGCGGATCACTGCTAGATGCAAAGCTCCGGTGCATTGGCCCAAAAGTAACAGCTCGGAATGTGCGCAAATTTGCTGTCAGATATTCAATTGCACGATCCGCCATGGCTGTCCGCAGCCGCGCGTATGCCAGTGATTGCGAATTTAAAGCTAGCAACTGTCAAAATTTTCGCTCTTCAGCTAATAGTCGCCTGATATATTTGCCAAGCTGTCCGCTTTAGGCCAAACCGCATGGCCTTTCAAATCAAGCCTCCCTATCATACTGAAGAGAAGAGCATGGCGTACTTCGTACGCATTTTGAAAATGAGAGCAGCATCTTGCGTGCATGCTCCAATTGAACTCCGGCAATGACCCGTCCAGGTGCCTCGAGCATCGACGTCTTGGAGCATGTGAGGAGTATCTTGTCCTGCGCGACTTACGCATGATTTGAGCCGGTTTTAACTCAACTTACACCCCGCTTGTACTTCCGTAATGAACAACCACAATATCAGAAGGGCTATCGAATTGCCAATTGGATTCAATGTCTTGCAAGGACTCGGAGCTCTCCGTACATACATCAGTTCCATCGACACACTCTTGAACAGGATACCGGTAGAACAAGGCATTGCCTGTTATCAAGACTCTGCTCTCAACAATCGCATGCAAATCAGGGTCGTCACAGGGTTGTAAAAACACCTGACTCGTCCATGCGTTAGCACCCACGATTGTGTTGACTGCAAGACTTCCTTAGCATCTAATCGAAATGAAAAGTCCTCGACACTTGCCAAATGTGGCGGCTCACATAAGCTTTACTCTCTTGTCAGGTTTCTGCTGAAGAGCTCATGGTTTCGAGCTGCCGTGTCCTGTCTCCAGCATGTGTTGCAATCAAGAATGTACACCTATATCAGTGTCAGGCAGCTGAAGGTCTATCTCTACTGCTGGAAAACTCCGTTGCAAAGCAAAGACTGCACGGATGAATCCTGCTTCCCAGATTGGCCAGCCACTGTGGTGCTGTATTGACACGTACCGGAGCTTCGGACACGTCTGAAGAAAGAGGTCGATGTACATGGCATGAGGATTTTCCCTGGCCTTGTTGTAGCAATGAAAGAAAACATCTTCGAGCACACTTAAAATGCCAACCGGTGACCTCACGAGATCTTGCCACTTCCCTTCCTGCTCTTCCCACAGCTTCTCCAATCCGTTGTTCTCAAGGAAGTCGAATGAGACATGAAATTCTTGTACCGATGCAATTTTCTGGAAAAGCTCCACCAGCGACTCCTTTCTGTGCCCACAAGAAGCGTCGCCAGAATTGAGTATGTCTAATCCTTTGAGCGTTCCTCTTTGCTGAGTAACCAGACTCAGAATCTTGCCAATTGCCCAATTTCCTCGAAAGGCCTCGTAGCCTTCAAACTGATCGTAGGCAGGTCCACCAGAGGCATCAATCTCCAAGTACACAAGCTTAGAGAGATCTGTGCATTGGAAGTTGCAACTTGCTGCGTGGTAAGGACCAATTGTTCTAGATTTGCAGACCGGATGTCAATCATTTGGTTGACGTCACCAACAGCAGCGTAGCTCAAGTTGGGCGTCGACAAAATGACGGAGTCGAACTTCTCCATGGGAATCTGGTGGTGTGCTGAGTCCCAAGCATGAACCCTAGTGACCAAGAAGTCTTGCAAAACCTGACTTTGGATTGATATCTCTCGAAGGCCTGTGAGCGAAGGCAGGTGAAGCTTGGTCAGAAAGGGAGCCGCATTTACGAGAATTTGGAGGGTCTCGGTTGTTGAAACACTCAACCTTAGCAGAGTGATTTCTCTCAGATATCTGAACCCTAGAGCGTGCAGGTTGATCACAGCAGGATCCAGAGGAACGCTGCAGCTGCCGCTCAAAAAGAGCCTCTCCAGTGATGGACACGTTAAGGCGCACCGAAGGCGCGCGCTCAGGTCTGCAGCCTGAGTCCTGTCGTTCCAATCGTCAAATATGTACAGAACTTTGAGGGAGAGTGAGCAGCTGCGGATCCAATCTCTGATGGCGGAACTTTCGAAAAGCACCTCATCGGCTAGCACTCTCAATTCTTTCAGACTTTTCCGTTCTCTGCCTAGAATCACCTTCGAGATGGCTCTTTTGAATACGTTGCCCGTGGCATCTTCATCAATGATGTGCAGGACAGGGGTCTGCTGCACCAGATCTCTAAATTGTCTACAGCACTGCGAGACAGCTGCTTGTTGCTCTACCAACGGGATACGAGAGAATACTTCGAGAATCAAGGGCTCAGGCAGGGTTTCAAACAGGTTCCGAGACATGCGGCTCCCTCCGCTGCTCCCCATCAGATAGTGTGTCCTAGCTACCTTCGTCTTCTTCGCGAGGGCTAATCAAAGTTGACTTGGCCGTGTATCTGCAAGAAATACCCGGCTTGAGCATCTGCGAGAGAACCATGTCCTTTGCGCGAGGGTACCGAGTTCTCTGCTCATCAAAGTGTAGAGTGGACAAATTGTTCCTCCTAGAAACGATCTTTTCACAAAAGGACACAAACGTCCATCAACTCAGAAACTTCCGCTCAATGCTGCGGCGAGGAGAACCACCATGCACGGAACAACAATAATGACGAACATGCCGCTGTCCGGTCAATCTGAAGAATTGGACCTCAACCGGTGCGCCATCCCGCGCACTCCTCATCGCGGCAAAACCCGTGCAAAACCCCCGGGTCGTTGGTTCCGCCGTGCCGCGCCGGCGCGGCCGGCCGCC